>JAJAGP010000077.1:565000-925000 GCA_025084515.1 Ancistrus triradiatus | reverse complement strand
TGAAACAGAAAATGTGCAGCATGGAAAATGTTCAATCACCAGCATCCACACACAAATTATAATCTCAAAAAATTAAAGGCGTTTTTTGATTTTCGACATTTGTTTTGCATTTAATCTTCCCAAATGTAACCTAAATGATGAAAATAGAAGACTGGAGGTGAATAAATATGCTGGCCCAAGTGTTTACCTCAATTTGAGCCCTGAATGATCATTGTGCTATATGTAAAACCTAAAATAACCAGTGTTTAAATTTGATAGTGGTCGTTCAATTACAGCAGCAATGAGCTAGGAAAACAATATGATGGCTTTTTCAAGCCAATCCAATAATGATTTTAAACAGGTTATGTCAACAGGTGATTGTAATCATGATTTGGTACAATTGCAGTATCCACAAAAGGCTGAGACTTTGAGGAGCAAAGATGGGGGATCTCACATTTGTCAACATATGTGTGAGAAAGTTAGTGAAGTCTTTAAAAACAGTATTCCTCAAAGAAAGACGAAGGGAATTGCATATTTCTGTCCAAACCTTTTTCTGATTTGGCTTGTTTTGCATTGTTTTGTTGATAAATGCATGGATATCCCTAAAAAAAAGATAACGTCTTGAAGGTGGCTTATGTTGCGCTAAAATCTCAATGTACTTTTCTGCATTAATGCTGCCATTCCCGAAATGTGAATGAGCTTTACCAAGGGCCCTGACCTGACCCCATACCATGACAGAGCCTGGCTTTTGGACTTGTAGCTGATAACAGTCTGGATGTGTTACGATTTCGCCTATAAAAAACAGGTGAACCGTGTAAAAGAAATAAAAGGGATATTTAGGACTCATTTGCAGATAGCTCCAGATGGAAATTGTGAACCAAAAATAAGAAATAGTAAGGAAGTGTGTCTGGGGATATTCACACTCGGCAGCGTGACATGGTAGGAGAGGAGTGAGACTGAAAAAAGCAGCGCAGCGTTCCTCACAATAAGAGTGCGATTGCGGGTGGAAGCAGGAGTCGGCGGACGGGACCGTGGCTCAGGGGTCGGCGGTTGCCACCACTATGCAGGAAAGGGCAGGCGGCGTGGCGAGCTCAGGTACAGAGCTAGGTGGCATGGCAGGCTCAGTTACGGAGCTAGGCAGCCTGTCATACTCAGGTATGGAGCCAGACTGAGAGCTGTGCCAACATGTCCTGCAGCGCAAGGTCAGAGCAGGACTGAGGGACCACCTGGACTGGGGGTGTGAGCACAGTAGCAGAAGGACCCCCAATAAAGTCCATACTGGCCAGGGATCAGCAAGGACCGCTGTGAACAGCCCAGAAGGACCGTTACGAGTGGCTAGACAAATCTCCCCGCTCCCTGGTGCTCTGTTTGAGGTGAGCATCTGTATGAATGTCCAGACTGTACAGACCGATCGGATGTGGTGTCGAGCCAGAACAGTTCGTCCTGGAGCTCGTCGCTCAAGCCCTACTCGAAAAAGGCCATGAGAGAGGACTCATTCCAGCCGGACACTGCGGCTACAGAGTGGAACTCGGCAACGTATTCTGCGACTGCCCTGGGACCCTGGGTAAACATGCAGACTGAAAAAAGCGGCGCAGCGCAACATTCCTCACAATAGACTGTGATTGTAGGAGGAAGTGCCAATTCCCCGATCGTGGAGAAGGGGGTTGCTTAAATAAGCCCAAAGGGGCATTCAACTGGTAAAGGGAAAGAGGGACCATTTCGAGGAGCGGGGGAATGCTGCCAGGGGCGACAGGGAGAACCGGGAGTGGGGGACGATGAGGATTATTGGCAGGATCTGTCCCTTCACTAGCACACTAAGCCCTGACATCACCTTAATGAGCGCTGGCGCATGCGCGATCGCACCAAGCGTGCCCAGGCTGAAAAGTGAGTCGACGCTACCGGTACAACTCTTAAAAGGATGGTCCTTTTTTTCACCTTTGGTCTGGAGCACACGATGTCAATTACTTCCAAAAAAGATATGGAATACTGATTCGTCTGAGTGCAATACATGTTTCCACTGTGTGATATTTGTAGCAGGGTCTGGTTGGATTGTGTTGTTGGGTTATCGCTAACCTGTATTAGCATGAGGTAATGTCTACTAAGAAGAATGCAAAGCATTTCTCACTATGGATAAGTTTGTCTGCTTAATGCTGTAAAAATGTTGTTGTTTTGTGTGTGTGTGTGTGTGTGTGTGTGTGTGTGTGTGTGTGTGTGTGTGTGTAAATAATTTTACAACCTATATTTATTTCAAACACTTCAGTATTATGGATTTATTGTGTAGATTAATGACATATTATTCAAACTAAGTTAATTTTATTTCCAGATTCTAATAATACAGAATGTCGGAAAGTTCATGGGCATGAATACTTATGCAAGGCACTGTAATTAGCCTGATAAATGTAATTTACATGAAATGGTGGGTGTGGTTCCAGTGTTTCTTGGAGTTTGTCTATTTCTTTTGCCACTTCATCAGGGAAAATAGCACAATTGCTGTATCGCTGACAGACCCAGTAGGCCCAGAAAGACCTTGAGGGGGCCAAAAGAAAAGTGACCTTGCATCCAGTTCTCCAACTGCTGGACCATAAGGTTTCTTTTGTTATCAAGGTACAGTCAAGTCGGAAAGTCTGCACACCCCTTTCACATTCTCCACATTTTATTATTTAATAGAGTTTTAATTGAGTTTAGTTTTTGTCACATTTTTGGACAATTGTGCTAATTTATTAAAAATCAAAATGTAAAATATTAAATGTACACAAGTGTGCACACCCTTTGATCTGACACCCAAAAAGTTGAGGTGCATTTTGTTCACACTGATAATACTTGAGATGTTTCTACAACTTGGTTTCTACTACACAGGTCCACCTGTGGTAAATTCTGTTTATTGGACATTTTGGAGATTTCCAACACCTGCCTATATAAGGTCCAACAGTTTACAGTGCATAACATAGCAAACTCCATGCCATGGGGTCAAAGAAATTATCTGCAGACCTCAGAAACAGGATTGTGTCAAGGCATAGATCTGGACAAGGGTACAGAAAAATTGCTATGGCTTTACAGGTCCCAAAGAGGACAGTGGTCACCATCATTCGTAACTGGAAGAAGTTTGGAAACACAAAGAATGTTCCTAGACCTGGCCGTCTAGCCAAACTGAGCGATCGGTGAAGACAAGCCTTGGCCATGGAGGTGAGCATGACCCCGAGGGTCACTATGACAGAGCTCCAGCGTATCTTTGTGGAGATAGGAGAACCTTTCAGAAAATCAACCATACGGACAGCACTCCACAAATCACGCCTTTATGGTAGAGCAGCCAGACGGAAGCCACTCCTTAGTAAAAGGCACATGACAGTTTGCTAAAAGGCAACTTTGAGAACTCTCAAACCATTAGACACAAGATTTTCTGATGAAACCAAAATGTATTATTTTGGATGGAATATCAAGCATCACGTCTGGAGAAAACCTGCTCAACATCTGGCTAATGCCATCCCTACAGTGAAGCATGGTGGTGGCAGCATCATGATGTGTTGATTTTTTTTAGAAGCAGGACCGCGGCCACTAATCCTGATTGAGGGATAGGTGAATGCAGCTAAGTACACCGAGATCCTTGAAGAAAACCTGCTCCAGCATGCTCTAGACCTCAGACTGGTTTACCTACCAACATGACATTAATCCGAAGCACACAGCCAAGAAAACACAGGAGCGACTTTGGAGAAAGTCTGTGAACGTTCTTGGGAGGCCCAACCAGAGCCCAGACCTGAATCTCATTGAACATCTGTGGAAGGAGCTGAAAATGGTTGTGTACTGACGCTCACCATACAACCTGATAAAGCTTGCAAGGATACGCCAAGAGGAATGGGTACCAATATCCAGAAACAAGCGTGCCAAGCTTGTTGCCTCTTTCCCAAGGCAAGCTGTAATTGCTGGCAAAGGTGCATCAACCAAGTATTAGGCTGAGGGTATGTACAGATATGTACCTCTAACTGAAGTAGTTTTGTCAGTAAAATAAAATTGCATATTTTCTAAAAACAATGCTTTCACTTTGTCATTGTGGGCTATTTTGTGTGGAATTTTGTGACAAAAAAATGAACTCAATCTATTGTAGAATAAGTAAGTAATATAATAAAACAAGAATAACAAGAGACAGCGCTAGGACTCCAAAAATAGCCCCTTGGGTCCTTCGTGACCTCCGGGGGTTTTCTCCCTGGACGACACATTGGCAGATTCTGGCAGGTATCCGGTTGTTGGCGAGTAGAGTTTCTATCGTGCTGCTGGCGATTGAGGTCAGCGACGTGCTGCTGGCGATTGAGGTCAGCGACGTGCTGCTGGAGAGCGGGGTCGCCATCAAGCTGCTGGAGAGCAGACGCAGCCGAAACCATCACAGCAACAGAAGTCCCCCTGTCAGACAGTGAAACCCCTGTCGGACACTGGCACGGGAATCGTCATCACTGGCTCTGGAACAGAAATCGACTTGACTGACCCAGGAGCGAGAGTTGCCTTCGTGGCCGACTCTGGGGTGAGCATCGCCCTCGTGACTTACTCAAGAAAGGAGGTCGCCCTTGCGACCAACTCTGGGGTTAGTGATGCCCTCGCAAACTTGTACTGGGAGTCGCCAACGTGGCCAACTTTAACATGGGCCGGCTGTGTGACGGAAGTCGTCCTCACAACATTATCTAGACTGGGAGTCGCCATCGCGACCGACTCCAGAACTGACTACGGCGTCACTGCCTTGGAACAGGTACCGACTTGACTGGCCCTGGTACGTGTGCCGACTTGAAAGTCTCTGTAACAAGCTCTGCCTTGACTGTCTCTGAAATGGGCTCCGACTTGACAGACTCTGGAATGAGTGCCGACCGGACGATTTCTGGAACGGGCTCTGACTAGACAGTCCTTGAACCTGGTGCTGACTGGACAGTCTCTGAAATGGGTGCTGACTTGACAGACTCTGAGACAAGCTCTGATTTCACTGACTCTGGAACAAGCTCAGACTTTACATACCCCGGAACGAACTCAGACTTGACAGAGCCTTCATTGAGCTCTTAGTTGACTAACCCTGAAAGGAGCTCAGATTTGACAGTCCTTGAAACAGGAGCTGACTTGACAGTCTTTGAAATGAGCTCTGACTTGACAGACCCTGGAACGAGCTCTGACTTGACAGTTCTTGAAACGTGTGCTGATTTGATAAGCTCTGGACCAGGGATCCCTTTGACTGTCTCTGAAACAATCTCAGAAGCAAACGTGCTCAGAACGATCTTTATGACGGACGTCTGCAGGACGGTCTCTGAAGTTGACTTCCTCTGGACTGTTGCTGGAGCCAATGTGCTCTTGATGGTCCATGGATTGGACATGCTCTGGAGGGTCTCTGGAGCCGACATGCTCTCAATGGTCTCTGGGATGGACGTACTCTGGATGGTCTCTGGAGCTGACATGCTCGAGGCTGGCACAGACTTTCTCAGGATGGGCACTGGAACAGATGTCCTCTGGACTGGCACGGACGTCCTTGGAGCGGGCACTGGCACGGACATCCTCGGGACAGGCACTGACATGGACGTTCTCAGTGCAGGCACTGGAATAGATGTTCTCGGGACAGGCATCGGCACAGACGTCCTCAGGACAGGCACTAGAATGGAAGCCTTCTGGACTGACCTGTCTCTGGCAACGACTGGCCTCCAACAGCTGGCTCCAGCAAATGATGGGTGAATGGAGGTACCTGCGGGTGTCTGGTGGATCTCTGCTTTGTGCTAGTGAGCGTAGATCTTGAGTCTAGGACATCCCGTGAGTGACCAAAACAGAACCCTAGTTCCTCAAAACATTGTCCAGCCTTGAGCAGCGGCCAGACATCGGCAGCCCACCGCAGAGCCCTGCTCGTGAGGTGCAAAAATATAAAAGATACCTGCTCGTAATCCGAACTAAAAGTAAACAACCTGAAATACCAGCTGGACAGGTAATTCAAGGTGGTCAGAACACGAAACTTTCAGAAAATCCAAGGCGGGTGTAACGCAAAACAGGCATGTAGTCCACACCGGTAGGTGTGCACGATGTGCTCGGACACAACCGAGTCAATACAATGCGAGGTACAAGAGTCCTTACTAAGTTTATATACCATCCTAGCCAGCTGTGTTCAATGAGCTCATTAGCGTTCATGCTACAGAGCTAAGTGCTGGCTTGATCTGCGGGTCCCACATGACCCAGTGGAGACGAGAGGCAAAGCAAACGGGGTTTTGGGGAGAAGTGTGACATAATACCAGCTAAGTTCATTTTAATTGCAGATTCTAGGAATACAAGTTGTGGGAGGATTCATGCAACGCACTGTACTTAGCCTGTTCAAAGAGTAATTTACATGATGTGGTGGGAGAGTAGCTGTGGTGACAAAAAAAAAACACTCTGTCAGAGATTTAATTTGTTTCAAATCCGATGCAATTGACTTTGTGGCTCATTTATCAGGAAGAAAATCCTGCTTTCAGATAGATGACGAGTACTGGAAAATTTCCTATGACAAGTCGTCACTTGTGGACATAATGAATTAAATATACAGATATTAAAAGCACCAATACGAAAAAGATTTATATGATACATGATCCCACAGTCCTGATTTTCCTACTCGTGCAAATACACTGACCTAACCATTTGTGTAAAACATCAGGAGATGATTATGTGATGTATTGCTTGTCATTATAATAATTTATAATCATATAATAATTTGTATTGGTTTGTAATAATTTGCATTGCTACCTATACCCAGAGTGAACTCATACATGGAACACCACAGTATCGGGTTAGCGTTTTAGACGGCTCCACAAGTCATACATCCTGTCAAATTGTCTACAGTTTAAATGGTGTTAGATTAAAATACAATGATTTACTGTTAATATTTGTTTATACTTCTCTTTATTTGAATTATGATGATGTATCTTTGATTTTCTTCAAGCTTTTGCCCTTTGTTTGCCTTTTAAATGCTGATTAGTAATTTATTTAGTTTGATATACCACACCTGGACACTGATCTCCCAAATCATGTAAATTTCCTTTTTAAGAGGCATTATAAACCCATGACCTGTTTCGTCAAATATTCACTATTAATTTCCTCTACAGTACCTTTGGGATTTTGAGATAGACAAAAGTGTTACTGCTTTAGATTTCTCTTCTAAAGACCTTGACCATTTACATTAAGTAAAATTTAACAACACACACGGTTATTTCCCTAATGGACTATTTCAGAGATCAAGAAATGTAAGTGCTTCAATATGCTTAACACTGTCTAACAAATTAAGTAATTTTGTATATATAGGAGGTCAAAAATTAGTTAGTTGTGCAACTACAAGTGTCTGTGTAAAATATCGGCATTTCTACAATGTGCCTGGATAATTAATATTTATTAAATAAGAGATGATTGTAGAGTACTGAACACTTTTGAAGGGCAGCACACTGGTTATCACTGTTGCCGCAGAGCTGCAGAAACCCAGGTTCAATTCCCAGTCCGACTGCCAGCTGCCAGAGGTGGTAAGTAATAAAAAACAAGTACACACATTGTCAAAAAAAAAAAAAAAAATAGATAGAGAGCATAAGCATTTTTTTTTATTAAATAGTTTAATGGAGTGTGCTGAAAATGCTGTGTCAATGCAGCTGACCAAATCCAAAGTATTCTGTTTATGTTGGTTCATCATGTTTGAAAATGTTTGATTTTTGCAGATGATTCATGTAGCTGTAGTATTATGTCCCCGCAGTATCATGGATCTGTACCTCTTAAAATCAAAAAAAGACATCAGTTTCAAAAATTGTGTTAGGCTTATTTAACAGGCTTATTTAAATAAACACTTTCTCTTTTACTTAAGTACATTTAGTAGCATTTACTTTTCTACTTCTACTTGAGTAAAATATATAAGCAATGCTTCAACTTTTACTTTTTAACAGATTTAACAGATTAGTACTTGTGTACTTCTTACACCTCTGCCAGCTGCATGCTCACCCCGTGCCTTAGTGGGTTTCCTCCGGGAACTCCAGTTTCCACTCACCTTCCAAGACGTGATTATTTGGTTATTTGGTGTCTCTAAAGTGTCTCAGTGTGAGTGTATGTGTGCATGTGTTCTGCTATGGATTGGCAGCCTGTCTTGTTTTGGATATCTTCTTGAATCGGTCAATCTTACGTTTGAGTAGTCGATGGAATATCACTTGTAGTTTACAATTAACTACAGAAGTGCCTGTGACCTAATTTGTTTCCTCTGTTTTGTCTTCAGCACTTTGGTGACACAGATCATTTCCAACTCTTCATTTTCTCTCCCAGATGATGGAAATAACAGCTCTGTGCTCACTTCTTTACTCTGTCTCAACATATTTGTCCTGGCTGTGATTCTGCCCCTCAACATCTATGTTTTGTGGCTGTGCAAAACTGGTGCAGGAAATGGAGCAGCATCAGAGTTCTTCATCCTCAACCTCTGTGGGTGTGAGATCATCGTTTGCTTCTCTGCTGTGATTTCTGCTGTCAACATTATATTGTACAGAGATGTAATGAAAAACCCTTTACATGTTCTCTCTGCAATTATATTTGCACTACCTATCAGTGGCCGCCCCTTCTTCCAGTGCTGCATCAGTGTGGAACGTTATGTAGCTGTGGTTCATCCTGTCATTTTCCTCAAGTACAAACCTCTAAGATACAGAATGGCAGTTTCAGCTGTGGCGTGGTTGATATTGATTGGATTCAGCATTTCTTCTGGTCTAATACCGTACAGAAATGTGTTTTACTATGTTATCCTACCACAGCACATACTTTTCTTTTCTGTTATGGTACTTTGCTCTGTAGCAGTGCTGAAGGCTTTGAGAAAGCCTGGACCAGGAAAGAAACTAAGCATCAAAGATTCAGAGTCAAACAAGAGGAAGAAAAAGGCATTCTGGGTGATTATGATCATTTTGATTTTCATGACTTTCACCTATGGACCAGTGGTGGTGTTCATATGTCTGTTTGATTCTTTATCAGATATACAGAAATGGAAAGGCATAATAATGTTCTCTTACTTACTGGTGATTGCTGGATTTGTGCAGCCATTTCTGTATCTTCACAGGGCTGGAAAGCTTCCTTTCATCAAGGGATTATAAATTATAATAATTTCCAATAATTTAATTTCACTAGCATTTATTAGATTTCTTCTTCTTCTATGGTAATCCTTTGCATGCATGACGTTGATCATTGTTTTTTTTCCACCAATTTTTTCCAATGTTCCTGATTTGCGTTTGTGTTTACATTTAGTCATTTGACAGATGCTCTTATGTAGAGCAACTTACAACACATGCAGCCAGTTGAAGGTGCCATGGTCCATGTGCTCGATGAGCTATAAGTTTTCATTCCCAGTCAGAATGGAAACAAATTCTATTCAGATTTCAACAAGCAAATCCTCAGTTTGGTGCTTAGGTCTCGTATAATACCAAATAATAAGGACTTATAAGGAGTATATGTTGCTAAAAGTACATACAAAGAGCAGGTACAGCAAAATTGCAGTGGAAAGTAGAGATTATCCTAGGTAGTGTTTGAAAAGGTGACTCAGAAGTCTATTCTGTGGAAGGAAGAGAGACACTTGGAAATTGTGACTGGTGTGGGAAGCTCATTCCACATCTGAGGAGCCAGGATACTGAGACATTGAGATCTGGCCCCGTGGGCATGGTTCTGTCTTAGACAAGGATGTAACAGATGGGCTGCAGCATTCTAGATGCTCTAAAGACATAGAGACATGGAACATGAAGGCAGACCAGCAAGCAAAACATTGCAGTAATCAAGTGTTGAAATGACGAGAGCCTGTTTTAGGATCTGAGTAGATTATCATAGGTTTTACAGAAGAAATCTATTAGGGGTCATGTTTATTTTCACCGAGCTTTCCCCGGCTGCTTTGAGTCATGCTCGCGACTACGAGACTCGCCCCCGCCTTCTCCCACTCACACCGTCAATCCCTCTCCTTTGCGAGGAATTTACTTTCCCAGCTTGATTGTATTTTGAAGAGGATGCTGAGCTCTTATAGTCTTGTCCTCTTCATTCCCAGGGTCCATGCCATACTCCAGTGGGCGCTTATTTTGAGTATTTGAATGGCACGCGTTCCTGAAAGCTCCGCTCGGGCTCTAGCGCTTCGCGCATGCACGGACCCGTACGTTGTTGGCGTAGCGGAGCCACACCGTAAGCGTAACTAGAATAACGCCGCTGTTCGCTGACACCGTGGGTTTTGTTTATTGTTTTTTTTTAGTTTCTTTTTGGTTTGTTCTTTCATTTATTTTTGTTATTTATATTTTAGTTCATTAAATCTGGAGCTAACTGCACTTGGGTCCTAAACCTGTTATTCTTTTGTTTTCATGGTTCACCTTTGTTTATAATATGGCGGCCCATAACAGAATGGTGTGACCAAAAAGAGGACCCAGTGTTAGGTGCTTGACCTCCAGTTTGGAGGGTCCCAGTTGCCTCGGCCGGCGGGTTTCTTTACATGGGTCCTGGTTGGCTTTTGGGGGGGCCATCCATTGACTGTGGCCGAGTCATCGACCCGGTATGGCATCCCAAGCCGTTCTCCATCTGGGGTTCAGGTAGTCCTTGATCTACCAGCCACCTACTTGGACCCCCAGCCACTCACGCTTGCCCCAGAGTCATCTAGCATTTTTTATATTGTTCAGGCCTCCAGGGAGGTAGCTGAGTGTGAGGCTGAGTTCCATGCCGTGGCAGAGGTAAGCGGCTTTAATGACCCACCATTCATGCATTTTTTCAGACAGGGTCTTAATGAGGAAATGGACATTGAGCTGCTCTTCGACCCACCCCCCTCTTCCCTTGACAGTCTTTTCGACCTGGCCATATTGGCCAAAGCACGCCTCAAGGGGCAGGCCAGGGTGAGAATGGGTCTAACCAGCAGCGCGTCACTCCCTTCCCGGCCGGAGCATGTAAGCTCTGTACTTGAGTGTTTAGCACCACCTAGCTCCGTACCTGAGCAAGTAAGCTCTGTACCTGAGCATTTAGTGCCACCTAGCTCCATACCTGAGGACGTAAGCTCCATACTTGAGTATTTAGCGCCACCTAGCTTCTTACCTGAGCTCGATGCGCCCCTTAGCTCTATACCTGAGCAAGTAAGCTCCTTACCTGAGCATTTAGCACCACCTAGCTCCATACCTGAGCTCGCCGTGCCCATTAGCACCATACCTCAGCATTTAGCGCTGCCCAGCTCCATACCTGAGCAGGCCGTGCCCATAAACTCTGTACTTGAGCAAGTAAGCTCTGTACCTGAGCATGCCATGCCCCAAAGCTTTGTACCTGAGCAAATAAGCTCTGTACTTGACCAGTTAGCGCTGCCTAGCTCTGTACCCAAGCTCGCTGCACCCTTTAGTGCCATACCTGAGCATTTAGCGCCACCCAGCTCCATACCTGCAAGCCCTGCCCATAAGCTCCATACCTAAGCAAGTAAGCTCTGTACCTGAACATTTTATTTACCATGTTATTTATATTTTGGTTCATTAATTCCATCTGGAGATAACTGCACTATAACTGAGTCCTGAACCTGTTATTCTTTTCTTTTCATGGTTCTGATTCATTTTTAATTTTGCAGCCCATAACAAATTCTGCACAAACTGGTCATTGGTGTTATATGGTTAGAAAAACTTCATCACACCAAGTTTACTTAATATTTTTTCTAAATAGATAATTATACCATTCATGCTGAACGAGAGTTCTTAATGGTCGACCAGTTCAGTCTTATCCAAACTGAGCTTCAGATGGTGTTTTCTCATCAAGGAAGGTATGTCAAAAAGGATGTCATATACCTGTTTAGAAGCTTGGGAGATGGAGGGAGGGAATGAAATGTAAAGATAAGTATCACCTGCATAGCCATGATTTGAGAAGACATTACTAATCACTGAGCCCAGTCATGTAGTGTACAGGACTAAGAGAAAAGGACCAAGAACTGATCCCTTAGGAACTCCTGTAGTAATCCTCTTAGGTGATGAACATATACATATTTACACACAGGATGTATTTTACTTCAGCAACATCCTACATCTTTATCCCACTTTTCTTGCTATATGTTATGTCAAACTCTACCATTCACCTCCTATTTGTATATTGTGGTTTAAGTTTATGGAAAGAGAATAATACATAATCTTGCATGGGTAGTCAGTTTATCTTTCATGGATGTATCCAGATCAATAGATTTAATTTTGTTTATTTCACAGTGTGATCTCATTAATAAACTAGCTATAAATCATACATTTGGACAATAAAACCCATGTCAAAAATGATCTGATTCTTTTGTTGTTCTTGTGTCCATTACACAATAAACTTCAGATGGGCCTGGACATGTACTGGCTTAAGCAAGGGGGGGCACGCCTGGCACTGCAGGATTTGAGTCTCTCTTGGCGTAGTGTTACTGATGGTAGCCTTTGTTACTTTGGTCCCAGCTCTCTGCAGGTCATTCATCAGGTCCCTCCGTGTACTTCTGGGAAATTTGCTCACCGTTCTCATCATCCTTATAATTTTGACCCCTCGGGATGAGATCTTGCGTGGGGCCCCAGATCGAGGGAGATTATCAGTGGACTTTAGGTCTAATTTTAACATTTGGTATTAATATAGATAACCTTCTGCCTCGTTATCACACCAAGTGGGGCTGTGGGTAGGGACTGTGGTAGCCTAGTGGGTAAGGTACTGGACTCTGGACCTCTGCCAAGTTGCCACTGTTGGGTCCTTGAGCAAGGCCCTTAACCCACAATAGCTTGGATTGTAAGACTGTATCAATTGTAAGTCGCTCTGGATAAGGGCGTCTGCTAAATGCTGTAAATGTAAATATAAGTGTAAGTGCACTATTGCATCTGCTACTCCAGCTGTGTAAAAACCTTAAAATTGAATACACCTATGGAACCCGATCATCTTGAGAATGTGTGTTTTGCTCAACCCTGGACACGATTGCTCCTGCTAGGGTAAAACGGATTAGGGAAAAAAGGCTAGCACCATGATGACTACACCCGTACCTTAAAGCAAACAACGTGTTTTCTAGAGCGCAAGTGGCGACATAGTAAATTGAAGGTATTCAAGATTGCTTGGAGGGACAGCATGGCAGAGTACAAGCATGCCCTTACTAAAGCTAATGCTGCATATTTTTCTTCAATCATAGAGAAAAAAAATAATAATCCAAGATTTCTTTTTAATACAGTCTCCAAATTAACAGAAAATCCTACAGAAAGTGATTCTCCCGTTCTGTGTAATTTTAACAGTAATGATTTCATGGCTTTCTTTAATAATAAGACATTAGGCATAAAACTTGATGCTCATCACATCACCAAACTATTCAGCAACCTTCCAGATGCAGCACTAGTGAAGACATCTGTTCAATTAGCCGTAAATCAAGACTAGAATCTTTTACCCCAATTACTAATACTGAACTATCCGCACTGATCAGCTTGTCTAAGTCATCAACATGTTTATTAGATCCAATTCCTACACGTTTACTCAAAGAAGTAATACCTAGTATTATAGAGCCACTGTTAGTTATTTTAAATTCATCCCTTACCTTTGGTTATGTGCCTGAATCCTTTAAGTCTGCCGTTATCAAACTACTGATTAAAAAAGCCAATCTTGACCCTTGTGTGATATCTAATTGTAGACCAATTTCAAATCTACTGTTTCTCTCCAAAATCTTAGAAAAGCCGTCTATCAGCAGCCCTGCAAGTTACTCCAAAGGAATGGTATTTATGAAACATTTCAGTCTATCTTCAGGCTCCATCATAGTACTGAAACAACATTAATTAGGGTACTAAATGATTTATGTCCTCAGATAAGGGAGTTGTGTTTTCTTTTCTTGTTCTGTTAGATTTAAGTGCAGCATTTGACACTATAGATCATGATGTTTTAAACTAAACAGACTAAAAAATACTGTAGGTATTAAGGGATCAGCACTTTCTTAGTTTAAATCCTACTTGACCGACTGGTACCAGTTTGTTCATGTAAATAATCTAAGGTTCTAAGCTCTCAAAAGTGAAAGTAATGGCAATGCCTCAGGGGTCAGTGCTTTGGCCCGCTTTTATTCTCTCTGTTACATGCTGCCACTAGGCTCAGATTATTCGTAAACATGGCATTAATTTTCCAACTGCTATTGCAGATGATACACAGCTGTACATATCAGCCAAAACCTAATTGACAGCCTTACAATCAACAAAATTGAGGACTGTGTAAAGGAAATAAAAGATTGGATGTTATTAATTTTCTCTTACTTAACTCAGATTATAAAAACTGAGGTTCTATTAGTGGGACCCAAGGCTGTGAGAGACAGGTTGGCTACATCTATCCTAAATCTAGATGGCTGTCCAGTATTGGCCCAGTCCGTCTATAAAAAAATTAGGGGTCACATTTGATTCGATCTCTCTCCTTTGATGTGACTTACTGGATGCTCTAGTAAATCTATAATAAACTTAAATTAGTTTCAGAACGGCAAGCCGCCCGAGTGCTCGAACTCAAACTAGAAAATTTGATCATATCACTCCTGTTCTACAGTGTATGAAAAAGTTTGGGGCACCCCTGATAATTTTCATGATTTTTCTTTATAAATCATTGGTTGTCCAGCTCAGCAATTTCAGGTAAATATATCATATAGCAGATGAACACCGTGATATTTGAGAAGTGAAATTAAGTTTATAGGTTTTACAGAAAGTGTGCAGTAATTATTCAAACAAAATTAGGTAGGTGCATAAATTTGGGCACCTTTGTCATTTGAATACCTTTAGCACTAATTATTGGAACACAAAATTTGTTTTGTAAGCTCATTGACCCTTGATCTACATACACAAGTGAATCCAACTATGAGAAAGTGTTAAGGTGGCCAATTGGAAGTTTTTCTCCTCTTTGCATCTTCTCTGAAGAGTGGTAACATGGGAGCCTCAAAACAACTCTCAAATGGCCTGAAAACAAAGGTTGTTCAACATCATGGTTCAGGGAAAGGGAAAGGCTCTCTCAGAGATTTCAGCTGTCAGTTTCCACTGTGAGGAACATAGTGAGGCAATGGAAGACCACGGCACAGTTCTAGTTAAGGAACTCCCGAAGTGGCAGACCAAGAAAAATCTCAGATAGGCAAAGAGGCGAAGGATGGTGAGAACAGTCATAGTCAAGCCACAGACCACCTCCAAAGACCTACAACCTCATCTTGCTGCAGATGGTGTCACTGTTCATCGTTCAACTATACAGCGCACTTTGCACAAAGGAGAGGCTGTATGGGAGAGGAGAGTAATGCAGAAGAAGCCTTTTCTGCAGACACGCCACAAACAGAGTCACTGGAGGTGTGCTACAGCACATTTGGACAATCCAGCTTCATTTTGGAATAAAGTGCTGTGTACTGATGAAACTAAAATTGAGTTATTTGGACATAACAAGGAGCGGAAAAGGAACACAGCATCCCAAGACAAACACTTGCTACCCACAGTAAAATTTGGTGGCGGTTCCATAATGCCCGCGGGACTGTGTGGCCAGTGCAGGTACTAGGAATCTTGTTAAAATTGAGGGTCGCATGGATTCCAGTTAATATCTCCAGATTCTTAAGAACAATGTTCAAGAATCAGTGACAAAGTTGCACCGAGGCCAACGACCCCAAACCCTGCTCATAATCTACTAAGGCATTCATGCAGAGGAACCAGTACAACGTTCTGGAATGGCCATCTCAGTCCCCAGACATGAATATTACTGAAAATGTGGGCTGTCCATGCTTGGAAACCATCAAAGATGACTGAACTGGAGATGTTTCTAAAGAAGAATGGTCCAAAGCACCTTCAACCAGAATCCAGACTGGAAGCTGTAGGAAGCGTTTAGCGGCTGTTATTTCTACAAAATGAGGATCTACTAAATATTGATGTAATTTTTCTGCTGGGGTGCCCAAATTTATGCACCTGCCTAATTTTGTTTGAATAATTACTGCACACTTTCTGTAAATCCTATACACTTCATTTCACTTCTCAAATATCACTGTGTTCATCTGCTATATGATATATTTAACTCAAGTTGCTGATCTGAACAAACCAATGATTTTATAAACTAAAATCATGAAAATTATCAGGGGTGCCCAAACTTTTTCATACCACTGTACCATCCCTGCACTGGTTACCAGTCAAATTCTGCATTGATTACAAAATACTTCTTATAACTTATAAAGCTCTACATGGCCTGGCCCCACATTATCTGAGTGAACTTTTTGAGTTTTACAATCCAACTCGTCTACTTCGTTCGCAGGGTGCAGGACTTCTTTTAGTTCCTAGAATTAAAAAAGTCAGAGCAGGGGGAAAGGCTTTCTCATATATGGCCCCCCAACTATGGAATAAACTTCCCACTTTCATTCGAGACTAAGACACACTCCAAAATTTTAAGTCTAGGCTAAAGACATACTTATTTATGCAGGCTTTTGACTAGATTTAGACCAGGATGCATGGCTTGGGCCACTGGGGCCGGAGTCTGGAGTCATGTCTGGCCTGCCTGCCTTGTCCGTTAGCCGGGAGTGTCAAGTGGGCGGTCTGGCTGAACTGGGCTTTGGTCGTCTTAATCTTGACTCATGCATCCTTGCCTTAGACTAAGTGCAGAGCTGGGGGTTCATAGCCAAAGAGTCTTATGGTGATCACAGACGTTGGGTTGCTGTCTTCTGCCTCCCGTGGGGTTGCAGATGTCTCATGTGATCCCTCTTGGCTGTGTTTCCTACCAGTTCTCCTCTTTCTTGCTATGCTGCTATAGCTAATGCTGCCTTTTCCCCTGGACTCCTCAAGTTGCGGCCCTGTCCGTGTAACCGTTTCCTGTTTGCGGCTGCCTCCGCGGTTATTTATCTTTGTTTGCGGTTCCATCCACTTGGTCATGTTTTGGTTTTGCTGGCATTAGCCTAGTCTAGCTGATGTTAGTTTAGCCTAGCCGGCGCTAGCTATTCTTGTGTTTATTTTTCCAGCCGGCATTGATTTATTCATATTCCTAGGTTTTGTGTTATACTCCCATGTTCTGGTTAGCTGTGACATTTCTAGGTTCTGTGCATTTCCTGTATTTTCCACTTTTCAGTGTATTTCTAAGGTTCAGTACCTTTGTATACCTCCTGGTTCTGTTTTTCCCTGTTTTCTGGTTGCTGTGTATTATTCCTGTGTTTTATATTCATGGTTATTTCTTGTATTCTGGGTACTTTTACACTGTTTGATTTTGAACTGGAAGCTGCATCTCTTCTGTTCCCATTCCTTCTGCATACCCTAACAGAATGCCACAGCCAGGAATGCAAACGGCGGGTTGCAGTTACACCCCCTGCATGCCGGACAAATTTTATGGGGACCCAAATTTGTGCTGGAAATTTGTGTCCTGATGCAGGACATATCTGAGCCACCTCCGCTTCTGCTTGGACTCCTCACTGTTGGCGTTTGTGGTCTTTCGCCTCACTGACAAGGCATTGCAATGAGCTGCCGAGGTTTGGCCACAGTTTGAAGCAGGAACCTGTGACCAGTTCCTGGAGGCCCTCGAGGCAGAGTTTGGCCCTCAACCCATCAACTTTCAGTGTCTGTCTCCGAGCATTATTCATCTGCTGAACCATCCACTCACTGTAAAGGTCCAGAGGAGGTTTGTGTATTATTCCCACGTTTTCTATTTATGGTTATTTCTTGCATTCTGGGGACTTTTTGTTAATAAACTGTTTGATTTTGAACTGGAACCTGAATCTCTTCTGCTCTCATTCCTTCCGCACACCCTAAAAAGCTCTTTTAATTGGTAATATAAGATAATAAGAAAGTCTATTGGATTACCAGCATAGTGAGTGTGATTGTAGTTCTTAGGTAATTTAGAATCTCTTCATCTTGGCTCTGCTCTGTATTTTTTTAACAACCTTTTCCCTTCATGTTTACTGTGACATCATATTTACTTTAATCAGTAATATGATATATAATTAAATATTAAATTTATATATCTAAATATATATCTAGGCTCACAGCCCTAATTGAGCAAGCCTAGGGAAACAGTGGCAAGGAAAAACCTCCTAAATGTGATGAGGATAAACCTTGAGAGGACCAATACTCAAAAAGGGATCATACCTCATTGGGTGGTCTAGATGTTGTATGTAACAATGAAACTAAATTACCTAACTAATATATTTAAAAGAATAAATAGGTTAAATACACAGAACCCAAATAGAGCCAATTAAATAGATAAAATGGTAAATAAAAAAGAATATAGAGAAAATAAACAAGCCTTAGCGATTCTACTATCAAGTGGCAAGAAGACAAAAACCCAACATCCCAGGTCATGACAAAACTCTTCGACACTGAACCCCAGCTCTACCCTTAGTCTAAGGCAAGGATGCACAACCCTGGGGCACGGAGGGCCAAAGCTTGGCCCAGTCCTGTGAACCCACACCACACTTGGCCCCACAACACAGAACAGGCACAACAGGGCAGGAAGGCCAAAGACAACTTCGGACCCATGACATACGCATCCCTGTCTACAGAGATTAACTCAAATATTGTATGAAGTTGTCACGACGGGTGCCGACCGGCAAGCAGGAGACGTGCGCAGGTTCAATATATATAACCAAGATGGTTTATTTAAGATAGTGTAGCACAGGACAGGTGAAACCAAAACAACCTTAACAAATGCGGGCTTAACCGCAGAACAAACACGCAACAGCCTAAAGCTGGCAACCTTGATAATGCGGGCTTTAACCGCCGAACGAACACGCAACAGCCTAAAGCTGGCAACCTTGGTAATGCGGGCTTTAACCGCCGAACGAACACGCAACAGCCTAAAGCTGAATACTTTAACAAAAGCAAGCAGTGATCGCTGAATGCACACTAACCGTCATGACATTCCAAACGGGTGCTTTCCCTCGATAATTCCCCTCGCCGAGGGGGAGCCGGGATGCTGTTTAAATAGTCATGCATACAGCTGCAAGTCATTACGGTAAGCATCCCAGCTTCTCCCTTGGCGGCTTTGCAAACCGGGTGGCGCAGCAATTGTCCAGGTCCAGATCGCCACCCGGTGACCAGGAGGCGCGTAACACCCCTGTCCATGGCGAACCGTGACATAGCCCCCCCCAAGGGGCACGAGACGGAGCCAGGGCCCCTTAAGAAAAAGGGCCCAACAGATCCCAATCGGCCCGTCTGGGGGCTTCCTCTCCGGGCGGAACCTGGGGGGAAATGCGGCAAACCAACACGGTGCGGCCATCAAGGCTTCCGGAAGCCGGACGGCCCCCAACAGGGCCTCTGGAAGACAAATAGAGCCGACGCCGAGAAGCAGAAGGGCGGAGTCGACGGCGCGTGGCAGACGAGCAGAGTCGACGGCGCGTGGGCAGACGAGCAGAGTCGACGGCGCGTGGCAGACGAGCAGAGTCGACGGCGCGTGGCAGACGAGCAGAGTCGACGGCGCGTGACAGACGAGCAGAGACGACTAGGCGACGCTTGTGAGCAGAGACGACGAGGCGACGCTTGTGAGCAGAGACGACGAGGCGACGCTTGTGAGCAGAGACGACGAGGCGACGCTTGTGAGCAGAGACGACGAGGCGAGGCTTGTGAGCAGAGAGACGACGAGGCGACGCTTGACAGCAGAGGCGACGAGGCGACGCTTGACAGCAGAGGCGACGTGGCGACGCTTGACAGCAGAGACGACGTGGCGATGCTTGACAGCAGAGGCGACGTGTGGCTGCAGAGCGGAGTCGTGGACGACGTGTGGCTGCAGAGCGGAGTCGTGGACTACGTGTGGCTGCAAGAGCGGAGTCGTGGACGACGTGATGCTCGACAAGCAGAGTCGTGGACGACGTGATGCTCGACAGCAGAGTCGTGGACGACGTGATGCTCGACAGCAGAGTCGTGGACGACGTGATGCTCGACAGCAGAGTCGTGGACGACGTGATGCTCGACAGCAGAGTCGTGGACGACGTGATGCTCGACAGCAGAGTCGTGGACGACGTGATGCTCGACAGCAGAGTCGTGGACGACGTGATGCTCGACAGCAGAGTCGTGGACGACGTGATGCTCGACAGCAGAGTCGTGGACGACGTGATGCTCGACAGCAGAGTCGTGGACGACGTGATACTCGACAGCAGAGTCGTGGACGACGTGATGCTCGACAGCAGAGTCGTGGACGACGTGATGCTCGACAGCAGAGTCGTGGACGACGTGATGCTCGACAGCAGAGTCGTGGACGACGTGATGCTCGACAGCAGAGTCGTGGACGACGTGATGCTCGACAGCAGAGTCGTGGACGACGTGATGCTCGACAGCACAGTCGACGACGTGATCAGGGACGACCTCTGAACGGGTCTCCCTGGAAGCAGCAACAGGCACCGCCGACGCCCTGGAGGCGGCCACTGGAACTGCAACAGAGAGGACGGGACCAGGCACGGATGTCCGTGGAACAGGACTGGGCCCGAATGTCCGTGGTGCAGGACTGGGCACGAGTGTCCGTGGTGAGCAGGACTAGGCACGAGTGTCCATGGTGGCTGGTGTTGGCACCTTACCAGCGAGTTCCATCACACCATAACGAGACACCATAGGCTCAACTACGCAACTAGTGCGGTCCGAAATACAACTCTCCACAACATGAGGACTACACATGGAACCAGAGCAGCCTGAATCATGACTATCTAACACTAGAGGCTCAAATACGGAATTAGAGTGGTTTACATCTGGACTTACACGCGCTCGCTTACGCTTCACTAGTGCGGTCCGGCTGCTGGCAAGCTGGGGATCCAGCACACAACCAGCCAAAGCAGACCGGACAGGGCGGGTGACGAACTCTGGTTTGGAGGTCTTACTAAGACCGAACTGGTCCCACAGCTCGCTAATGAGCTGGTCATAAGACCCTTGGAACAACCGGGACCAGTTGGTCACTGCCCAGTCAAGAGCCTTGCCTGTGAGACGCCATTGTACAAACACCACACGTTCATCATTAGTGTAGTGAGGGTACTGGGGCAAATAGGCTGAGCACTGCCGGAAAAACTCGCCGCATTGACGTGGGTTACCATCAAATTTTTCCGGCAGCTCTGCCCTTATCTTACCAACCGGATTAACGAACAAACCTGCTGTCTCCATAGTTTGGCAGGGAATTCTGTCACGACGGGTGCCGACCGGCAAGCAGGAGACGTGCGCAGGTTCAATATATATAACCAAGATGGTTTATTTAAGATAGTGTAGCACAGGACAGGTGAAACCAAAACAACCTTAACAAATACTGGCTTTAACCGCAGAACAAACACGCAACAGCCTAAAGCTGGCAACCTTGGTAATGCGGGCTTTAACTGCCGAACGAACACGCAACAGCCTAAAGCTGGATACTTTAACAAAAGCAAGCAGTGATCGCTGAATGCACACTAACCGTCATGACATTCCAAATGGGTGCTTTCCCTCGATAATTCCCCGCGCCGAGGGGGAGCCGGGATGCTGTTTAAATAGTCATGCATACAGCTGCAAGTCATTACGGTAAGCATCCCAGTTTCTCCCTCGGCGGCTTTGCAAACCGGGTGGCGCAGCAATTGTCCAAGTCCAGATCGCCACCCGGCGACCAGGAGGCACGTAACACCCCTGTCCATGGCGAACCGTGACAGAAGTATGTTTAACCTAGACTAGTAAAAATACACACTATATTAAAACACAACCTTCTTACTGTTCTGCCCATATTCTGGATTTAAACAGCCAAAACTGTGTAAATTTCATGAGGTAGGAGGGTAGGCTTTGGCTGTGATGAGGCAAACAAAACAAAACATCCATCATTTTTAGCTAGAAACACAGAAGTGAGACAGTTGAAGTCATGACTTGTGGACATTTTAAATGAAATATTACACAGAGGGATCAGAAGCACCAATATAAAAAGACATGCATGATACATGATCACAGAGAGCTGATTTTCCTACTCATGCAAATACACTGCACAGCCATTTCAGTAAAGCATCTAAAGTTGAATCTGTGATCTATTGTTTCTTACCTATACCCCGACCTTAATAACAGCAACAATCCTGCAGCTAAAGATTCTTATTTATTGGAGTTAGTGTCACATTTCAGCCAGACATTGTGGATAGATGCAACATATATTCAACCCTGGTACATAAGCATTATTTTCTACTGTACTAATGTGTACTTACCATGCAAATACATTTACATTTATGTCATTTACTAGACTCCCTTACACAGAGCAACTTATAATTGATTCAACCTTACAATCCAAGCAGGTATGGGTTAAGGGCCTTGCTCAGGGACTCAACAGCGGCAGCTTGGCAGAGGTGGGATTTGAAACCTGGACCTTCTGGTCCATAGTCCAGTACCTTAAACACTAGGCTACCACAGTCCAAGTGTGATCCTCCAGTTGACCTACTCTCCCTCGACTGTCAAACGTGCCTGCACCTGACATCTGACCTTCCAGGAAATCATTTCCAAGACCTGAACCTGGGTCACCACAGTGGTGGACCAACATATTAGTCATCTGTGCCACCCAAACACCCTGCCAAATCGTCTACAGGTTAAATGATGTTGGATTTAAATAAAATGATTAACTGTTTTTCATACTTCTCTTAATTAGACTTATGAGGCTGTATGATTGATCATCTCCATCCTGTTGTTCTTTGTTTGCTTTTGTAAATGTTGATTGATATTTTATGTTGTTTAACCACAACTGAACACTGATCTCCCACATCATGTAAATTCCCTTTTAAAGAGGTTATATACACCTGTTGAGCTGTTTCACCAAATATTTGGGTCCTTAATCATTTCCTGTACAGTAGCTTTGGGATTTTGAGATGGACAAAAGTGTTGCTGCTTTGAACATTTACAGTGAATGAGATTTAACAACATAAATTGTTCATTTCATAATGGACCCTTTCAGAAATCAAGAAATGTAAGTGCTTCCATATGCCTGACATTGTCTAACAATATTTAATATTATATATATATATATATATATATATATATATATATATATATATATATATATATATATATATATATATAGGAGGTGAAATACTGGTTACTTTTCAGGCTACAAGTGTTTGTTCCTAGTGCTCAGCATTTTTACAATTTACCATGGAATCACTTTTTAGTTTGTCGATCACTTTGTTGTAAGTGCTGAAGCTGTGTTTGAAGTGCAGCACAGTGGTTATGACTGTTGCCTCAGCTCTATGAACCTGAGATCAGAGTTTACTTGTTCTCTCCATGACTAAATGGATTTCCTCCTGGCACTCCAGTTTCCACCCACCATCCAAACACATGCGTTTAAGGAATATAATGTCTCTAATTTGTCTCAATGTGTATCAAAGTACATGTGATCTAATTTGTGTTTTCTCTATTTTATTCTCCTCAGCACTGTGGTGACACAGACCATAGAGACAGTTACCAACTCTTCGTTTCCCCCCCCTGATGGTGTTAATAACAGCGCTGTGTTCTATTCCTTACTCTGTCTCACCATATTACTCCTGGTTGTGATCCTACCAATAAACATCTACGTTTTGTGGCTGATTAAAACTGGTGCAGGAACTGGAGTAGCATCAGAGTTCTTCATCATCAACCTCTGTGGGTGTGAGATCGTCATTTGTTTCTCTGTTGTTCCTAATTTAATCTGTTTTGTAATGAACAGCTTTCTTGTGGAAAGCCCCTTGTATGTTCTTTGTTCATTTTTATCCTCGCTACATTCAATGGGCCGTCCCTTATTCCAGTGCTGCATCAGTGTGGAACGTTATGTAGCTGTGGTTCATCCTGTCATCTTCCTGAAGTACAAACCTCTAAGATACAGACTGGCAGTTTCAGCTGTGGCGTGGTTGATATTGATTGGATTCAGCATTATTTCTTCATTAACAGCAAGAAGAACTGTGTTTTACTACGTTCTCCTGCCACTGTACTCAGTTTTGTTTTCTGTTATGGTTCTTTGCTCTGTAGCAGTGCTTAAAGCTTTGCGACAACCTGGACCGGGAAAGAAACTGAGTGCAAAAGATTCAAACAACAGAAAGAAAAAGGCATTCTGGGTGATTATGATCATTTTGGTTTTCATGACTATCACCTACGGCCCTGTGGTGGTGTTCATATGTCTGTATGATGCTTTTTCAGATGGACAGAAATGGACAGGCATGTTAATGTTCACCTACTTAATGGTGATTGCTGGATTTGTGCAGCCATTTCTGTATCTGCACAGGGCTGGAAAGCTTCCTTTCATTCAGGGATTATTATTCTATTTCAAAAACTGTTAATACCACTAGCAGGTTCCTTTTTTTTATTGATGGTAATTACATCGCAGAAAGAGTTATGTCATTGTTCAATTTTTAAACGTAATTTTGTCTAACGTTCTGATGAAGGTAAAAAGATTTAATGCTTTGTGCATTCTTTGGATATTTAGTCATGCACAGCTGTTTTTAGAGGGTGGGAGTAAGATGTCAAACTTCACACTGATAATAAACAAAGGCAAGGATTAATCTCTGGTCATCATGACCCAGGACCCCAAACCATGCTGCATTAGTTATAGTGTTCAATAACCATAATTATCTCTCATGGCTGTATTTTTGTATATGAACCCACAGCTAAAATGGTCTGGGAACTATATAATAAGTTATTTCTGCAATATGCTTGTGTATATATATATATATATATATATATATATATATCTGTATTGATGTACTGCATACTCCACCCATGCTCTTCCAGTCAATTCCTATCTGTATATTATGGGTTAAGTTTATGGAAAAATGATAAGATGTAATCTTGCCTGTGTAGTAATTTTATCTTTCGTGGATGTTTCATAAATAATGGATTGAATTTTGTTTGTTTCACAATGTCATCTTATGAAAACCTAACCATACTCATACATTTGCACAATAAAAACCAGGTCAAAATGATTATTTTGTTGTTCTTGTATCCTCTACACATTTACTGTAACTTCATAAATGACACGGGATTTCTCACGTCCACCTAATGATTAAGACATATGTAAATCAGCATCAATGTTGATGTTCACACCAAGAGTTTTTCTCTTCAGTCAAGCATTTCTTTTTGTGTGCTGAAAAATTCACATGCGCATACACTGACACTGACATTGACATTTATGGTGCATCTATACTTGTAGTATGAATCACTTGGTCTAGACCAGTGCAGAAAACGATCCATTGTCCCTTATTTGTCTTGGTTGCTTAGCGGGTGACAGAGGCACTTTGCACAGTATAAGAAGAGGGCATGGATTAGGGCTCAGCACCCTACAGACATCCTCACTCCTGCCCTAGTGCACTGCTACCATTGGGCCATCCATGTGCTCAGATGACCCTGAGCCCATGCAACTGGGTAGGTCCAGTTAGTGACAGTCCCACTGATTGAGGCACTCAGAGGAGAGATCCCAAGATTTTTGTGGAAAATTACCAGGCCCACCTCAGAACGGGAGATATGTGACATGCTCTTAAGCATCTATCTTGTCCTATTCCTCAAGGCCGCAATCTCAGGTGGGCCTTCATGCATTCATCTACAGGAATAAAAAAAATAAAATCACAGCAAACTTGGCCTTCTGATGGTCCTATTCAATGGGACCCTGTCCATCCAAGCCTTAGGTCAATCCATCACTCACTGTAGCAGATCCCTCAGACTGCAGGTAGTCTCCCACTGCACATCACCTGGGTACCCCAGGGAGAGTTAGTGATGTAGGGAAAATGATGGAATTCTCTTTGTCATTGGTTATCTGGGTTTTAACGTAATTGCAGTTAAGGACCACTGTCTCCTCCTGTCTGAATTCAACAGTTCAGCAAATGGAAGACAGCATTCATCAGTCCAATAGGCTATTATGAGCACTTACTTCTGGGCATCTTCCAGATCTTCAATGAGGTCCTGCAGGAGTCCACTGACAGCTACACCTCAGTCTACCTCAGTGATGACATTAATCTGCATTTGGCTGAATGAGGAACACATATGGTTTAATTACAACAGAACCAACAGTACATCAAGCTTGAAAAATCATGGAGAGTCCAACCTCCCCATGGAGACATTTCTGTGGTTTGTGGCTTTCAAGGGCAGTTTTTACATTAGTTAATTAGTTAGTTAGCCCTCTCATGTAATTGTGCACAAGGTCTCTCCACTGCTTCATAAGTTGAAAATATATTCATCGTTCCAGTAGCATTGAGGCCTTTTTTATGGGGCTGGCCCGATGTCCAACCATCCTCCATTCTCATCTGGGTTTGGGACCAGTCTCCACATGGACCCAGCCAAAATCAAGGTGGTCCAAGACTGGCTCTTGTCCACCTCCATCTGGCTGTTCCGGTGTTTCTTGGAGTTTGCCTATTTCTTTTGCCACTTCATCAGGGAGAATAGCACAATCACCACACACCTGACAGCTTTGACAAAGACGACCCTGCAACCCCAGTAAGCCTTTGAGGGGGTCAAAAGAAAAAAGTGACCTTGCATCCAGTTCTCCAACTGCTGGACCCCCGAGGCTTCTTTTGTTATCAAGGTAGATGCATCTAATGTTGGTATGGGGGCAGTACTCTCTTAATGCTCACGGACCACTCAAAAATTCCATCCATGTGCCTTTTTTCCTGATAATCTCACACCAGCAGAGTGGAATTATGATATTGAGGAGAAGGCACTGCTAGCAATCAAGTTGGCTTTGGAGGAATGAATAAACTGGCTGGAGGGAACCAAACACACAGACCACAGGAATCTGGCCTGCATTCAGCAGGTCAAGCATCAAAACCCATGACAAGCCAGATAGTTGCTATTTTTCAAATGATTGGTTTTATCCTGTCATTTTGGCTGGGATCAAAGAATGCTACAGTAAGATGCTCTGTCCAGGCAAAGAGATCTTCCAGGGGCCAATCTTAAGCCAGGGCTTGATACATTGCCCTTCTTCACTGGGGGATTGAGACTGCCATTCAGGAGGATTTGATCCTGATCTGGGATGGGGCCCCCCGGCATGCATTTTGTTCCCACCACTGCCTGTCCCCAAGTGCTCCAATGGACCCATGCATCACCTTTCACAGGGCATCCAATGTTAACCAGCACACTGAAGGTGATAAAAAAGGTTTGCAACAGCATCTGCCCATCCCCTACCACTTTTGGTCACACCTCAAAGTACACATAAACGAACCAAACAACGATATTTACATTACAAGAAGTGACAGTTAAAAAAAATATAATTGCACCAAAGTGAATTTTGTCAAGGTCCCAAAATTCTAGTATTGGTGTGCAATAAGGTTTGGATAGCTTCACTTACACTTGCTTAAACACACCAGGATTTGTTTTAATTGAACCACACCTGTCAAGTGAGAACACACCTTGGATATTTAGCAGACACCCTTATCCAGAGTGCATTACAATTGATCAAGGACATAAGAGTGGGATTTGAACCCTGGACCTTCTGCACCACACTCAAGTACATTAACTGCAAAGCTACCACAGGAACAGGTGCAGGTTTGACCCATGCGTCCAGTGTTTTGACCAAATATTCCTGAAATTTTGAGAGTTCATGCAATGCCAATACATATGGAGTTTAGTAACGCTACAATAGTATGACATATATGTAGATTTGCATTATGTAGATTCATGACATATAATTCAAGTTCATTTTAATTGCAGATTCTAGGAATACAAGTTGTGAAAAAGTTCATGAGGTATTGCAAGGCACTGTAATTAGCCTGTTTAAAGTGTAATTTACATGATGTGGTGGGAGGGTATCTGTGGCTAGTCAAAGAAAACAAAACACTGTTAATTTAGTTTAGTTCAAATCCGACACCACTGATTATGTGGCTCATTTATCAGGATGCGAATCCTGCTTTCAGGTAGATGACAAGGATCGGACAGTTTCATATGACAAGTCATGACTTGTGGACATAATGAATGAAATATACAGAGATATTAAAAGCACCAATACGAAAAAGATTTATATGATACATGACCACAGAGATCTGATTTTCCTATTCGTTCAAATACACTGAACAAACCACTTTTGTAAAGCATCAGGAGACGATTATGTGATGTATTGCTTGTCATAATACATTTGTATTTTTACCTATACCCAGAGTGAACACACACATGGAACGCCACGGTATTGGGTTAGCGTATTAGACGGCTCCACCGCTCATACATCCTGTCAAATTTAAATGGTTTTAGATTTAAATACAACGATTTACTGTTAATACTTGTTTATACTTCTCTTTAATTGAATTGTGATGATTTATCTTTGGTTTTCTTCACGATTTTGCTCTGTGTTTGCTTTTTAAATGGTGATTAGTAATTTATTTTGTTTGATTTACCACACCTGGACACTGATCTCCCAAATCATGTAAATTTCCTTTTTAAGAGGCATTATAAACCCATAAGCTGTTTCATCAAATATTTGCTAGTAATTTCCTCTACAGTACCTTTGGGATTTTCAGATAGACAAAGTGTTGCTGCTTTAGATTTCTCTTCTAAAGACCTTGACCATTTACAATAAGTAAAATTTAACAACACACACGGTTATTTCCCTAATGGACTATTTCAGATATCAAGAAATGTAAGTGATTCAATATGCTTAACACTGTCTAACAAATTAAGTAATTTTGTATATATAGAAGGTAAAAATTAGTTAATTGTGCAACTACAAGTGTCTGTGTAAAATATCAGCATTTCTACAATGTGCCTGGATAATTAATATTTATTAAATAAGGGATCTTAGTTTGTTAAATAAGAAATATTAGTTTGTTATAAGACATGATTGTAGAGTACTGAAAACTTTTGAAGGGCAGCACACTGGTTATCACTGTTGCCGCACAGCTGCAGAAACCCAGGTTCAATTCCCAGTCCGACTGCCAGAGGTGGTAAGTAACGAAGAACAAGTACACACATTGTCAAAAAAATATAAAAAAATAGATGGAGGGCAGTTCGTCAAAATGATGCACCCACTCTCAAGGTCTGTCGGCTGGGCAAAATGTTGTTATGTGTGTTGGTATATGAGGCATGTCTAGCAGTCAATGATCATTCACGAAGAGGTACACTACCCAAAATTAGACTCTGAGAGCCTTTTAATATACAGCTGAGTGAGCACTTTTTCTATTCAGGCATCTAACGCATTCTACTCCCAAAAATAACTGTATACAATTTAGACTGTATTTATTAATCAGACACTAAAGGTTTTTTTCCACATGTAACTGTGAATTCTATTTTTGTGATGAATATAACAAGTATATTAAAAAATCTATATAATATTTAAAACTTTTTGCATAAGTATTTTTTTATACTTAAGTAGTGGAGTGGAGTGTGGTGAAAATGCAGTGTCAATGCAGTGTCATTTATCAGATTTATTTAAAAAAATATTTAAAGTATTCTGTTTATATTGGTTCATCATGTTGGCAAATATTTTTATTCTGTTTTTGAGTCTGCATTTCTTTGATTTTTGCAAATGATTCATGCAGTTGTAATATTATGATGTCCATGTATCATGGACAGTATCATGGATCTGTACCTCTTACCCTTAATAAAAAATATCCTGTTTCAAAAATTGTGTTAAAAAGGCTTTTTAAAGAAATGCTTTCTTTTTTACTTTAAGTACATTTAGTAGAATTTACACTTCTACTTGAGTAAAATATGTAAGCAATACTTCAATTTCAACAGATTAGCACTCGTGTACTTCTTGTACCTCTGCCAGCTGCATGTTGACCTCGTGTCTTTGTGGGTTTCCTCCGGGAACTCCAGTTTCATCCCACCTTCCAAGACATGTGAAAGGTTATTTTGTGTCTCATTTTACATTTACATTTACAGCATTTAGCAGACGCCCTTATCCAGAGCGACTTACAATTGATACAGTCTTACAATCCAAGCAATTATGGGTAAAGGGTCTTGCTCAAGGACCCAACAGTGGCAGCTTGGCAGAGGTGGGATTTGAACCCTGTAGCATTTGGTCCATAGTCTAGTACCTTAACCGCTAGGCTACCACAGTGTCTCAAAAGTCTCAATCTTTTGTTTGAGTAGTCGATGCAATATTACCTGTAGTTTACAATTAATCTCATTTTTTGCAGAACCAAGTGCAGAAGTGCCTGTCATCTAATTTGTGTTTCATCTTTTTTATCCTCAGCACTTTGGTGACACAGACCATAGAGATCATTTCCAACTCTTCATTTTCTCTCCCAGATGATGGAAATAACAGCTCAGTGCTCTATTCTACACTCTGTCTCAACATATTTGTCCTGGCTGTGATTCTGCCCCTCAACATCTATGTTTTGTGGCTGTGCAAAACTGGTGCAGGAAATGGAGCAGCATCAGAGTTTTTCATCCTCAACCTCTGTGGGTGTGAGATCATCGTTTGCTTCTCTGCTGTGATTTCTGCTGTCAGCATTATATTGTACAGAAATATAATGGAAAACCCTTTATATGTTCTCTCTGCATTTATATGTGCACTACCTATCAGTGGCCGCCCCTTCTTCCAGTGCTGCATCAGTGTGGAACGTTATGTAGCTGTGGTTCATCCTGTCATCTTCCTGAAGTACAAACCTCTAAGATACAGAATGGCAGTTTCAGCTGTGGCGTGGTTGATATTGATTGGATTCAGCATTCCTTCTGGTCTAATACCGCACAGAAATGTGTTTTACTATGTTATCCTACCACAGCACTTAGTTTTCTTTTCTGTTATGGTACTTTGCTCTGTAGCAGTGCTGAAGGCTTTGAGACAGCCTGGACCAGGAAAGAAACTAAGCGCCAAAGATTCAGAGTCAAACAACAGGAAGAAAAAGGCATTCTGGGTGATTATGATCATTTTGATTTTCATGACTTTCACCTATGGACCAGTGGTGGTGTTCATATGTCTGTTTGATTCTTTATCAGATCTGCAGAGGCAGAAAGGCATAATAATGTTCGCCTACTTACTGGTGATTGCTGGATTTGTGCAGCCATTTCTGTATCTTCACAGGGCTGGAAAGCTTCCTTTCATCAAGGGATTATAATACTATTCCAATAATTTAATTTCACTAGCATTTAGATTTGTTCTTGTTCTATGGAAATGATCCCAGTCATGTAGTTAACAGGGATAAGAGGAAAGGACCAAGAACCGATCCCTTCGGAACTCCTGTAGTAATCATCTTAGGTGATGAACATATACGCATTTACACACAGGATGTATATAACTTTAGCAACATCCTTGTGCATATATATATAGTTTATTATATATATATATATATATAAGTTATATATATATATATATATATATATATATATATATATATATATATATATATATATATATATATATATAGATACACACACACTTTTCTTGCTATATTTTATAGTCAGTTTGTGCTCTACCATTCAACTCCTATTTGTATATTGTGGTTTTAGTTCATGGAAAGAGGATAATACATAATCTTGCATGGGTAGTCTTGGATGTTTCCAGATCAATATATTTAATTTTGTTTGTTTCACATTGTGATCTCATTAAAAAAAGTAGCTATAAATCATACATTTGGACAATAAAAAACCATGAAAAATGATCTGATTCTTTTGTTGTTCTTGTGTCCATTACACATCTTCATAAATGACATGAGTTTTCTCAGCTATACACCATGGTTAATGGCAAGCCACATGCAAATCAGCAGCAATGTTGATGTTCTCACCAAGAGGTTTTCTCTTCAACATTGCTTTAAATTTTAAAGCATTCCTAAACATTCACATTCAAATAGGCTGTAACCTCAATCCATGAGTCCAGTGTTTAAACCAAATATTCTTGAAGTTTTGAGAGTCCACGGAATGCCAAGGGAGAGAAATCATTACAATTCTGCTACATCTTTATAGCAAACATCCATATTGGCATGTCAAGGACAACTGCTACTGTATACCTTTTAGAGCTATCTATTAGCCACTGTTATTTCTAATCCTAATTTAATAGTCTAAGATTTATCTTGCAGTGTTTTCATAAACTTTTTATCTTTTTTTATTATTACGGGTTCATTCTATTTATGCTATTAATTGTAACTGCGCATTAAAATTAACTGCGCATCGCGACTCTTCAGGATCACCCCTGGCTCTCCCCAGCATGGGATATCCTGTTTTCACTCATCCCGAGCCGTTTGACGGCGATTTGACTAAGTGTCGAGGGTTCCTCATACAGTGCGATCTGGTGCTCTGAAGGCACCCCTCGGTTTTCGTCTCTGATGCCAGTAAGGTCTCGTATGTTATTGGCCTCCTTCGGGGTAGGGCCTTAACATGGGCTGAGGCCGCACTCTCCCAGAGCGGTTTTGAGGACTTCTTGTACGACAACTTCATCTGTTGGTTCAGGGAAGTTTTTGGCGAAGCGGCGTCAAGTCAAGTCAAGTCAGATTTATTTATATAGCGCTTTTTACAATGGAGCATTGTCTCAAAGCAACTTTACAAGTTTAGATTATCTCCTAATAACTACGTCCAAACCCAAATTGAGCAAGCCTAGGGTGACAGTGGCAAGGAAAAACTCCCTAGTTCTAGGAAGAAACCTTGGGAGGACCAAGACTCAAAAAGGGACCCAACCTCCTTCGGCGGAGTAGAATGATAAATCTAAGAGCGAAACTAAAGTCATGGAGTCAAAGTTCGAATAAAATGTGAAGTATGCACGTCGACATTAAGTGGCCCGGGTATGATGATAAATCTAAGAGTGAACTAAAGTCATGGAGTCAAAGTTAAAATAAAATGTGAAGTATGCACATCGACATTAAGTGGCCCGGGTATGATGGGGCTGGAGCTGATGACGGAAGCAGCTTGAGTGGAGCTCCAGCAGATGAACATCATGTGTGGGGCTGGAACTGCCGGAACACAGCTCGGAGAAAAAACAGAAAATGTAATTAGTTATTGTTTAAGAGCACAGTGTCTATAAACAATCACTGATGCCATGTCAATCACTGATGCCAAGTGTAGCATGAGTCAAGTGTCGAAGTGTAGTCGAGTTGCCTCATCAGTCTCCGACGAGGCTCCTGCACTGTCTCTGACTATGCTGTGGAGTCCTGTTTGCTGGCTGCAGACTCCAGCTGGAATGAGGTCAGGGCTTTCCAAACGCCTCAAGAATGAGTTAGCGGTCCGTGACAATCCCCCAGACCTCCTGGTGATGGTAGACTTGGCCATCCACCTGGACCAACGCATGTGTAGGTTGGAGAGGACCTAGCGTCCGGTCCAGGTGGCCCCATCCCCCCACACCAGACCCTCTGCAGGGGAGTCCTCTTGCCTGCCCCCAACCCCCCCCCCCTCCCCCGCTCTCTGGCTCCCCCACTCTCTGGCTCCCCCAAAGGCCCTGAACCAATGCAACTGGGGCATGTGCACCTCACAGCGGCTAAGTGCTCTTGACGCCGGCTAGAGGCCCTATGCCTGTATTGTGGCCAGCCCGGCCACACCATCAACTCCTGGTCAGTTCGGCCAAAAGAGAACGCTCGCCAGTGAAGCTGGGGGCACTGGCAAGCCCTACGACCAAACCCCATCATCACAGGAGGATCTTTCTCACCCTGCCAGCCACCTTGTCCTTATCGTTGGTCTCCCATATGGTCGACACTCCGGATCCAAGGAGAACCTCATTGAGCAGGACCTGGTGGCCCAGCTTGGTATCCGGATGGAGGTCTTGGAGGTTCCTGTTCAGGCCTACGATCTGGATGGACGTCTTCTGGTCAAGATCACCTACCGCACGCAGCCCATCCCTCTCATCCTGTCCGGCAACCACTGTGAGTCCCTCTCATTTGCTGTTATGCGGTCTCACAGGCCACCCCACAGGCCGTACGACTTTGCCATAGACCTGCTCCTGTGTGCCCCCCTTCCCACTGGCCACTTGTACCAGCTCTCGCACAGCGAAGGGGACACCATAATGGCTTATATCACTGAGTGCCTCAATGCTAGCCTTATCTGGCCCTCCTCCTCCTCTCCTTTGGGGGCTGGATTTTTTTTCGTGGCTAAGAAAGACGGAACCCTGCAGCCATGCATTGATTACCAAGGCCTGAACGAAATCACCAAGTGGAACCGCTACCCTCTCTCGCTCCTCAGCTTGGCTTTTGATCTCCTTCAGGAAGCAACGATCTTCACCAAACTGGACCTGCATAACGCCTACCACCTGGTGCACATTCGGGAGGGGGACGAATGGAAGACACCCTTGTTGCATTTTGAATGTTGGGTGATGCCCTTTGGCCTTACTAATGCCCCGCCTGTCTTCCAGGTCCTGGTTAACGACCAGGACTTCCTCAACTAGTTCGTGTTCATTTACCTGGATGATATCCTCATCATCTCCCACACCATAGACGAACACGTGAAGCATGTCCGCCAGGTGCTACCTTGCCTCCGTGAGAACAGGTTCTTCATCAAGAGTGAGAAGTGTGAGTTCCATGCGGACAGAGTCACGTTCCTTGGCTTTGTCATTCAGAGGGGGAGCATTAAGGACGATCTTGACAAGGTCCGTGCCGTCGCAAAGTGGCCCAGATCCTCGGGGCGGAGAGAATTTCAAAACTTCCTGAGGTTTGTCAATTTCTACTGACGCTTCATCTGGGACTACAGCAAAGTGGAGGTCCCCCTCACCCAGCTCACCTCCACAAAGACTACTTTCAAATAGACTACCGAGGCCCACCAGGCCTTTCTCCGGCTCAAGAAAGTGTTTGTCACTGCCCCTGTCCTCGTGCAACCAGACCCCAGCCGACAGTTCATCGTGGAGGCTGACACATCAAACACCGGCATAGGGGCCGTCCTCTCTCAAGGCGTAGCTCTGGACAACCATCTACACCCCTGCGCCTTCTTTTCTAAGCGCCTCTCTCCTGCCGAGCGCATTCTACGATGTGGGCAATCGGGAACTCCTGGCAGTTAAATTGGCTCTCGAGGAGTGAAGGCACTGGCTGGTGGGTGCCGAGCAGCCCTTAATCATCTGGACCGTCCACTGCAAACTCACCTGTATTCAGTCAGCAAAACGCCTCAACTCTCGGCAAGCCAGGTGGGCTTTATTTTTTGGCCGTTTCAATTTCTCCCTAACTTACCGTCCTGGGTCTCGTAATGTCAAACCGGACGTCCTTTCCTGACAGTTTGCCGCCGAGAGCCCTGAGGAATCCAACAACACCATCCTAATGTAATGTTTTCACAGGAATTGGGGTGAATACTTATGCAATCGTAACTTTTTAAAAATGCTTTTGTTGTTTGAATATCTTTACAATCCATATGGAGCATTCTTACACTTCTGTGGATTCATGATAAATAATTACAGTCAAGTTAATAACGCTTATGAAAAAAAAAGCACTTTAATTAGCCTGTTAAAGGTGTTATTTCCATGATGTGGTGGGAGGTTAGGCTTTAGCTGTGGTGACTCAAAGAAAACAAACACTGTCAGAGTTTTAAATTGGTTTAAATCCAACACTATTGAACATATGGCTCATTTGTCAGGATGTAAAAGGTGCATTCAGACAGATGACTGGATGGAGGACTGGAAAGTTTCACATGACAAGTTGTGACTCATTGACATTATGAAATGATATAGATATGGATAAAAATCAACAATATAAACAGATTTATATGATACATGATCTTAGAGATCTGATTTATATCCCTGATCTGAATCAAGCCTGGGTCACCACAGTGTTGAGCTGGCATATTAGACAGCTGCACCACCCAAACATCCTGTCAAACTGTCTACAGTTTAAATGGTGTTAGATTTAAATGAAATAATTTACTGTAATACTGTTTGTTATAAGTCCTTTAATTTGACTTATGAGGTTCTATGATTGATCCCCTCCATCCTGTTGTTCTTTGTTTGCTTTCTTTAAAGATTGATATTTTGTTTGGTTTTATTTACCACACCTGAACATTCATCTCTCAAATCATGTAAATTTCCTTTTTTAGGAAGCTATATAAGCCCATTGCACTGTTATTTGCTTTACTATTAATTTCCACTACAGTACCTCTGGGATTTTAAGATAACCATTTACATTAAATAACATTTAACAACACAAATGGTTAATTCAAAATGGACTATTTCAGAAATCATGAAATGTAAGTGCTTCCATACGCTTGACATTGTCTAAAATCTTAACTATTTTGTATATCTAGGAGTTCAATAATTGGTTAACTCCTTAAAAAAGTTAACCAATGTGACTGGATAATTAATGTTTATTATATACTGAATCATTTTAGAGTGTTGGAATGTGTTTGAAGGGCACCACTGTGCTTATTTCTGTTGCCTCACAAACACATGCATTAGGTTATTTAGTGTCACAAAAGTGTGTCAGTGTATGTTTGCATGTGCTCTGCTATGGAGTGGCACCCTGTCTTGTTTTGGTTTCTGACTTGAGTCAGTCAACCAATCAATCAATGAAAATGTGTTTGAGGCGTCAATACCATATCATCTGCAGTTTACAACCAATCTAACTTTTGAAAACCTGAATGAATAAACCAAATGCAGAATTGCATGTGATCTAATTTGTCTTTTCTCTTTTTTATCCCCTTCAGCACTGTGATGACACAGACCACAGAGACAGTTACCAACTCTTCGTTTTCCCTCCCAGATGGTGAAAGGAAATGCTCTGTGTTCTATTCTTTACTCTGTCTCACCATACTTCTCCTGGTTATGATTTTACCCCTCAACATCTATGTTTTATATCTGATCAGAGCTGGTACAGGAAATGGAATAGCATCAGAGTTCTTCATTCTCAACCTCTGTGGGTGTGAGATCATCATTTGTTTTGCTGCTGTCCCTATTATAGTCTATTGTGAATTGAATGGAAGTCTTGTGGAAAGCCACTTGTATGTTCTGTGTATGTTTTTATCCTCACTACGGCCGTCCCTTCTTCCAGTGCTGCATCAGTGTGGAACGTTATGTGGCTGTGGTTCATCCTGTCATCTTCCTGAAGTACAAACCTCTAAGATACAGACTGGCAGTTTCAGCTGTGGCGTGGTTAATAGTACTTGGATTCAGCGTTCCTTCTTCCTTAACGCCACTAAGAAGTGTGTTTTACTATGTTTACTTGCCAGAGTACTTAGTTTTGTTTTCTGTTATGGTACTTTGCTCTGTAGCAGTGCTTAAGGCTTTGAGGCAGCCTGGACCGAGAAAGAAACTGAGTGCAAAAGATGCAGAGTCAAACAACAGAAAGAAAAAGGCTTTCAGGGTGATCGTAATCATTTTGGTTTTCATGATCACCACCTACGGCCCAGGAGTGGTGTTCATGTGTCTGTATGATTCTTTATCAGATCAACAGAGGTCGAAAGGCACATTAATGTTCTTCTACTTACTGGTGATTGCTGGATTTGTGCAGCCATTTCTGTATCTTCACAGGGTTGGAAAGCTTCCTTTCATCAAGGGATTATAATACTATTCCAATATTTGTTACTACCACTAGCACTAGATGTATTTTCCTTTTATTGACAATAGTACATTGGATAAAAAAAAATTGTCCATATATATACAGTGGTGCTTGAAAGTTTGTGAACCCTTTAGAATTTTCTATATTTCTGCATAAATATAGTCTAAAACATCAAATAAAACAGGGTGCTCACTCACACTTTCAAATTAACTGCTAATCCTAGCTGTTCACATGCTTTTGCCACTCACTAATATGTAATATTGGATAATTTTTCTCAATAAATAAATGGCCAAGTATAATATTTTTGTCTCATTTGTTTAACTGGGTTCTCTTTATCTACTTTTAAGACTTGTGTGAAAATCTGATGATGTTTTAGGTCATATTGATGCAGAAATATAGAAACAATTCTGTGTAATAATTTTCCAGATTAATGGATTGATTTGCGTTTTTTTGTTTCACAATGTGATCTCATGAAATATTAGCTTTAAATCATGCATTTGGACACCATCCAGCTATAATTATAATAATTATAGTAATAAAAAAAATGCAAAAAATGAGTTGGTTCTGTTGTCGTTCTTGAGATTCCTACAGGCTAAATTTTATTGTTGATGTTCCTCTCTAGGAGGAAACATTCACATTCACATAACTTCCAACCTCAAGCCATGTGTGCAGTGTTTTGAACATACTTTTGATGGTTCATGCAATGCCAAGTGAGAGATACCATGAGGCTCCTGATACATCTTTATAGTAAACATTCATATTTTCATGTCAAGGACAACAGTTACTGTATACCTTTCTAGATGTACCACAGCTTACTGGACATAAATATGTGAATCCATTGTCTAATAGATGTTATTTTACTTAGGAGATAATTCAGTTCAATTTAGTTGAACTTTATCATTATACTTTGCAACATAAAAACTTATCTTCATCTTCTCTATAACATTTCTGCTATGGTGTTGGTGTATTGAATATTCCTAACAAAAAATAAAAGTTAAAAGGTGTAAAGCTTGACAAGATAAAACATAGCTAGGAAAGCAGAGTGGGATAAGAAGCTGGATAAAAAGCTGAATTGATATGGGGAGCATATTAAAAACCCAAATCAGAAAAAGTTGGGATGGTATGAAAAATGCAGATAAAAATATGCAGTGTTTCTTACATTTACTCTGACCTCTGTTTCATTGCAGACAGTATAAACCCAAGATACTTCATGTTTTGTCTGGTCAACTTCCATTCCTGCATTTCAGGCCTGCAACATATTCCAAAAAAAAACTGGTACAGGGACAAGTTAGTATAGTAGTGAGGTGAAAAACAATATTAAAATAATGATGTAATTTTAAACAGGTGATGTCAACAGGTGATTGTAATCATGATTTGGTACAAAATCAGTATTCACAAAAGGTTGATTTTTTGTGGAGCAAAGATGGGCAAAGGAGCTCACGTTTGTCAACAAATGTGTGAGAAAATTAGTTGAATGTTTAAAAACAATGTTTCTCAAAGAAAGACTGCAAGGGATTTGCATATTTCAGTTCTAACTTTTTGGCTTGTTTTGCATTGTTTTGTTGATAAATGCATGGACGTCTGAGTTGTTGATGCTCATCAGGCTGGAAAAGGTTACAAAACCACTTCTAAAGAATTTGGACTCCACCAATCCACAGTCAGACAGATTGTGTACAAATGGAGGAAATTACAGACCATTGTTACCCTCCCCAGGAGTGGCTGACCAACAAAGATCACTCCAAGAGCAAGGTGTGTAATAGTTGGCGAGGTCTGCAGTTTGCTAAAGATCACGTGGACGAGCCAGAAGGCTATTGGAAGAATGTTTTGTGGACGGATGAGACCAAAATAGAACTTTTTGGGTTAAAAGAAAAGCGTTATGTTTGGAGAAAGGAAAACACTGCATTCCAGCATAAGAACCTTATCCCATCTGTGAAACATGGTGGTGGTGGTCTGTGAAACTTCTCATGAGAAGTTGTTATGCAGCAAGACCACTGTACATTTTGCTTCGAGAATTCCTCGGGGATCCCAGAAAAAATGTGAAGTGAGTCACGGTTCTGCCTGACGTGGGCAGCACGACACGGATGTGGAAGTGAAGGACAAAGCTGAATAGCAGCGCAGCATCCTTCAAAAATGCAATTGCTGGGGGGAGGCGCCAATTCCCTGATCGCGGAGTGGAGGGGTGAATGGGTGAGTGGTGAGGGAGAAAGCAGAGGCCTCGCCTCGCCGCACCGAGTGAACCAGAAGCTGCATAGAGACGATGGGGCCATGAAGGCAATGAGGGTAAGCAAGCAGCGGGATCTGTCCCTACCCTAATGGCTAAGCCCTGGCGGTTACCTCCGGTCTCCTGACCATACTTTTACTGCCATTCCCCAAAACGGCAGCTACACTCTATCCCTACTGCAGTCGAACGTTAAAGCCCGTTAGAGATGTGTGAGGTCTCAAAAGGGTAAGGTGCGACACCTGACTGGCCTCAACCGATGTCGCAATCAATGCCGATCAGGTTGGCGCAAGTGCGATTGCTGGTTCGATCCCAGCACATGCGCTAAGCCGATGCTGCCATCTAGCATTGGCTGGGGGAAACCTCACAGGATGGTCCTTTTTTCACCTTTGTTCTGGAGCACACGGTGTCAATTTCTTTCAAAATGATCTGGAATACTGATTCGTCTGACCACAATACATGGTTCCACTGTGTGATGTTTGTAGCACGGTCACTCTGAATAAGTGTGTCTGCTAAATGCTTTAAAAATGTGTTTTTTGTGTGTGACTAATTTTACAACCTATATTTAGTTTTCTAAGATTTCAGTATTATGATCTTTCTTGTGTAGATTAATGACATACTATTCAAACTAAGTTCATTTTATTTCCAGGCACTAGTTGAAGCACTCATTAAATGATCTATATGATACATGATCACAGAGATCTGATTTTCTTCCTCATGAAAATACATTCCCATAACATTTTTTATACCCCTGATCTGACTCCAACCTGGACACCGCAGTGGTGAGCATAGAGTATTTGATTGCTACACCACCCAAACACTCTGTCAAATTTTCTACAGTTTATGTGGTGTTAGATTTAAATAAAATAATTTACTTTTAGTACTGTTTATTCATACTTTCCGTAATTTGACCTAATGGGATCTGTGATTGATTATCTCCATCTGGTCATACTGTTTGCTTTTTTTAAATGCTGATAATTTATTTTGTTTGATTTACATGTACCATATCCGAATGTTGATCTCACAAATCATGTAAATTTAATTGTTAGAGGCTATATAAACCCGTTGATCTTCACCAAATATTTCCTCTACTAATAATATTCTCTACAGTACCTTTGGGATTTTCTGAAAGACAAGGTGTTGCTACCTATGATCACTTTTCTAAAGACCTCAACCATTTACATTAAATGAGATTTAACAACACAAACGGCTAATTTAAAAATGGACAATTTCAGAAATCAATAAATGTAAGTGCTTCCGTATGCTTAATATTATATAACAGCTTAGTTATTTTGTTAGGTCTAAAATTGGTCAAACATTGGCTGACTGTGCCAAAAACAGCATTTCTAAGGTTAGTTTTTTGTGCCTGAAAAAGTTATGTTTATTACATTATGCATCACTTATTAATTTGTTGTAAGGGAAGATTTTATAGTGGTGGAAATTGTTTGATTCCTGGTCTGGCTTCTGACTGTGTGGAGTTTGCATGTTCGCTCGTGCTTATGTGGGTTTCCTTCAGGCATTCCAGTTTCCTCCCATCTTTCAAAGACATGTGTTAGGATATTTTGTGTGTAAAGTGCCCCACTGTGAGTGTGTGTACGTGTGCATGTGCCTCGTGACAGACTGTCACTTAGTCTAGGGTTGGTTTCTGCCTTGTGCTGTGGGTTAAGTTCTGTCCCCCACAACCCTGAACTGAATTAAGCGTTTATGAAAATGAATGAATGAATGGAAATGCGTTTGAGGTGTTGATACTATATCACCTGTAGTTTACAAAGAAACTGTTTATAGTTTCTTCTTTTTTTAAAACGTGAATGAATACGCCAAGTGCAGAATGATCTAAATTGTTTCCTCTTTTTTTATCCTCCTCAGCACTTTGGTGACACAGACCACAGAGACAGCTATCAACTCTTCATTTTCCCTCCCAGATGGTGATGATAACAGCTCTGTGTTCTATTCTCTAATCTGTCTCATCATATTTCTCCTGGGTGTGATTCTGCCTCTCAACATCTATGTTTTGTGGCTGATCAGAAGTGGTGTAGGAACTGGAGTAGCGTCAGAGTTCTTCATCCTCAACCTCTGTGGGTGTGAGATCATCATTTGCTTCTCTGTTGTTTCTAATTTAGTCTATTTTGTAATCTACAGAAATCCTGGACAAAACCTTTTGTATGCTGTTTGTTCATTTTTATCCTCACTCCATATGACCAGCCGTCCCTTGTTCCAGTGCTGCATCAGTGTGGAACGTTATGTAGCTGTGGTTCATCCTGTCATCTTCCTCAAGTACAAACCTCTAAGATACAGACTGGCAGTTTCAGCTGTGACATGGTTAATAGTGCTTGGATTCAGCATTATTTCTTTATTAACACAAAAGAGAACTGTGTTGTATTATACTCTCCTGCCACAGTACTTAGTTTTGTTTTCTCTTATGGTCCTTTGCTCTGTAGCAGTGCTTAATGCTTTGAGACAGCCTGGACCGGGAAAGAAACTGAGTGCAAAAGATTCAGAGTCAAACAACAGGAAGAAAAAGGCTTTCTGGGTGATTGTGATCATTTTGGTTTTCATGACACTGGTGGTGTTCATATGTCTGTTTGATTCGTTGTCAGATCTACAGAGGTGGAATGGCATATTAATGTTCTCCTACTTACTGGTGATTGCTGGATTTGTGCAGCCATTTCTGTATCTCCACAGGGTTGGAAAGCTTCCTTTCATTCAGGAATTATAATACTATTCCAATAACTGTTAATATCTCTTAGCACTTAGAGTTATCTAATGTATCTAATGCATGCAATTCTTATGCCACAAACAATGTGTTTTTTCTCTCTAATTTGGTTGAATGGTCCTGATTTATATTGATGTATACATTTAGTCATTTTGCAGACACTGATATGCAGATCAACATAGAATTTGTGCAATCAGTTAAAGGTGCCATGGTGCAAGTGGTCAGTGTGCTCTCCAGGTTCTGTGGTTTACACCCATGGGTGCACACATCTTAAATCAAAAAGGGAGCTGAAAGTTGGGAGAAACTATGTGGCCCTAGGGCACTTAATCTGCCATAGAACCACACGTTTATTGCCTCATATTCAACAGATGGCTAACAAATGCAACACCTTTTTTAAAAGAGGAATCATAGGCCATAAACTGGTCATTAGAACAAGAACATTTTGTATTAAATTTATCACCTATACTGTCACTTCAGAATCTATCAACCATGAAGTTTCCAGCTAAAATAATTATTTGGTATGTTTAATTTGAAACCAGATGTCACACGTCTATGTTGAACATTAAATACGATAGCCACAGGACTCTTTCATTTCTTTAACCTTGTGTTAAGTTCAGAAAAACCCTAAAGAGTATTGTTACTTTTTCATTGTTTTGATATTCTTTCTCTTATTTGCTTTTCCTTTTTCTGTAATCTTGGATACACATGCTTATATCGTGATAAATCCCTAGAAACATGTTACTTTAACCAGAAGAATATATGATAGATCTATTTCTGTGAAAACCTTGTGGTGATTTTCCAGACAAAGAAAATAAAAAATGTGGAGGAACCACTTACCATTGACTAGAACCTTTGCATGGTAATTTGACGCCGGCCCAAACTCCACCTTCAGTCAGAGGTGTTAAAAACTCCAGATCAGGAGCAGTAAAAGAAAAAAAAAACAGTTGAGTTCAAGAGAAAGCAAAAGGTCTGGAAGATAGAAGCACACTGAACTCCAAGTTAAGCCTTGAGACCCACTGTATTATTAATTTGTTTGTCTTAAGAGTACCCAAGTCTGATCTGCAGTTATTCTGTAGTTTAGAAAGTTTAGCACTAGTATCCTGCAGTGTTAGCTTTTTAAATCTAAAGCAAACACCATTTTTCAAGAACCTGGAAATCTCTGGTGAGCCTGAAGATTGGAACTCCCACCGAGCCTGAAGACTTGCTGCCTACAAGAGGAAGAAGCGAACTCATCTTCCTGCCTTCATGCAAACCCATCGCATGCCGTCCCTAACTGTGCGCTGTGTTGATGGAGAGAGAACTGTGTCGCCTTTGGTTCTTAAAATTTCATCAGTTATTTAAACCCATACTGCATTGTTGTATAGCACATTCTCATAATCCAAATTAGTGTGCAAAAGTTCTTGGTCAAAATCACCTCAGCTACTTGTAGTCTAAAGGGATCCTCTAAGGTTAAGTACTCATATCCACAAAGATTACTGAAGATGCCATATTGTGGTCATCAAGCTATTGCTGTGATTTTATTGTTTCTTGGAATTTAATAAATTTTTCATACTTTTTAATTACACTTTGTGTCGGAGTGACTTAATTGGATAACTGGTGGGCCTCATGATCTTAAGATTGAGTCTGATTTTAAACTGTCTATACGTATCAAATTAAACTGGTTCCCTGATCTACCAGTCACAAAAAAAATCAGGTGGTGCCACGTTTGTTCATTAAAATTAATTATTTTAAAGGTGTAGTCATATTCCACTACAAGGGAAACCTGTCAGGAATGATCTTACAAGTGTGAGGAGAACCAGGACTTTTTAATATGTAAATGTTTAATGCTTTCGGCATTACCTACACATTTCTGCATTCAATGTTGTTTTCAGATGGTGGGAGGAAACCCACACTGACACTGAAGAACATGTCAAACATCCCACAGACAATAACCATATGTCAAGTCAAGTCAAGTCAGATTTATTTATATAGCGCTTTTTACAATGGAGCATTGTCTCAAAGCAACTTTACAAGTTTAGATTATCTCCTAATAACTACGTCCAATCCCAAATTGAGCGAGCCTAGGGCGACAGTGGCAAGGAAAACTCCCTAGTTCTAGGAAAGAAACCTTGGGAGGACCCAAGACTCAAAAAGGGACCCAACCTCCTTGGGCGGCGTAGATGATCTAAATCTAAGAGCGAACTAAAGTCATGGAGTCAAAGTTCGAATAGAATGTGAAGTTATGCACATCGACATTTAAGTGGCCTGGTTATGATGATAAAATCTAAGAGCGAACTAAAAGTCCATGGAGTCAAAGTTCGAAATAGGAATGTGAAGTATGCCACAATCGACATTAAGTGGGCCCCCGGGTATGATTATAAATCTTAACTAAGAGCGAAACTAAAGTCATGGAGTCATGGTCGTATAAAATGTGAATTATGTTCACACAGTGGAGCTCCATCAGATGTACATCATGTGGGGGCCGGAACTGCCGAACAACAGCTCGGAGAGAAAACGAACAATGTAATTAGTTATTGATTTAAAGCACAGTGTCTATAAAATCACAATCACTGATGCCCATGTCAAATCACTGATGCCAAGTGTAGCATGAGCACCCACCCCGGCAGCACTAGCTATAGCAGCATAGCTAGGAAGGAAAGCTAGATAGAAAGAGGAGAACGGGAAGGGAAACACAGCCAAGGAGGGATCACATGGACATTGGCAACCCCACGAGCGGCAGAAGACAGCACCCCAACGTCTCTGATCACCGTAAGACTCTTTGACTATGAACCCCCAGCTCTGCCCTTAGTCTAAGGCAAGGATGCACGAGTCAAGATCACGAGGACCGAAGCCCAGTTCAGCCAGACCGCCCACTCGACACTCCCGGCTAACGGACAAGGCAGGCAGGCCAGACATGACTGCAGGCAGGCCAGACATGACTGCAGACTCCGGCCCCAGTGACCCAAGCCATGCATCCCGGTCTAAATCTAGTCAAAAACCTGTGTAAATAAGTATGTCTTTAGCCTAGACTTAAAACTTTGGAGAGTGTCTGAGTCTCGAACGAAAGTGGGAAGTTTATTCCATAGTTGGGGGGCCATGTATGAGAGAGCTTTTCTCCCGGCTGTGACTTTTTTAATTTTAGGAACTAAAAGAAGTTCTGCATCCTGCGACTGAAGTAGACGAGTTGGATTGTAATACTCTAAGAGTTCACTCAGATAATGTGGTGCCAGGCCATGTAGAGCTTTATAAGTTATAAGAAGTATTTTGTAATCAATGCGGAATTTGACTGGTAACCAGTGCAGTGATGATAGAACAGGAGTGATATGATCAAATTTTCTAGTTAGAGTTAGCACTCGGGCAGCTGCGTTCTGAACTAACTGAAGTTTATTTATAGATTTACTAGAGCATCCAGTAAGTAAGGCGTTACAGTAATCCAACCTTGAGGTTATAAATACAAGTTTTTCTGCATCATTAAAAGAGAGGATATTTCTAAGTTTAGCGATATTACGTAATTGAAAGAAAGCAATTCGAGGGATGCTGCTAATGTGTGCATCAAAGGACAGATCTGAATCAAATGTGACACCTAAGTTTTTTACAGATGGACTGGGCAATACTGGGCAGCCATCTAGATTTAGGATAGATGTAGCCAACCTGTCTCTCACAGCCTTGGGTCCCACTAATAGAACCTCAGTTTTATCTGAGTTAAGTAAGAGAAAATTAAATAACATCCAATCTTTTATTTCCTTTACACAGTCTCGATTTTGTTGATTGTAAAGGCTGTCCATTAGGTTTGGCTGATATGTACAGCTGTGTATCATCGCATAGCAGTGGGAAACTAATGACATGATTACGAATAAATGAGCCTATGGCAGCATGTACAGAAGAATAAAAAGCGCGGGGCCAAGACTGACCCCTGAGGCACGCATTACTTCCTTTTGAGAGCTTAGGATTGAGAGTAGCAGGAGGGAGAGGAAAAAAAGTCTTTTTTCCTCCCGGTTTTTGATTTCCCTTCTTCTTCCCTCCCTCTTATTCTCTCTTTTACCCTTCATTTCCTTACCTATTTCACCCTCCCTTCCTGTTGCCCACTCCCACTGCTTCGACCCCCTCCCGGCACGCCCTACTTCACTTTTGAGAGCTTTAGATTCTTAGAATTCATTTATAATGAACAAACTGGTACCGGTCGGTCAAGTAGGATTTAAACCAAGAAAGTGCTAATCCCTTAATACCTATAGTATTTTCTAGTCTGTTTAGTAAAACATCATGATCTATAGTGTCAAATGCTGCACTTAAATCTAACAGAACAAGAAAAGAAACACATCCCTTATCTGCGGACATTAACAAGTCATTTAGTACCCTAATCAATGCTGTTTCAGTACTATGATGGGGCCTGAAGCCAGACTGAAATGTTTCATAAATTTCATCCCTTTGGAGGTAACTGCAGAGCTGCTGATAGACGGCTTTTTCTAAGATTTTGGACAGAAACGGTAGATTTGAAATTGGTCTATAATTAGATATCACACAAATGTCAAGAGTGGCTTTTTTAATCAGTGGTTTGATAACGGCAGCTTTAAAGGATTTGGGCACATAACCAAAGGTAAAGGATGACTTTAAAATAACTAACAGTGGCTCTATAATACTAGGTATTACTTGTTTGAGTAAACGTGTAGGAATGGGATCTAATAAACATGTTGATGACTTAGACGAGCTGATCAGTGCGGATAGTTAAGTATTAGTAATTGGGGTAAAAGATTCTAATCTTGATTTACAGCTCATTAAACAGATGTCTTCACTAGTGCTGCATCTGGAAGGTGGCTGAATAGTTTGGTGATGTGATGAGCATTGAGTTTTATGCCTAATGTTCTCTATCTTATCATTAAAAAAAGTCATGAAAATCATTACTATTAAAATGACACAGAACGGGAGAATCACTTTCTGTGGGGATTTTTATTAATTTGCAGACTGTATTAAAAAGAAATATTGGATTATTCTTATTTTTCTCTATGATTGAAGAGAAGTATGCAGCTTTAGCTTTAGTGAGGGCATGCTTATACTCTGTCATGCTGTCCCTCCAACCAAGCTTAAACACCTCCAATTTACTATGTCTCCACTTGTGCTCTAAATGACCAAAGGTGTTCTTTGCTTTAAGGTACAGGTGTGGTCATTATACCATGGGGCTAGCCTTTTTTCCCCTAATGCGTTTGACCCTAGCAGGAGCAGTCGTGTCCAGGGTTGAGCGAAGCACACATTCTAATTGGTCATTTACACACTCAAGATGATTGCTCTCCGTAGGTGTATTAAATTTCAAGTCTGGTAGGTTATTAATAAACGCAGCTGGAGTAGCAGATGTGATAGTGTGCTTGGTGTGATAACGAGGCAGAAGGATTTTATTTATTAGAGATAGCTCAAATACTAAAAGATTGTGATCTGAAATCAAATCACTTTGTGGGAAAACATCAAGGTTGTCTATATTGATACCAAATGTTAATATTAGATCTAAAGTATGATTACAGCGATGGGTTGGTCCCATCACATTCTGAGTCATACCCTTGGATTCTAAAATGGACTTTAAAGCAATTTTAAGTGGATCCTGCTCATTGTCAAAGTGAACATTGAAATCACCTACAATTAAAGCCTTATCTGTTGACAGTAGAAAGCAGGAAAGAAAGTTAGCAAATTCCTGAAGAAATTCTGAATAGGGTCCAGGAGGGCGGTAATAGTGATAAGCTGAAAAGTGTGGCTTTGACTTCCATGACGATGGATCAGTCACATTAACAATCAGTATTTCAAACGAATTAGCATTGTAATGGGATTTAGTTGTAACATCTAGCTCTTTGTCAAAAATTACGCCTCCCCCCCGACCATTAGGATGAGGGCGATTAGCATGACTGTATCCAGGCTTTATTTAAGGCTAAATATTCATCATGTCTAATCCAAGTCTCAGTGAGACAGAGAGTGTGTAAGTGTTTATCAGTGATCATTTCATTTACAATTACTGCTTTGTTGTAAGTGATCTAATGTTAAGTAGTCCTAGCTTTAGTCTAAGGTTGTTATTTCTTTGGCAGCTATCTGTGTTTATATTAATGAGGTTATTAAAACAGACTTTTTGAGAGCATTTACATTTAGGGCAGATGCGGGTAACAGACACAGTTTCAATAATGTGGGTTCTGGGTGACGGTGCATGGCTACCAGAAGACAGTTGGTTAAGCCGGTCTGTCTGCTGCCTGACCCCTGCTCTGGATAGTCAGCCCCTAACCAATCGGGCCATAAGACTGTGGGCAATGTTGCAGGAGATAAGAGCAGGACCCTCCCGAGAGGATGGACACCGTCCCATCCTAAAAGGCCAGGCTTACCAGTTGTCTATAAAGGCCACATTGTTTTCAGAGCACCACTTGGACAGCCAGCAGTTCAGTGACCATAACCTGCTGTAGGCTTGGTCACCTCGCCACATTGGGATGGGGCCAGAGCACATTCTAACCACCTCTACAAAATTAGCCTTAGTAACCTCTGACTGACGAATGCGTATATCATTAGCCCCTACATGAAAACTCATCCTAGAGAATCTGCGGCTCTCGAGTCACTAAGACTCGTTACAAATGTCCGGCAACTCTGGCGCCCGGGGATACAGGAGAACTCTAGCTGCTGGTGTGTCCCTAAAGGGTAGCAAGTTTCACGTGTTCGTAAAATATAGAGTCACCCTATTGACCAGAGCTCTTTTCAACAGGCTGCTCTCAGTGGGTTTCACTGAGGAGGGACAAACCTGTTTGGACAACGTGAAAACAGGTTAAAAGAGTGGTGCTCTCGTCGTGGACTAGCCTTACGACTACGTCGCCGAACCGTCACCCACTTGCCCTGCTGCGAGGACTCTGCCGGGGCTCTAACTTCGCCTTTGCCATCCAGATCTGCTAAGCTAGGAGCTGAGCTAGCCTTCTCTAATGTCTGGATGCGTAATGTCTGGATATGTCTGTACAAATACTTTATTCATCACCATCCTTTAGTATATGTACATTTTTTTTGTATGTACCTGAAATATGTACATATTATCTAATCCATCTGTGTTATACAAGTACATACAGTGCCTTGCAAAAGTATTCGGCCCCCTTGAACTTTTCAACCTTTGGCCACATTTCAGGCTTTAAACATAAAGATATGAAATTGTAATTTTTTTTGAAGAATCAACAACAAGTGGGACACATTCATGAAGTGGACGAAATTTATTGGATATTTTAAACTTTTTTTAGAAATAAAAAACTGAAAAGTGGGGCGTGCAAAATTATTCGGCCCCCTTGCGTTAATACTTTGTAGCGCCATCTTTTGAGGTGATTACAGCTGCAAGTCACTTGGGGTATGTCTCTATCAGTTTTACACATCGAGAGAATTACATTTTTGCCCATTCTTCCTTGCAAAACAGCTGGAGCTCAGTGAGGTTGGATGGAGGGCGTTTGTGAACAGCAGTTTTCAGCTCTTTTCACAGATTCTCGATTGGATTCAGGTCTGGACTTTGACTTGGCCATTCTAACACCTGGATACGTTTATTTGTGAACCATTCCATTGTAGATTTTGCTTTATGTTTTGGATCATTGTCTTGTTGGAAGATAAATCTCCGTCCCAGTCTCAGGTCTTTTGCAGACTCCAACAAGTTTTTTTCTTCCAGAACGTCCCCTGTAGTGTTGGCTCCCATCCATCCTTCCCATGGGAAATGAAAATTTAAAAAAAAAAAAAAAAACCCATCTTCCCTGTCCCTGAGGAAGAAGAAAAGCACGGACCCAAACCACGATGCTGCTGCCAACCACCATGCTTTGACAGTGGGGATGATGGTGCTTCCAGGGTGATGAAGCCTGTGTTTGCTTTTACGGGCATTTAACGGCCAATAACGTTTTGCATCTGTGGGCAACCTTCTTTCCACATGTTTGGTGTGTCTCCCAGGTGGCTTGTGGCCAACTTTTTTATGGCATATCTTTGAGAAGTTCCTTTTCTCCTTTTCTTCTTGCCACTCCTTTCATAAAGCGCCAGATTTGTGTTCCCCAGGATGTGAGACTGTATTGTTTGTCCTATGGGACAGAGTCTCCCCCACCTCAGCTGTGTAGATCTCTGCAGTTCATCCGAGTGATCATGGGCCCTCTTTGGCTGCATCTCTGATCAGTCTTCTTCCTTGTTTTTGAGCTGAAAGTTTAGAGGGACGGGGCCGGGGTCTTGAGTAGATTTGCAGTGGGTCTGATACGCTTTCCAGTTTCAATATGACCATATGACGCTTGCACAGTGCCTCCTTGAGATGTTTACAAAAAAGCTTGGGAAATCTTTTTGTATCCAAATCTGGCTTTTAAACTTCTCCACAACAGTAATCTCGGACCTGCCTGGTGTGTATCCTTGGCCTATATGATGCTCTCCTGCGCTTTAAAACAAGAACTCTGAGACTATCACCACAGAGCAATGTGCATTTATACGACGAGACTTGATTACACACAGGTGGATTTCTATTCATCATCATCAGTCATTTAGGTAACATTGGATCATTCAGAAGATCCTCACTGAACTTCTGGAGTGAGTTTTGCCTGCACTGAAAGTAAAGGGGAGGTGTCCGAATAATTTTGCACGCCCGACTTTTTCAGTTTTTTATTTCAAAAAAAAAAGTTTAAAATATCCAATAAATTTCGTTCCACTTCACGATTGTGTCCCACTTATTTTTGATTCTTCACAACAAATTACAATTTCATATCTTTATGTTTAAAGCCTGAAATGTGGCAAAAGGTTGAAAAGTTCAAGGGGGCCGAATACTTTTGCAAGGCACTGTATATATAGTGGGTTCATGACACATATACTCCTGGATAAAATATAAAATGCCCTATTAAAAGGCTCTCAGAGGCTTCTTTTGGGTAGTGTCTCGGTGTGAGAGATTGTTAAGACTTTGAGAGGGTGTAGATCATTGAACTGAGAGAAGCATGATGGTCATTGTGGTGAGCTACTTATCATCTAAGCCATTCTGACCTAGATGTTAGGAAGTGTTGTAGTTCCATGAGTGCACACAGGCTGTGGATGGTTAAGACAGATCAGTAGAGATGATTGTTTGAGTCACAAAGAAAATGGTCTCTGTCCAGACCATTTCCAGGCACTTAGCAGAAGGAAATTTGATGCTACAGTGACCATTATATGTCTTCCCATTGGCAGCCAGCCACTGCCGACGTTTTCAGTGTTGTTGTGAACAAGAAACCTGGACTGCTACAGACTGGAAACATATTGACTTTAGTGACAAATCCAGGTTCTGTGTGGGATCTGACAATGGCTGGTTTTGACTATGGAGGTCTCATGGTAAGCTCTTCAATCCTGCCATTGCTTTGGAGCAACACACTGCCATAACTGCTGGTATGATGATCTGGGGAGCCATTACATACAACAGTGGGTCACCCCTAGTAATGATATGAGGGGCATTAACAGATCAGTGATACATGCATGACATCCTGTGGCCATGTGTTATCTCTCATAGCAGGGCTTCTGACTGGCATTCATCAACAGGATAATGGTCATCGACAGCAAGGATTTACCAAGGATGTCTCCATCAGAGTTCAACACTTCCGTGGCCTGCTCGATCTCCATCGAGGTGCATGGAGTTCAATCCTTATGCAAGGCACTGTCATTGACCTGATTAAGGCGTTATTTGCATGATGTGGTGGGAGGGTAGGCTTTAGCTGTTGTCAGTCAAACTAAAGAAACACTGTCAGAGTTTTAATTTGGTTAAAATGATCAGGATGTGAAACCTGCTGTGAGATAGGTAACAAGGATTGGAGAGTCTCATATGACAAGTCGTCACTTGTGGACATCATGAATGAACTAATATTTAAAAGAGATATTAAAAGCACCAATATAAAATATTTATATGATGCATCAACACAGAGATCTGATTTTCCTACTAATGCAAATGCTCTGACATGGCCAGTTTTTGGAAAGGAACAGGAGATGATCTATTTACCACACCTGAACACTGAGCTCCCAAATCATGTAAATTTAATGTTTTACAGGGTATATAAACCCATCAAGCTGTTTCACCAAATATTTGTCTCACTAATAATTTCCTCTACAATACTTTTGGGAGAATTTCGATACACAGATGTGTTGCTGCTTTCGATTTCCCATCTAAAGACCTCAAAATTAACACAAAATGTTAATTTGAAAATGGACTATTTCAGATATCAAAATTTGTAAGTGCTTCCATATGCTTAATATTGTCTAACAACTTAGTTATTGTGTAGTTGTGTGTAAGAGGTCAAAAATTGGTTAACTGCATGACTACAAGTTTGACTACTACATTGTGCCACTCCAGCCTTTTTCTGTTTGGAAAATTAATGTTTATTATATAATGAATCACCTATAAATTGGATTATTATAGATTATTTTTTGATTATTGCTGTGGCACAATGGTGATTCAAACCTGCAGATACCTGGTTCTGATTCCCAGCCCAACAGCCAACTCCATGGAGTATGCATGCTCAGCTGTGTCTATGTGGGTTTAATTCAGCTATTCTGGTTTTATCGCACCTTCCAAAAACATGCTTATTTAGTGTGTGATAGTGCCCCAGTGTGAATGTATGTGTATGACAGATTGCCACCTAGTCGTGGAGTTGGGGTCCTGAACTGGATTAAGCATGTATGAAAATGATTGAATGAATGAATGGATTTTTTTTGTTGAAAGGCATTTTGGGCGTTGATTCCATATCACCCATAGGTTTCAATCAACTGTTTTATATTTTTATGTTTTTGCAAACCTGAATGAATTTCATTTGATTTAATTTGTTTCCTCTTATTTTTTCTCCTCAGCACTTTGGTGACACAGACCATAGAGACACTGAGCAACTCTTCATTTTCCCTCCCATATGGTGAAGATAAAAGCACTGCGTTCTATTCTTTGCTTGGCCTCACCATATTTCTCCTGGTTGTAATTCTACCTCTCAACATCTATGTTTTGTGGCTGATCAGAACTGGTGCAGGAACTGGAGTAGCAACAGAGCTCTTCATTCTCAACGTCTGTGGGTGTGAGATCATCATTTGCTTCTCTGGTCTTCCTAATCTAATAAATTTTGCATTGAATGGAAATTTTGTGCAAAACCCTTTGTATATACTTTGTGCATTACTATCCTCACTCCATTTAATGGGGCGTCCCTTCTTCCAGTGCTGCATCAGTGTGGAACGTTATGCAGCTGTGGTTCATCCTGTCATCTTCCTGAAGTACAAACCTCTAAGATACAGACTGGCAGTTTCAGCTGTGGCGTGGCTGATAGTGCTTGGATTCAGCATTATTTCTTTTTTCACTCAACTGAGAAATGTGTTTTACTGCATTGTCCTGCCATTTTACCTAGTTCTGTTTTCTGTTATGGTCCTTTGCTCTGTAGCAGTGCTTAAGGCTTTGAGGCAGCCTGGACCAGGAAATAAACTGAGTGCAAAAGACACAGAGTCAAACAACAGGAAGAAAAAGGCTTTCAGGGTGATTGTGATCATTTTGGTTTTCATGATCGTCACCTATGGCCCTGCAGTAGTGTTCATATGTCTGTATGATTCTTTATCGGATCTACAGAGGTGGAATGGCATGGTACTCTTCTCCTACTCATCGGTGATTGCTGGATTTGGACAGCCATTTCTGTATCTCCACAGAGTTGGAAAGCTTCCTTTCATTCAGGGATTATAATACTATTCCAATTACTTTTAATAGTACTAGCACTTAGATTTATTCTCCCTCTATATTGTTGGTAATCCATTGCATGCAGATTTAGTCATTAAGTCATTTGACAGATGCTTTGAAATGTAGTATTAGTTGATGGATGTGAAACTGTCCATGCCACATGGTAGGATTAATCTTGTAAGGCTGAGGAGAATCAGGTGTTTTTAAGGTATAAATGTTGAATGCTTTCAGCATTATTAACACATTTTTCCATTCACATCTGTCTTTAGAAGGTGTGAGTGAACCCACATTAACACAGGAGAACATACCAAACTCCACACAGACAGTAACCAAAGGGTAGGATTAGTCTCTGACCCCTAACAGTCCAGGAAACCAAAACAGTGCAGCACGTATTATTCTGTTCAATAATGGTAATTATTTCTCATCATGCCTGTATTTTTGGTAATAAAACCCATAGCTAAACACCTTCACCCTGGCAGGTAGATAATACATTACTTCAGTAACACTGCTATATCTGTGAATATGGTTTTGCTGTTTTAACACAATCTTGCCTTGGTAGTTATTTTATATTTCATGTATGTTTCCAGATCAACATATATTTTTTGTTTCACAATGTGATCTCATGAAAAACTAGCTATAAATCATACACCTAGACAATAAAATCCATGGCAAAATGATCTGAGTCCTTTGTTGTTCTTTTGTCCATTACACAATAAAGTTTTCTTACTCCTATATAATGTTTAATTTGAAGCCACAAGTAAATCAGCAGCAGTGTTGATGTTCACAGCAAAAGTTTTTCTCTTCAGTCAGGCATTCTTTTAATTTTAAAGTGTATTGAAAATTTCAAATGCATATAAGTTGCAGCCTGCATGTGTACAGTGTTTTAACTAATATTCTTGAACATTTGAGAGTTCATTTAATGCCAAGACAGAGGCGTCACTACAAACCTGGTACATTTTTACAATCCACAGACAGATTGTGTACAGATGGAGGGAATTCTTTTTACATTTTATTTGAACTATCCCTCCATGACTTTAGTTTCGCTCTTAGATTTATCATCTACGCCGCCCAAGGAGGTTGGGTCCTTTTTTGAGTCTTGGTCCTCCCAAGGTTTCTTCCTATAACACTCAGGGAGTTTTTCCTTGCCACTGTCGCCCTAGGCTTGCTCAATTTGGGATTGGACGTAGTTATTAGGAGATAATCTAAACGTGTAAAGTTGCTTTGACACAATGCTCCATTGTAAAAAGTGCTATAGAAATAAATCTGACTTGACATTTTTATAACAAGCATTCTTACTGACATGTGAAGAACAATGGTTACTGTATACTTTTGTAGCTGATTGAACACAAAGGTCTAAATCCACTGTCTCCTGTCATTAATTTCTCATGTCCGTTTGATCACTCTGCCTCACCACATTGTTTATTTGGTGTGTTTGTTTTTTACCATTAGGTGCCATTTCTCATATTCCTCATTTCCTAATCTAGGGTTTACTATAAAGATTATAACAGAAACTTTTCCATGTTTTTTATAATCATTTAAACTTTTTTGTATAATTATAGGTTGTTTTTATGCTGTTAAATAGTAATTTAAGATTATTTTCAAATCTGCTGTACCAGCATAGTCAATAATTGAGAAGTCTTTTGGACTACCAGCTGCAGTCCACAATAACAGCTGAGCTGAGTGATATCTTTGAGCTTAGTAAGTCAGGATGCCACAGGCATAGTTAGTGATGCCACTGCTCTGGCAGCACCCCCACAGCAGGGTAAGTGGGTGATGGTTCTGGGACATACAGTGGTGCTGGAAAGTTTGTGAGCCCTTTAGAATTTAATATATTTCTGCATAAATATGACCTAAAACATCATCAGATTTTCATACAAGTCCTAAAAGTAGATAAAGAGAACCCAGTTACACAAATGAGACCAAAATATTATACTTGGTCCTTTATTTATTGAAGAAACTGATCCAATATTACATATTAGTGTGCGGCAAAAGTATGTGGTTCAAATCTGGCACCATTGTAGATGTGGCTCATTTGTCAGGATGTAAAACCTGCTTTCAGATAGATGTCTCATGTTGTGACTGTTGGACATAATGAATGAAATAATATACAGAGGCATAAAAGTGACAATATAAAAAATTATATGATACATGATCACCAACATCCGATTTTCCTACTCGTGCAAATACACTGCCATTTCTGTAAAGCATCAGGAGATGATTCTGTGACCTATTGTTTGCTATAATAAATTAGGCTTTTACGTACACCCCTGATCTGACTCAAACCTGGGTCACCAGTGGTGGGCAGTCTTTGGGTAGTTTCTCAAAAAAACAGTAAGACATTATTGATTGCTCACTACTTCACTGAAACTGTAATGGGATTACTTTACTCATTACATCCTGGAAAATGTAATCTTAATACTCATTCCTTTACTTTTAAGTTACATTCTAAAACCTGTACAAATATACTGGAGAAGTATTTGTAGCGAAACACTACAACGTTGAGTATAAGTAAAACATTTAATACATGTGTAACTGTGTGATGTTTTCACAGTTAATGTTTTTAATCAAATATAATCTAAAATTATGGAAACAATAAGGCTGAGTATTCTTACATTGAATGAGTTAAGTGATATACAGCGCTAAACTCAGCCGAATGAAATGAAGAACAGTTTGGGAGCCCAAAGAGTCGACTCAGGAAAAAGAGCCAGACACCCTGGTCTCATTCACAGTCACATGACAAGCTGTGCAGTCTTACTGTTCTGTGCAGACGTTAGTTCATACAGAAATTATGCAGAAAACAGCTTCGGAAATGTTATATGCTTTGGGTATTAAACTATTTTCGTAGAAAACCGTGAGTAAGGCAAGTAACATTGTTTTTATTAAGTTAGTAACTTTTTATTTAGTTAGTAATCACATAAATGTAACGCGTTACCTCCAACACCTGGTGGTGGGTTAGCGAATCAGACGGCTGCACCACCAAAACATCCTTTCAAATTGTCTACAGTTTAAATAGTGTTAGATTTAAATAAAATGATTTACTGTTAATACTGTTTTTATACTTCCATTAATTTGACTTATGAGACTCTATGATTCATTGATTGTCTCCATCCTGTTGTTCTTTGTCTGCTTTTTTCAAATGGTGATTGATATTATATTTTGTTTGATTTACCACACCTGCACACGGATCTCCCAAATTATGCAAATTTCCTGTTTAAGAAGCGATATAAACCTGTTGAGCTGCTTCACCAAATATCTGTCTTACTAATAATTTCCTCTGCAGTACTTTTCAGATTTTGAGATAGACAGAAGTGTTGCTGCTTTAGATTTCTCATCTAACGACCTCGACCATTTACATTAACTGAGAATCAGCACAGATGGTTAATTTCATAATGGACTATTTCAGACATCAAGAAATGTAAGTGCTTCAGTATGCCAGACATTGTCTAATAAATTAGTAATTTTGTATATATAGGAGGTCAGTACTGGTTAATTGGATGACTACCAATGTTTGTGCAAAACATTTCTACAATGTGCTTGGATAAAAAATGTTTATGCAGTATAAACTGGGCAGTCCGTTTTCCTAACACCTTCAAAACAAGTGTTAGCTTATTTGGTGTCCTAATTTTCCTCACTTTTATCCTCCTCAGCATTTTGGTGACACAGACCTTAGAGACCGACTCTTCCAACTCTTCAATTCCTCTCCCAGATGAAGACAATAAAAGCACTTTGTTTTATTCTTTACTCTGTCTCACCATATGGCTCCTGGTTGTGGTCCTACCACTAAACATCTATGTTTTGTGGCTGATCAGATCTGGTGCGGGAAGTGGAGTAGCATCAGAATTCTTCATCCTCAACCTCTGTGGGTGTGAGATCATCATTTGCTTCTCTGCTGTTCCTAATATGGTCTATTTTGTAATCTACAGAACTTTTGTGCAAAACCCTTTGTATGTTCTTTGTTCATTTTTATCCTCACTATATATGATCGGCCGTCCCTTCTTCCAGTGCTGCATCAGTGTGGAACATTATGTAGCTGTGGTTCATCCTGTCATCTTCCTGAAGTACAAACCTCTGAGATACAGACTGGCAGTTGCATCTGTGGCGTGGTTAATATTGCTTGGATTCAGCGTTCTTTCATCTTTAACACCACTGAGAAATCTGTTTTACTATGTGATGCTGCCACAGTACTTAGTTGTGTTTTCTGTTAAGGTCCTTTGCTCTGTAGCAGTGCTTAAGGCTTTGAGAAAGCCTGCACCAGGAAAGAAACTGAGTGCAAAAGATTCAGAGTCAAACAACAGAAAGAAAAAGGCTTTCTGGGTGATTGTGATCATTTTGGTCTTCATGACTATCACCTACGGCCCGGTGGTGGTGTTCATATGTCTGTATGATTCTTTATCAGATCTGCAGAGATGGAATGGCATATTAATGTTCTCCTACTTACTGGTGATTGCTGGATTTGTGCAGCCATTTCTGTATCTCCACAGGGTTGGAAAGCTTCCTTTCATCAAGCTATTATAAAACAGTATCTGTTAATACCACTGACCACTGGATACAGAAAAATTATGCCACTGTTCAGAATGTTTATGACTTATTATGTGTAATGTTTCTGATTAACGGTATAACTAAATAGAAGGTAGGAGAAAATCCATGTTGACACAGAAGAACATGTCAAACTCCACACAGACAGTAAACAAAGGGAAGGACTAATCCCTGGTCCCCAGGACCCCAAATCATGCAACATTAATTGAAGTATACTGTACAATGACCTTAATTATTTCTCATCATGCCCATATTGTTGGTAATAGAACTCATAGGTAAAAACACAGGAAACTAGATAATACATTACTTCAGTAACATCCGTGTGTATATATATTTTTATTACTATATTACATACTCCATCTGTGCCGCGCCAGTAGTTTCCTGTTTGTATAATGTGGTGTAAGTTCTTGGAAAGAGGATAAGGCATAACCTTGCCTGTGCAGACATTTTATTTTTCATGAATGCTTCCAGATCAATTGATTTCATTTTTTGTTTCACAATGTCATCTCATGAATACTAGTCAAAAATCATACATTTGGACACAAATCTGTAATAAAAACCATGACAAAAATGTGCTGGTTCTTTTGTTACTGCTGTGTCTATTACTCATTTAACTTGATAAATGACATGGGTTTTCACATCACATCATGGTTAATGGCAAGCCACATTCAAATCAGCAGCAGTGTTGATGTTTGCACCAAGAGTTTTTACCTTCAGTCACACATTTGTTTTAGTTTTAAGGCTTAATTCACATAATATGCAGCCTCAAGCCATGCATTAAGTGTTTTGACCAAATATTCTTCAACTTTTGAGAGTTCATGCAATGTCAAGGGAGAGATACCATGACAATCTTGTTACATCTTTAAGGTAAACATTCATAATTTCATGCCAAGGACATGTTATACCTTTCTAGATATATCGCAGCTGACTCCACATAAAAATGTGAATCCATTGCCTACTCAATCATCTCAAAAGTAGATAATAAATGCGAGTTTAGAGGATCAGAAATGATGCCAGTCTTAGTTTGATTATTCTCTGGTTTGATTTCCATTTGTAGAAGCTATTTTGAGTTCCTGGTTACAGCCAGATGCTATTTTGGTTTCAGGGATTGTTTAAGTTTCCTTATCAAGGTGCACCAATACTCACTTATGACTTAGGAGTGCTTGACTAGTAACCCTAAGAACCCACAATCAAATGCTCACTCAGATTTCACAGTAAAAAAAAACACTTACTCTCGCCATTCCTCATATGTGCCTTTCATAACAAGACCATTGTATAAATAGCGCTATATAAATAGATCTGACTTGACTTGACTTGATGGTCATGTTATAATATTGTTCAGTTTTAAAAATTCATTTTGTGTAATAGTCCTGGCTTTGGGTATAAATAAAATTTGAGCAGGTTCTGTTGTTGTTCTTGTGCCTGCTACACATTAAACTTCATAAATGCCATGGGGTTTCTCATATCCACATCATGGTCAATGGCAAGCCACATATACATCAGCTGCAATGTTTGTGTTCTTTTCAGTCACTTATTAATTTTTGTTTTAAAGTATCCTGAACACTTTGCATCCACGTAAGTTGCAGCCCAAATCCATGTGTCCAGTGCTTTCACCAAAATCCTGGTACAACTTTATACCAAACTTTCATATTTAAAATGTCAAGGCCAACTGTTACTGCATACCTTTCTATAAGCAACACAGCTGACTGGACATAAAGATGGGCATCAATTATATACTGATGCTCCCCAGATAACAGACAGTTCTGGATTAAATATGGCTCAGTTTAGGCACTGAAGGCTCAGTTATATCAACGACAAGTGAATTGTTAAACAAATTTGGCCCGGCCATTGCCAGAGAGCCCTAGTTCACCAGCAGGTTCTGGAAGACCTTTTGCTGACTCATGGGGGAATCCGCAATTGTCTCCTCTGGATGCCATCCACATTCTATTGGGCAAATGCAGTGCATCAAACAGGAACTGGGACAGATGCTGTGACGTCACTATTTACCGTCCTCCTGCTCCCTATTCAGAATTTCTTCAGGAATTTGCTAACTTTCTTTCCTGCTTACTACTGTCAACAGATAAGGCTTTAATTGTAGGTGATTTCAATATTCACTTTGACAATGAGCAGGATCCACTTAAAATTGCTTTCGAGTCCATCTTTAGAATCCATGGGTATCACTCTCAGAATGTGATGGGACCAACCCACAGCTGTAATCATAAACTTTAGGATCTAATATTAACATTGGTATCAATTATAGATAAACCTTGATGTTTTTCCCTCAAAGTGATTCGATTTTTCAGATCACTAATCTTTAGTATTTGAGCTATCTCTAATAAATAAAATCCTTCTGCCTCGTTATCACACCAAGCGCACTATCACATCTGCTACTCCAGCTGTGTTTATTAAAAACCTACCAGACTTGAAATTTAATACACCTACAGAGATCAATCATCTTGAGTGTGTAAATGACCAATTAGAATGTGTGCTTCCCTCAACCCTGGACACGATTGCTCCTGCTAGGGTCAAACACATTAGGGAAAAAAGGCTAGCACCATGGTAAAATGACAACACCCGTACCTTAAAGCAAAGAACACGGCACCTAGAGCGCAAGTAGAGACATAGTAAATTGGAGGTGTTTAAGATTGCTTGGAGGGACAGCATGGCAGAGTATAAGCATGCCCTCACTAAAGCTAAAGCTGCATACTTCTCTTCAATCATAGAGAAAAATAAGAATAATCCAAGATTTCTCTTTAATACAGTCTCCAAATTAACAAAAAACCCGACAGAAAGTGACTCTCCCGTTCTGTGTAATTTTAACAGTAATGACTTCATGACTTTCTTTAATGATAAGATAGAAAACATTAGGCATAAAACTCACTGCTCATCGCATCACCAAACTATTCAGCCACCTTCCAGATGCAGCACTAGTTAAGACATCTGTTTAATGAGCTGTAAATCAAGATTAAAATATTTTACCCCAATTACTAATACTGAACTATCCGCACTGATCAGCTCGTCTAAGCCATCAACATGTTTATTAGATCCAATTCCTGCACGTTTACTCAAACAAGTATTACCTAGTGTTATAGAGCCAGTGTTAGTTATTTTAAATTCATCCCTTACCTTTGGTTATGTGCCCAAATCCTTTAAGTCTGCTGTTATCAAACCACTGATTAAAAAGCCAATCTTGACCCTTGTGTGATATCTAAGTATAGACCAATTTCAAATCTACCATTTCTGTCCAAAATCTTAGAAAAAGCCATCTATCAGCAGCTCTGCATTTACCTCCAAAGGAATGAAATTTTTGAAACATTTCAGTCTGGTTTCAGGCCCCATCATAGTACTGAAACAGCATTAATTAGGGTACTAAATGACTTGTTAATGTCCTCAGATAAGGGATGTGTTTCTTTTCTTGTTCTGTCAGATTTAAGTGCAGCATTTGACACTATAGATCATGATGTTTTACTAAACAGACTAGAATATATTGTAGGTATTAAGGGATCAGCACTTTCTTGGTTTAAAGTTTGTTCATATGAATAATCTAAGGTCTAAGCCCTCAAAAGTGAAGTATGGCATGCCTCAGGGGTCAGTGCTAGACCCGCTTTTATTCTCTCTGTACATGCTGCCATTAGGCTCAGTTATTCGTAAACATGGCATTAGTTTCCACTGCTATGCAGATGATACACAGCTGTACATATCAGCCAAACCTAATGACAGCCTTACAATCAACAAAATTGAGGACTGTGTAAAGGAAATAAAAGATTGGATGTTATTTAATTTTCTCTTACTTAACTCAGATAAAACTGAGGTTTTATTACTGGGACCCAAGGCTTTGAGAGACAGGTTGGCTACATCTATCCTAAATCTAGATGGCTGTCCAGTATTGCCCAGTCCGTCTGTAAAAAACTTAGGGGTCACATTTGATTCAGATCTCTCCTTGGATGCGCACATTGCAGCATCACTCGAATTGCTTTCTTTCAATTACATAATATCGCTAAACTTAGAAATATCCTCTCTTTTAATGATGCAAAAAAACTTGTTCATGCGTTTATAACCTCAAGGTTGAATTACTGTAACACCTTACTAACTGGATGCTCTAGTAAATCTATAAATCAACTTCAGTTAGTTCAGAATGCAGCTGCCCGAGTGCTAACTCGAACTAGAAAATTTGATCATATCACTCCTGTTCTATCATCACTACACTGGTTACCAGTCAAATTCCGCATTGATTGCAAAATACTTCTTATAACTTATAAAGCTCTACATGGCCTGGCTCCACATTATCTAAGTGAACTCAGAGTTTTACAATCCAACTCGTCTACTTCGTTCGCAGGGTGCAGGACGTCTTTTAGTTCCTAGAATTAAAAAAGTCACAGCCGGGGGAAAGGCTCTCTCATACATCGCGCCCCAACTATGGAATAAACTTCCCACTTTCGTTCGAGATTCAGACACTCTCCAAAGTTTTAAGTCTAGGCTAAAGACATACCTATTTACACAGGCTTTTGACTAGATTTAGACCAGGATGCATGGCTTGGGTCGCTGGGGCCGGAGTCTGGAGTCATGTCTGGCCTACCTGCCTTGTCCGCTAGCTGGGAGTGTCAAGTGGGTGATCTGGCTGAACTGGGCTTCGGTCCTCGTGATCTTGACTCATGCATCTGTTTGCCCTTAGAATAAGGCCAGAGATGGGGGTCATAAGTCATAAAAGAGGTCTTACGGTGATCAGAGACGTTGGGGGGTGATCAAGGAGAGTGGTCTTCTGCCCGGCTCGTGGGAGTTGCCAATGTCTCATGTGATCATCCCTCTTGGCTGTGTTTCCTTCCAGTTTTCCTCTTTTCTAGCTTTCTAGCTATGCTGGCTAATAGCTAATGCTGGCCGGGGGTCTCATGCTACACTTGGCATCAGTGAAATTGGCATTGGGCATCAGTGATTGTTAATAGACAACTGTCTCTAATCAAATAACTAATTACATTTTCTGTTTTTTCTCCGAGCTGTGTTTCCGGCCGTTCCAGCCCCACACATGAATGTACATCTGATGGAGCTTCCACTGTGCATATAATTCACATTTTATTCGAGCATTGACTCCATGACTTTAGTTTCGCTCTTAGATTTATCATCATACACCCGGGCCACTTAATGTCGATTGTGCATACTTCACATTCTATTCGAACTTTGACTCCATGACTTTAGTTCGCCCTTAGATTTATCATCTACGCCGCCCAAGGATGGTTGGTTCCCTTTTTGAGTCTTGGTCTCCCAAGGTTTCTTTTCTAGAAACTAGGGGAGTTTTTCCCTTGCCACTGTCGCCCTAGGCTCGCTCAATTTGGGATTGGACGTAGTTATTAGGAGATAATCTAAACTTGTAAAGTTGCTTTGAGACAATGCTCCATTGTAAAAAGCGCTATATAAATAAATCTGACTTGACTTGACTTGACGTCTGGCCACCGCCAATCCCAAGCCTCACTGTCACAGATTGGGAAGCTTTTATGACATTTTTCCACTGAATGTGATTAATTTCATAACTTTTCACAGCAATATTGTGCACTGGACTAAATGTGCTCATAGGATTTCTTGACTTGTGCTAGTATTTTTACCAGCCCTTATTTAATTCATTCAGTTCCTCCACTGAGCACATAAAAGAACACATGCTGCAAGAAACAATGGTTAAGATGCCTGTACCAATGTGTAATGGGCAGCTTACCTCCTATAATAAGAAGAAGCAGGTATGCTTAAGTCTTATATCCTTTGGAATTCCTTTGGATGCCAGATTGTGGCATCAAGTCTAAATTAATTAATTTGTATGAATAAACAGGGCACCACCTGATTTGTGTGTGACTGAGACCAGGAAACCCAGTGGATTTGGAACAAATATGGACACTTTACAACCAGCCTCTATCTCAAGACCTCATCCAATTATTTTGTATTGAATAATGAAGTCACTTTCACACAAAAAGTAATTCAAAAGCATGAAAAATGTATCTTCAAGAGTCAAAAGTAATCTTTGTGGATATGGGAATGTAACCTTATAAGACTCCTTAAATAATGCTTTAGTGATGCTACACTGGATTTAGCTATTAGGCTATGACTAGTTTGAGGTGATTTGGCAAAGAGCTTATGAATGCTAATTTAGATTACAGGCATGTGAAATACATTAGAACACAGTGTGGTTTTAAAATACTAATGAGATTTCAAGAACCAAAAGGAGACACCCTAAAATGAGCAGTGGAGTTGGTAGCTGCTTTGCTGGACAGAGAGTGGGGTGTGTCGTGGGGTTTCAATCAGCGGAGTGACCTGTGTGATGGTAACTTGGTCAACCTGGTGTATGGTGACTGGCGCCGATCCTTCTCTGCCAACAGCACCCAGTCGGGGACCTTTTCCACAGCAAGTGAAGGGATTGCTCATCAGAGGTAAGAGGATGGTTTCACATACTCTGGTAGGCAGCAAGTCTTCACCAGAATGCACTCTCAGCAGAACTTCCCAGCTTCTGCTGGTTTCCAGGTTCTTGGAAATCACATTATTTTTAGATTAAAAAAATTAAAACCATTGGCCACCAGTACAAAACGTTCTGAAATTACAGTATAACTTCTGACAAGACTTGGATAGAATAACACTTGTTGAACAAATAAAGATAAATGTTATGTAGTTGTTATAGTTCTGGAGGGTAAAAACTTAGAGTTTAACTCGCTTGTGTCCTTCCAGACCTTACTTAAAATTACTGTTACTCTGAACTCTGACAAATTTTCATGATCCTGTTCCAGCCAATGGGAAATGTTCCCTCTGCAATTTTAATTTTCTTTGTCCTTGTTCAAATGAAACAAATGAAAGGTGCCAAATGTGTGCCTAGTTCGTTTTCTGCTTAGTTCCTTGTCTGCTACATTTTTGGTCCATCCAGTCCTTAGTCTGTTTAGTTTAGGTCTGGTGTTTAGCCGTTAGGGATTTTTGGGCTGTTAGGATGGATTTTTTGTGTTTTTTTAATTTTTGGTCAGCTAAAAGGTTTCTTTTGGGTAGTTGGATTCATTTGGTCTAATAGATCATTTTGGTTCTGTTTTGGTTCCTGGTTCATTTTGTGACTCTGTGAATCAGTGTTTCTTTTCTTATGTGTGATTCAGTGTTTCTGCGACTTTGTGACTCCTTGACTCTGTGAGTAGTGATTCCTAGTCTCCATTATTTGTGGTCTGCAAGCTCACTCATCTTACCCCTGAGGTACATTCCGTTGCCTTGGGGTGGGAAAAGGCTTGATCTGTGGCCTGTCAGATTTGTGATTCTGTGTTTCATGATTCTGTGACTCTGATTCTGTGCTTCACGTGATAAGGCACTTTCGCAACTTTGTGATTCCTAGACTGTGTGATTTTTGTTTTGTTTTATTCCTATTCTTTGTGATATGTGGTCTACAGGCTTTGCAGTCATGCTTGCCTTACCATGAAGAATGTTTTTCTTGTACTGTGGACTGTTAGACTTATGTTTCCATGCTTAGCGATTCTATGATTCTGTGTTTCATGTTTTGTGGTTTCTAGACTCCATGATTTGTGCTCTTCAGGCTTTGAAGTTTCGCTCACCTCGGCCCTATGGAACTTTCCTGTTGTCTCAGGTCGGGTGAATGCATGTACTGTACCTTGTTAGACTTGGGATTCTGTGCTTGCAGTTCTGTGATTTGTGATTCCTAAGCTCTATGATTCATGATTCTATGTGTTCTGGCGATTTTGACTCTGTGATCTGTGATTCCTAGACTCTTGATTTGTTTTTCCTAGATTCTGCCACAGATGTTACCTGCTCTTGCCCGTCTGGGACTCTCCATGCTCCATCACGGACGTGACCTGCTCTTGTCTGCCTGCGATCATCCATGTCCCGTCTCAGGCCAGACCTGCTCCCACTCGCCTGAATCTCTCCGTGCTCTGCTATGGATCAGATCCACACCTGCCCGACCCGCAGCCCGTCCCCTGGCTGCCACACCCTCAGTATCTTTTTCTCTGTCTCGGAGCCTTTCTCTGCTCCCTGTCCTCTCTCTCAGTTAATGTATTGTGTCAAGTCCAGCCCCAAAATAGGAGTTGGGTCCAGCCTCAAAATGTATATATTTATGTATATAATTATGTTCCGAGATTATCACTATATTTTGTGACATAAAGAAACCTTCTGTTCATTCTCTCTCTGGTGCAACAAGCCTTCTGCCACAGCGTTGGTGTAGGTATGCTCCCAAACTCTTACGGAACAAGGTGTGTATATTGAGATGATATGACTCTTTAAATTGCATATAGGCAGACCTTGTTATGTTCATTATGGGACTTCTGATGGCAGTTGGTTGCACCAGAATATCTCGTAGTGTTTCGCAATCGTTTTGGGTGAACATTTGTGCAATCATAACTTTTTTTGTGTGTGTATTTGTGTGAATATGTTTTAAATCTATAAGATGGTTCATCACATTTCAATTCTATGGACTAAGTCATGGCATATAATTCCACCCTTGTTTATTTTAATTCCCAATTCTAACAATAGAAGATGTGGAAAAGTTCATTGGAATGAAAACTTATGCAAGGCACTGCAATTAGCCTGTTAAATGAATAATTTACATAATGTGGTGGCAGGGATGGGTTTAGCTCAATATAAAAACATTTATATGATACATGATCACAGAGATCTGATTTTCCTACTCATGCAAATACAGTGACTCGACCATTTATAAAGCATCAGATGATTTTTCTGTGATCTACTGTTTACCTTAATTAATTGACCTATAGCCTTACCTATGCCCCTGATCTGACTGACTACAGTGATTGGTTGGCTTATTCGATGGCAGTGAAACCCAAGCACCCTGTTTTGTTTAATTTACCGCACCAGACACTGATCTTATAAATCATGTAAATGTCATTTTTAAGAGGCTATATAAACCAGTTGAGCTGTTTCACCATATATTTGTCTTACTACTAATTTCCTCTACAGTACCTTTTGTATATTTTTGATTTACAAAAGTGTTACGGCTCTAATGACCTCGAAATTTTACTCAAAATGAGAATCAATAACACAAATGTTAATTTGTAATGGACTATTTCAGAAATCAAGAAATGTAAGTGCTTCCACATGCTTAATGTTGTCTACAATGTAGTTATATCTATATATGAAGTCAAAACTGGGTTATGTGCAAAAACACAATGGGCTTGATGTTTACTTTTATAATGAATCACCTATTCATTTGTTGCAATGGATAGTTTACAGTGTTGGAAATGTGTGTGAAGGGTGGCACAGTTATTGCTGTGGCACAGTGCACAACCCTGACCTGGATTAAGCATGTATGAATATGAATGAATTAATCAATCAACGACTGAACAGAAATGCGTTTGAAATGTCAATACCATAATCACTTGTAGTGGTCATCTGACTAATTTGTGTTTCCTCTTTTCTATTCTCTTCAGCACTTTGGTGACACAGACCACAGAGACCATTACCAACTCTTCTTTTTCTTTCCCAGATGGTGATACTAACAGCTCTATGTTCTATACTTTACTCTGTCTCACCATATTACTCCTGGTTGTGATTCTACCCCTCCACATCTATATTTTGTGCCTGATCAGAACTGGTGCTGGAACTGGAGCATCATCAGAATTCTTTATCCTCAACCTCTGTGTGTGTCAGATCATCATTTCCTTTTCTGCTGTTCCTATTACAGTCTATTTTGTAATGTACGGAAAACTTGTGCAAAACCCTTTGTATGCTGTTTGTTCATTTTTATCCTCACTACATGTGATCGGCCGTCCGTTCTTCCAGTGCTGCCTCACTGTAGAACGTTACGTAGCTGTGGTTCATCCTGTCATCTTCCTGAAGTACAAACCTCTAAGATACAGACTGGCAGTTTCAGCTGTGACGTGGCTGATAGTGCTTGGATTCAGCATTATTTGTTCATTAACACCAACAAGAAGTGTGTTTTACTATATCATCCTGCCACAGTACTTACTCTTCTTTGCTGTTCTGGTCCTTTGCTCTGTAGCAATTCTTAAGGCTTTGAGGCAGCCTGGTCCTGGAAAGAAACTGAGTGCAAAAGACTCAGAGTCAAACAACAAAAAGATGAAGGCTTTCCGGATGATTTTCATCATTTTGGTTTTCATGATCATCACAAACGGACCAGTGGTGGTGTTCATATGTCTGTATGATTCTTTATCAGATCTACAGAAGTGGAATGGCATGTTAATGTTCTCCTACTTGTTGGTGATTTGTGGAGTTTTGCAGCCATGTCTGTATCTTTATAAAGTTGGAAAGCTTCCTTTTATTCAGAGATTGTAACACTAGTCCAATAGTAATTTGATGTCTTTTTTTACATGAATCCATTGGATGTAAAAAAAATTGTTATATCATTGTTATTTTCTTATGGTAATTTTGTGTAATGTAATTGATATAAGGCATGGATATTTAGTTCTTTATACATGTACGTATTCACAGCTTTTTTTGAGAAGATCGAAGGAAATCCACACTGACATAGCAAATCATGCCAAACTCTACACAGACGTTAACTAAACAGATATAATTATTATCTAGTCCCCAGATGCTCAGGACCCCAAACCTTAATTATTTGTCATGATGCCTGTATTTTTGGTGATAGAACACATAGCCATAAATACCTTCACTCTGGTAACTAGATAACACATTAAATGAGCAAAATCCTTGTGTGTGTATATATACTTATTTTGCTGCATTACATATTCTGTGTCCTACAGTTGATTCCTATATATATATTGTGGGTTATGTTTATGGAAAACAGTGTGATCCTATGAAATTCCAACTACAAATCATACATTTGGATACCTTCTTGAAATAAACACCATGGTAAAAACTGGTTCTTTTGTTATTGTGGGACTATGGTAGCCTAGTGGTTAAGGTACTGGACTCTGGAGCAGAAGGTCCAGGGTTCAAATCCCACCTCTACTAAGCTGCCATTGTTGGGTCCTTGAGCAAGTCCCTTAACCCACAATTGCTTGGATTGTAAGATTGTACCAATTGTAAGTCGCTCTGGATAAGGGCGTCTGCTAAATGCTGTAAATGTAAATGTTGTTCTTGTGTGCTCTACATATTAAACTCCATAAATGGCATGTGCATTCTCACCTCGATATCTTGGTTAAGGGCAAGCCACGTGTAAATCAGCGGCAATGTTCAAACTAGAGCTCTTTATCTTCAGTCAGCCATTTGTTTTTGTTATAAAGTATCCCTAAAACTTCACATTCACATAAGTTGCAACCTAAATCCATGTGTCCAGTGCTTTCACCAAATATTCTTGAACATCCCAGAGCTCATACAGTACCCAGCGAGAGAAAACAGGGCAAACCTGGTATATCTTTACAGAAACTTTTTTATTTGCATGTCAAAGACAACTGTTACTGTATACCTTTCTAGATGTACCACGGCTGACTGGACATAAAATGTGAATCAGTTGTCTACTAGGTATTATATGTTACTCATGGAGATAATTCAGTGCAAGTCAGTACTTTATCAATACACCTTGCAACATGATGACTTTTGTTCATTTTCTCTCTGGTGCAACAACTCTTCTGCCATGGTGTTCGAGTGGGAATGTTCTCAAACTCTGGTGACTTAAAGAACAAGATGTATTTATATTAAGATTTACATTTATCTACTCATCTAGAGGGACTTACAACTAATACATTCTTACAATCCAAGAAATTGAAGGCCTTGCTCAAGGCACTTGCAAAAGTGGCAGCTTTTGTGAAAACGTATGTAGTCAAAACTTTTTAACTTTTTTTGATGTGTGAATAATTTTACAATCCATATGGTGTTCTCTCAGACAGTATTATGGAATATCTTGTGTAGATTCATTTAACATTTAATTCCAGACACAGCATGTGAGTGGAGTGGCAGAAATTTCAGCTCCCCATTCAATAAGTTCTGCAATCACTCCACTCCCCATCCACTCCATTCCACTCCAGTATTTCTATTGTTCCACTCCCCACTTGGGCTTCAATCAATAGCATTCTGCATTCATTCCACTCTGGGTTTTTGATTTCACCCTCAATGCTCACTGTACAGCTCAGCAATAGAGCGTGGCTTTGTAAGTTTTTGTCAGTAAAACTGGTGACAATCCTTTAAAACTTGGACCCCTGACTTCTTATCAAAGTATCAATGGCCAAAACGACCACACTGGTCGTTTACTCTCCAATTCCAAGACATATAACAAGGTGGTACGTAACCAGGCTGTGCAACATTTGCAAAATAAAGCATCTTTTCATGTTTGCCTTTGGTACATAGTCCATGTACAGCATTTTGAAGAAGGCTTGGTCCAATTCCTATTTCCTCTCCTGTGACACTTTTATTTTGGCCTGAACTTGGAGGAAGAAGTTTTTTAATCTGTTCCTCTCTGCCTGATCTCATTTGCTGTACTTCTTCAACTATTCATATAGACACAGTCTGTCACAGTATACATATGTTTGCAAATTGCTTTATCTAATCAAAATTAGTAGTTGATCACTGCAGTTAAACTCAGTTCATAGGGCTACTTATTTTTGAAGGAGGAAATGTACCATAAAAATGCATTATAGGCTAGTATCACGTTTTACACTGGAGTAGCATGTGAGAGATCTTTAAGAGAGATAGAACCCAGATGCTTTTAGTTTGTAAAAATAGCATTGCTCCGCTCTTGACTTGCTCCTGAACCGCTCACATGCTCTGATTCGTGCTAAGTTCATTTCAATTCCAAATACTAACAATACAAGATGTTGGAAAGTTCCTGGGGGTAAATACTTATGCATGGCACTGTAGTTAGCCCATTAAAGGGATAACTTACATGATGTGGTGGGAGGGTAGGCTTTGACTGTGGAGAGTCAAATAAAACAAAACACTGTCAGAGACTGAATTTGCTTAAAATACTACACCACTGAAGATGTGGCTCATAGTATCAGATAGATAATGAGGAATGGAAAGTTTCATATGACAAGTCATGACTCATGGACATAATGTACAGAGACATTAAAATCACCAATATGAACAGATTTGTATGATACATGAGCACAGAGATCTGATTTTCCTACTGATGCAAATATACTGACAACTGTGATTTTTGTTTACTATAATAAGTTTGGCTTCTTACCTATACACCTGATCTGACTGAAACCTGGGTCACCACAGTGTTGGGCTAAGCGTATTAGATGGATGTGCAACCCAAGTACCTATTACACTTGTCTACAGTTTAAATAATGAACTGACTGAAATAAAATAATTTTATTTGGTTAGATTTACCACACCTGAACGTCAGAGGTGTCATTAGGATGTCATCCTTGGGTGGGCCTATGAATTATTACATTTTGTTTTTCCAAAATATGGTATGGAAACAAGGGGATAGTTGTTGTTTTTTTTGAATGAGGCAAAATGAATAGAATTACAGCTTCCAGTTTTTAGGGGGTCTAGGGCTATTACCCAATGTAAAAGACAGTAGGCTACAATAGAACAGAAAGGGTCACGCAGCAGTGCCTGTCTGATGAGTATTTGCCTGGATAGTTCTGCCTATGATAGAATGATGTATGCCCAACGTGATTAACAAATACAATAACAGTTTTTCTTTCTTTCTTTATTTCTTTTTTATTATTTTGTAGTTTTGTGTGCAAAAATACAAAATATTGAAATTAACATAGACAAATATAAGTAAACTACAATGGAGAGGGTATAGAGAGTGTATCTTTGAACACCTGAATGCATTTGCGTACCGCAGAACGGTCTGCGTCAGTAGGTCAGTGGCTTTACAAGAGAGAGTGGTCAAACAAAGATGCTGATTTTGGCAGGAGAAATGATATGCACCCAATTCAATCAACATTTTCTTTGAGAGAGTCTCGTTTCCATCTCCACAACAGCTCTGACAAGAATTCTGACTATATCTATTTTAAAAGACATATTTGGACTGCTAGTTTAGACATCATGGTTACCATGTCCAACAGCTGGCATGACAACAGTATTGTGAAGCTATGAGTTCACTCTCCTTCTCTTATATGAGGACTGGTATTTCCAAATTGACTGACTTGCTCCTCCTACAACAAGTCAACAACTCATCTCTTTCAATATCTCCAGTGAAGTTGTCATCACCTCCCGAACAATGCACAAGTCTTATGCTGTTTGCTTTAGGGTATGGGTGTGGTCATTATACCATGGTGCTAGCCTTTTTTCCCTAATGCGTTTGATATCCAGTGTGAGTGACACATACATTCTAATTGGTCGTTTACACGATCAAGATGATTGGGATCTGTAGGTGAATTACATTTTAAGTCTGGTAGGTTATTAATAAACACAGCTGGAGCAGATGCAATAGTGCACTTGGAGTGATAAAAAAGCAGTAGGATTTTATTTATTAGAGAGAGCTCAAAAAGTAAGCGATAGTGTTCGGAAATCGAATCACTTTGTGGGAAAACATCAAGGTTATCTATATTGATACCAAATGTTAATATTAAATCTAAAGTATGATTACAGCGGTGGGTTGGTCCCCTCACATTCTGAGTGATACCCATGGATTCTAAGATGGACTCAAAGCAATTTTACATGGATCTTTCTCATTGTCAAAGTTAATATTAAAATCACCTACAATTAAAGCTTTATCTATTAAAAGTACTAAGCAGGAAAGAAAGTTAAAAGTCAGAAATTGTGGCAATGCCTCCCCACGACCATGAGAATGAGGGCGATGAGCATGACTGCATCCAGGAGGTGAGGTTTCAGTTAAGGCTAAATATTCATCAGGTCTAATCCAAGTCTCAGTGAGACAGAGAGCGTGTAAGCATTTATCAGTGATCATTTCATTTACAATCACTGCTTTGTTTGTAAGTGATCTAATGTTAAGTAGTCCTAGCTTTAGTCTAATGTTGTTATTTCTATGGGAGCCATCTGTGTTGTGACTCCAGGTGTCCCTAAAGGGGTAGCTAATTTCACGTGTCATAAATTAGAGTCACTTATGATCAGAGCTCTTTCAACAGGCTGCTCAGTGAGTGCATCACTGAGGAGGGTAAACCTGACATACCTAAACCTAAAATTGTAAAGTTGCTTTGAGTAAGACTTGCCAGATCCTCACAATCCTCGATTAAACAGACAGACAAGCATGCTGTCAGGAAGATGTGGGCTGGAGAGCAAAATCCTCCTGAATAGCTCCCCTATGACACTTTTCAGCTTTGACAGAAGGCTAACCAATTACAGCTTCGTTTGGCTGGCATATATGAGACCTTCTTTTTGAGAACTTCTTTATTGGGTCTATGCTCATCTCAAAGGTCTCTTTGTCCCCAGTTCTTTCCTGTATCGTATTCTGGTTAACAGTTTATGGTTGTTGATGTTTAGAGTTGCTGTTCCTCTGGTTTTTGTTCTTATGTACTGTTGTTATCTCTCTGGTTTTTGGTTTCTGTATGCTGTTCATGTGTATTGTTTCTAAGTTCTGTGTCTTAGCTTTTATGTTAGGTTCAGTGTTTAGTTGCAGCTGTTATCTAGGTGGTTAGTGTTTAGATGTCTGTTAGATTATTGTGGGGAGTGATTGTGCAACAGAAGCATGTATTGTACATCACATCATTCAGAGACAGCAAGTTTACCCCCATTCTTATAAACTTAAACATACAGAAATAACCGTATTCCTTTATTTATGACTTTCCCTGATGACAACATACTTTAATTAGTACTACAGTTCGGTTTGTTTCACAAACAGATCAAATGAGTATCCAGAGCTGTGAAACATTAACAGTAACTCATATTAGCAAATGCATTATTGAAACTGTCGGACGAAATTGGAAAAAAGAAAGGGTTGTACTGAGAGGAAATGAAGCTGGGTGTGTTATTTATAATCGTAATATCATTTAAAATGCTAAAGAAGTTGTCCTTGTAATACATATATAATGAGCTAAAGCTATATAAATCCCCATAGCAACCTTCATTTTTTGTTGTAATATTGTATCCACAAAATAGAAATAACAACAAGACAGCACCTAAAGCTAGGAAATGTACACTTTTTCCAATAACATTAAAAGTCCAAAATATCACTTCATATATTAAGTAGCTCTCCAATTCGTATTGATTATTGTTTTTTCCCTGATGATATTATATAATGGTGACAGTACTCACCTCTTGCAAACACATTTATTAGCTATGAAGAAATGATGGTTGTTTTTCTATACTAAAGCAGTACTGAAATAAATAACAGTTGAATGTGGTCTGATATTAATTTTCGTTCCTAATTTTCTACAACAATATCTGGCAGATTAGTACAGATTTTTAGTTTAGATTTTTTAAGAACTCATTAACTTGTCATGGAGAGCCAAAAGCCGAGCAACATTGGGTACTAGATAACTTTTACCTGCAAATGTAACTGAATATGAACAGTAGAAGAAAATAATAATTGTTACTTTGGTTTTATTGTTTTTAAGATAACATTATAAACAGGAAACAATGCATTATCATACTAAATTAAATAAAATCTATTTTAGGGATTATCGTATATAGTGTTCCAGTAATAGTAGAGAGGAACGTCTGGAACTATAACGCCAAATACAAATAATTTAATATTGGCTATTTAATAGTTAAATAACAACTACAGTAACCTATCAATGAGCTACTATCTATCAATTATTCTGAATGTTTCCTATGCTAAAGGGTTAATTCGATTTTTTTTGTTACTACTGGAGCTGTACATTACCCGCAATAAAATTAACCAAGATTCAGGAACCCAAATAAATATTTTGACCCCTATTTTCAAGGTTTTTAACCCTTTTTAACCCTGCAGATATAGAGTGTTGGACTTACATAAGCAATTATCGTTGATATGACAAGAGTAATGCACCAGGACATCTCAAATCCCTCTTGAGACAGAGCTCCAAAGAGAATTCCCACAACGTACACAGGGATAGATTGAATAAGCATGCTCACTGTGATGATCAGAATTAGATTAAATGCTCTTCTTTTTATCTGATTGGCCTCCTCTCTGTCCTTCCCTTTTTGACCTGCTTTGGGGTATTTTAGAGCCTTCAAAATGGTGAGTGAACAGCAAACGTTTATGGTGAAAAGGATGAAAGATGGTGGCAGTAAAACACCAAAGAATGCATACATGTTACCCATGTTTATATTCAATCCACAAAACACACAGAAGAACAGAATGGTCACCCAGGCCACAGCAGAGCATGCCAATCTGTATCTCAGAGGCTTGTACTTCAGGAAGGAGACAGGATGGAGCACTGCCAGGTAGCGCTCGATGCAGATCAAACATTGAAACAGAGGACGGCCAAAGAGGGGCAGCGCCAATTCAAAAGGTGCTATGTACGCAAAGATTGGAAACTTCAAACTAAGTACAAAGCTGGTGCTAAACAGGCAGAAAAAAATCTCACAAAGAGCAAGATTGAGGCTGAAGAACTCTGCTGATATTCCATTTCCTTTTCCCTTGCAAATGAGCCACAAAATGTAGGAATTGACTTGGAGGCCCAAGATGAAATTGGCGGATAAAGCTGTAATGTAGATGAAGTAAATTTGAATGGTGTTGCTTGTAGTATTCATGTAAGAGCTCGGGTTTGGTGAGATGATAGGTTCGAGAGAGCAGTTCATCTCCAAGTGGTACCTCAAACACAAATTGAATTAGAAAGGAATAATAAGTACTGAGAGATGCATGTAACCATAAACATATATATATATGAGAAAAAAATGCTTCTGTAGGCTACAATGGAGAGTATTTAGTGTTTCCTCCACTGGAAAACTGGCAACTTCATGAGAATCAAGAATGGTTGTTTTGGGTAGCAGTCAAAAAAAAAAACATTTTTCTTCCCCCGAGAGTTCACGGTAAATACTTTTGCCTGCAGAAGCCATTTTGTTTTTTATATACACAACATACAATTCTGAAAGTCTTCAGACCCTTTCACTTTTCTGACAATTTGCTATTTTGCGACCTTCTGCTAAAATAATTTTAAAAAATCTAGTTTTCCCCCATCATTCTGCATGCAATACCCTGTAACGACAAAGTAAAAATAGAATTTTAGAAAGTTTTGCTAATTTATTGAAAAGGAAAAACTTAAATATTTCACCGACATAAGTATTCAGACCATTTACTCGGTACTTGAAGCACCTTTGGCAGCGATTACAGCCTCCAGTCTTCTTGGGTGTGATGCCACAAGGTTTGCAAAATGGATTTGGTAACTTTCTGCAATTCTTCTCTGCAGAACCTTTCAAGCTCTGTCAAGTTAGATGGGGACTTTTGGTGGACAAGCAATTTTCAAGAGGTGTTCGACTGAATTCATGCCAGGGCTTTGGCTTGCAATCAAAACCATCAAAGCCATTCACAGCGTTGTCCCTAAGTCTTTCCTTAACATGTCCAATCAACTGAATTTACCACAGGTGGATCCAATCAAGGAGTGGAAACATCTCAAAGATGATCAAGAGAAATGGAGGTGCCCAGAACAAAATTTCAAGTGTCATAGCAAAGGTTCTGAATAATTATGTCCATCCAAAGTTTAGCTTTTCCTTTTTAGTAAATTTGCAAAAACTTCTAAAATTGTGTTTTCACAATGGAGTGTCATTGGGGTATTAAGTGCAGACTGATGGGGGAAAACATGAAGTATAATATGCAACCATATTATAATATTAAAGACAGTAATTCAAAGCATTTTTCTGTATAAATAAAACTGTTTTAACCTGTGTATACTGTAATTAATTAATATGATTATGCCCTGGAAACAGAGCCAGTTTCCTTGTTGTGATATTGGTCATTACTTGAATTACCTCTTCACATCATTAAGACTGATAAAGCTGCTAGTAAAGATTATCTGCACATGGAGTAAATTCTTCTTTTAACTCCTTTGTGGCATAAGCTTTATATTCTGGTTCACAGTGAATCTATTCAGGACTTTACATGCATATACAATTATCTAAACATACGCTAGGGAAAACTGACACTGACACAGCGCCTTGATTTATTTATTGTAACAAAAATATAATTATTAATCAAACATAATTGTAAAGAGGTTTTAGATACTGTTACCAATACACAAAGAGATTGAATTAAATGAAACAATTTGTTGTACACAAACAAAAGCTCTTCATACTCTGGGTAACTACTTAAATTTTCATCAACAGAGCGTTTATAGACTTTTGTAGGAACAGTGGCTATGAGTGACAATGTTTAATTTGTAAGATCCGTTTGAGGTTTAGTTTTTCATCCAGACTTGCTAAAGTTCCAGAAATCCAATTGTGTTCACCGGCCCTCTCTAATAATAGCTGACAACATCGTGATTTCTGAATATGCTATTAATAAATCCAGTAAGTAATTCTGAGGATTTATTCGACTGATGTAGTTACATCATTTACTAGAATAATAGTCATTACACTGCCATGTTTAGTCAAAAGTAATGAGAATACCTACCTAGTGTCCATAGAAGACTGAAGAGATTAATTGTCGTGAGTCAAGGCATTACTTTTGTTGTAATATCATAGGTGTCTATATATATGTATGATGCCCATTTACACAAATTGAAATTTATGGTAATTTTTGGAGCGAGGCGTGTTCTTTGGTTGCAGTAACTGCGCCTGTGCTTTTTTAGTATGTAAAAACATGCGTAATTTCTCACATACTGAAAATGGGGATTTGTTCCATCCAAATAAGCCTAGCTGAGGATTCAAAACTGGGTAGTATCAGAACATTTACACTAATGGGAATGAAAACAACCAAAAAGAGAGAAGTATACAAAAAGAATATCTAACGTAATGAATCTAAATCCAGACGTGAAATATGCTATTATATAATTTTATATATTCTAGTTGACATTAATGTTACTTACTAATGCCACTTATGACTCTCATAAAGCGCAACATGTGGAACATGAGGCAGAGGCACTACAACAGCAGAAGATCACATCAGGTTCCACTTCTGTCAGCCAAGAACAGAAAGTCAAGAGAGGCCGTAGTAGGCACAGGCTCAGCAAATCTGGACAGTTGAAGACTGGAAAAATGTATCTTGGTCTGATTGATCTGGATTTCTGCTTAGGCACACAGATGCTAAGGTCAGAATGAGTCATGAATCCATGGTCCTGACCTGCCTTGTGTAGACAGTCCAGGCTGGTGGAGGTGGTGTAATGGTATGGGGAATGTGTTCTTGGCATACGTTGGGCCCATTAATGCAAATCAATCATCACTATGTATACCACAGTTTATTTGAGTATCGTTGCTGATCATGTGTTACCCTTTATGTCCACAATTGACCCAACTTCTAACAGCTACTTCCAGCATGATAATGCACCATGTCACAAAGCAAGAGTCGACTCAAACTGGTTTAACGAACATGACAATGAGTTCACTGTTTTTCTTCAGTTACCGGATCTGAAACTAATAGAAGATATAAGTAATATATAGCCGTGTGATGCACTTTGTTCTGACTTTGTTCTGGCCCATACGGCCCATTGCTAGTTCTTGTGGAACTGCACCAGCAGAAATGGCAGGATTATGACAGGTGTTAAGAGAGTGATGATTGATTTAAATGCAAATTCTGACATACTTTGTATGTCTAAGCATCACTATATTAACAGCAAGTTTACTCTGCATCAGCTGCATTTGAGTATCACTCAGAACTCCTGTAAGCTCTGCATGAACCTAAGAAGCAGGAGGAACAGGTTATATGCTTCAGTTTATTCTATTCAATGTAACTATATAAAAATCTATTGTCTCAGGTCATTTATTGTGAGTTTATGAGAAATTATGGTTTTCAACTTATTATGGGTTTCAAGTCCCATAACATCATATTATTTAGTCCTATAAGTAAATCCTGATTCCTTCATCTCTTTTTATAGCATATTTACAGAATCTCATATTCCATATAGCATTCTAAAGAATATTAAACTAGGTGAAATTGGTGGATCTTCTTGCAAAAGCACAATTAACGTCTTTCTTTTCTGCTTTACAGCTTGATTTCAACATGGTAAACTCGTCCGTCAATTCTTCTATAGAATTCTCTGACTTTTTTCTTTGCTTCAAAGAAGTTCATTTTGGAAATGTATGGGCCTATGCTACGGTGTTTCTCTGCTTCTTATTGGGGACACCGGTCCATTCTTGGATGCTCTGGCATTCGCTGCATGCTGGCTTTAAAATCAAACCCACCCAGGTGTTTCCCCTAAACGTCACAGCTCTGGAACTGCTCATCAGCATGTGTTCATGTTTTGAATTTCTGAATGCAGTTATCTTTAAAAACATTGCAGCAATACAAGTCGTATTATTCATGATAGGGTTGTTTTGGATCAGTAGAATTCTGTTCCAGACATGTATTTGTCTTGAGCAGTATCTGGCAGTGCTTCATCCAGTAGCATTTTTAAGATATAAGGGTATCCAGAGCAGGTTTGCAATAATGGCAGCTGTTTGGTTGATGGCAACAGGATATGGTTTTTGTCTGGCCTTTGGAGTTCTTCAGTTTCCTGACTATGTTTTTTTGTGTGCCAGCTTGACTGGAATGACTGTGATCTCATTTTGCTATGTGGCTGTGCTACGTGCACTGAGACACCCAGGACCCGGAGACAGAGAGAACACCATGGGCAGAGGCAGAGATGAAAGGAACCAACAAAAGAGGAACGCCTTCAATACCATCTCCGGTGCAGCGCTCATCATAGTGTTGAGCTACTCTCCTCTGCTAGCAACTACCATATTTAAGTTCCTAAACATTGATTTGACATTGTTTCATTGTGATATTGTTCCTGCCTTGATGTCTATCAACCTGTACAGTGTGATCATTCCACCTTTTTGGAAACTGTACAAGAACGGTGAGCTAAAATGTTTCAGGAATGAAAGAAGAAATCAGAGAAGATAAAGTTCTGTAAAAGCTGTGAGTGACTTTAAATGTAATATTTATGTATGCAATATAAATAAGTGTATAAATATTATTATGTGTTTGTTTCATAATTCCACTCTATGATCAGGATCAGAATCTTTTTTTTGCCAAGTACCAGAAGCATAAGGAATTTCCCTTGGTGCAGGTGCCAACATAAAATTAAATAAAATGTAATCAACATAAAGTTAAGTCTAATAAAATGACTACATAAAATCTGACATAAAATGGGAACATACATAGATAGTACGTATATGTACATATAGTATGTATTAATGGTTAACATTCACTGAAAATGTGATTCATCTTTCTCCAAAAAGTGTTTTCAACTGAAAAGTTTAGTACATTACAATTAATTGGATATTGGAAGAAGAATTCAATTACATACAGTACTTACATGATTCCGAGTTAAAAGTAGCTGCTGTCGCACTTTACAATGAGAAGGCTTTTGAACGTTTCAGTGGAAACATCTTTAATTTATTTTGTGACACTTTGAACAGGATAAAGACACCAGACAAGGCTACTCCCTTACATTATTATACCAAATTAAATAGAATCAGTTGTAGAGAGTATTGTTTATAATTTTCCAGCGAAATTGCGTACAAAAAGTATAGAACTACATGTATAACACCAAATTACAATGAATTACAGGCTATTTTTAATAAATAAATAATAAGTAATAAATAATTTTCAACAGCATAAATAATTAATAGTGATGTTAAAAATGCACACCACAATAACCTATGAATGAGTTTCCTATACATTAGATTTTTTTGGTTTCCTCTGGAGCTGTACATTAACCACAATAAAATAAGATTACCCAACATTCAGGAAACCAAAGAAAGAATTTGCCCCCTATTTTAAGGTTTTTAACCCTTTTTAAACCTGCAGATATAGAGCACTGGACTTACATAAGCCATTATCATTGATATGATATTAGTAAGGGACCAGGATATCCCAAATCCCTCTCGAGAAAAGGCTCCATGGAAAATTCCCACCATGCACACAGGGATAGATTGAATAAACATACTCACTGTGATGATCAGAATTAGATTATATGCTTTTCTTTTTATCTGATTGGCCTCCTCTCTGTCCTTCCCTTTCTGACCTGCTCCGGGGTATTTTAGAGCCTTCAAAATGGCGAGTGAACAAAAAAGGTTTATGGTGAAAAGGATCAAGGATGGTGGCAGTATAATACAAAAGAATGTGTACATGCTATCTCCATGTACATTCAATCCACAAAACACACAGAAGAACAGAATGGTCATCCAGGCCACAGCGGAGCATGCCAGTCTGTATCTCAGAGGCTTGTACTTCAGAAATGAGACGGGATGGAGCACTGCCAGGTAGCGCTCGATGCAGATCAAACATTGAAACAGAGGACGGCCAAAGAGGGGCAGCGCCACTGAAAAAGATGATACGTACGCAAAGATTGGAAACCTCATTGTAAGTACATAGCTGATGCTAATCAGGCAGAATGAAATCTCACAAAGAGCAAGATTGAGGCTGAAGAACTCTGCTGATATTCCATTTCCTTTTCCCTTGCAAATGAGCCACAGAATGTAGGAATTGGTGCAAATGCCCAGGATGAAATTGATGGATAAAACTGTAATGAAGCCAAAGGACGTTTGCATGTAGTTGCTTGTAGTATTCATGTAAGAGTCACAAGGGTTTGGTGTGGTGAAAAGATCGAGAGAGCAGTTCATCTCCAAGTGGTACCTCAAACACAAATTGAATTAAAAAAAGGAATTATAAGTATTGAGGGAGACACATGTAACCAAAAAATAAAAATAAAAAAAATAAAAAAAATAAAAAATAAGAAAATTATTAATAATAAACATACAGTACTGTGCAAAAGTCTTTGGCCACTATGCCACCATTAGATTTTTTTTAATCAATGCCATAATGACTATATGTAATTATTTCTTAGTCTCTTTATTACAATAAAACCAGAAAATAAAGGAAATTTGCAGTATAAAAACTGAAAAAATCTTGAGCAATAGCAGCATATGTCAGCTTCACCAGGATGCCAAGTTGACCCTTCCAGAGTCAGAAGAAGATTGATCAAAAATGGTTATTTCAGAAGGGTAGCAGCCAATAAACCACTTATTGGGTCAATACATATTCATGTTTGCCTGCAGTAGTCATGTTCTTCTGAAAAATACAATATTTTTTACATTTTATTTATAATCTTTTCCTGCATTTTCTATTTTCTATTTGTATCTTAATAAAGAGTTTGAGACATAATTATGTATGGTCATTATACCATTGCTAAAACAACAAATGAAATGGTAGCCTAAGATTATATATATATATATATATATATATATATATATATATATATATATAACCACAGTGTAAAATTAACAACAGTAATTATAAGCATTTATCTGCATATATAAAGCTGTATTATCTTAGGTATATATACTGTAATTACTTGATACTCCCTGGAATCCAAAAGGAAACACATTCCTACATTCCTTGTTGTGTTATTGATCATTACATTACTCTTCTCTTTACATCACTGAAACTGATAATGCTGCTATTAAAGATTATCTGCTTTTGGCATGATTTATTCGAATAACTCCTTTATGCTCTGGGCTTTTTATTCTGGCACACAGTGAAGCTATTTATGATTCTACATGCATATTGATCATTACATTACTCTTCTCTTTACATCACTGAAACTGATAATGCTGAAAAAAGACATTTCGTTGCCTTGTACTTGTACATGTGTAATGACAATAAATGTCATTACACATGTACAAGTATGAAATACCATATCATACCATACCATATACAATTATGAAAACATATGCTAGAGAAAACTGACACTCCTACTGCTCCATGATTCAGTTGATCAAACATTCAATTGCATAAATTACTAATCAAACATAATTGTAAACAATACCAATACAGCAAGAGGTGAGATTCAATGGAACACAGTTTTGTAGAACAAAAATGGAAGATCTACATACTTTGGGTAACTACTTACATTTAATAACAGCTGTTAACTTCAAGATTTTTGAATATGCTATTAAAAATTCAGTGAGTACTTCTGAGTATTTTCTCGACTGACATAGTTACATCTTTTACTTGAATTATTGTCATTATATCTCCATGTAATTAGAATACCTACCTACTGTGCATAGATGAATGACGAGATTAATTATCGGGAGTCAAAGCATCTGTTTAGTTGTCATGTCATAGGTGTCTATTTATGTATCTCAGCACATTTACACAAATTGAAATTTATGGTAATTTCTGGAGCAAGGCGTGTTCTTTGGTTTCAGTGCTTTTTAATATGAAAAACATGAATAATTACTCACTCGATGCACATGGGGATGGCCATCAACTTATCTGAGGATTCATACCTGGGTGTTATCAGCACGCTTACACAAATGGAAATATGCTAGAATGCCTACCCAAATTAACCTAAATCCAGGCATGAAATATGCTATTATATGATTTTACATCAAGTTGACATTAATGTTACTCAGTAATGCCAGAAGCACATCACTGCTTTATCCATACCAGTGTTTACAGCTTATAACTCTAACCTATACTTCGGGCCCACTGATTAAAATGTGGATATTAAGTAACACATAGCTCAGTGATAATGTATGTTAAGACCCCACACGGCCCATTGCGAGTTCTCCTGGAACAGCACCGGCAGAAAGGGCAGGAAAATGACGTGTAAAAGGTGTGATGTTTATTTAAATGCAAATTCTTTCATGTTGTGTATGTTTTAACACCACTGTTACACATACATGCTTGTATATATGACCGGCAAGTAGCCTATACTTTGCATCTGCTGTGTTTGTGAATAAAACACAGAGCTTTTGTCAGCTCTGGATGAAACTAAGAATCAGGAGGAACAGGTAATATACTTCAGCTTATTCTTTCAGTGTAACTACTAAAAGGTTTATTCTCTTAGATTATTTAATGTGAGTTTACAATAATATTATTTTCAACCTATTAGGGGCTTCACATGCCATAAAATCATATTATTTAGTCCTAAGTAAATCCTGATTTCTTCATCTGTTTTTATAGCATTGTTAAAGAATTTCATATTCCATCAGAATCCCATATTCCATTTAGCATTTAAAAGAATATTAATCTCTGTTTAGTTGGTGGATCTTTATGCTAAAACACAATTAACACCGTTCTTTTCTGCATTACAGCTTGATTTCAACATGGTGAACTCATCAATCAATTCTTCTACAGAATTGCTTGATTTATTTTATTGTTTAAAAAAAAATAATGTTGGGACTATATTGGTCTATGCTACAGTATTACTCTGCTTCTTATTGGGAACACTGGCCCATTCTTGGATGCTCTGGTGTTGGTTGCATGCTGGCTTTAAAGTCAAACCCACCCAGCTGTTTCCCCTGAACCTCACAGCTCTGGACCTGCTCTTAAGCTTGTTGTCATCAATTCATTTTCTGAATGCATTTGTTTTTAATAACATGGCAGTAGCATACATTGGGTCTTTCATGCTTGCGATGTTTTGGATCTGTAGAATTCTGTTCCAGACATGTTTTTGTCTTGAGCAGTATCTGGCAGTGCTTCATCCAGTGGCATTTTTAAGATATAAGGCTATCCAGAACAAGATTGCAATAATGGAAGCTGTTTGGTTGATGGCAGCAGGATACAGTTTTTGTCTGGCCTTTGGAGTTCTTCAGTTTCCTGACTATGTTTTCTTGTGCGCCAGCTTGACTGGAATGACTGTGATCTCATTTTGCTATGTTTCTGTGCTTCGTGCACTGAGACACCCAGGACCCGGAGACAGAGAGAACGCCATGGACAGAGACAGAGAAGAAAGGAACCAACAAAAGAGGAACGCCTTCAAAACCATCTCCGGTGCAGCGCTCATCATAGTGTTGAACTACTCTCCTCTGCTAGCAGCTACCATATTTAAGTTCATAACCATTGATGTGACATTGTTTCTGTGTGATATTGTTCCTGCCATGCTGTCTATCAACATGTACAGTGTGATCATTCCACGTTTTTGGAAATTGCACCAGAACGGTGAGCTAAAGTGTTTCAGAAATGAAAGGGAAAATCAGAGAAGGTAAAGTTCTGTACTTAAAGATAAAGCTGTGTTAACCTCATGATTTATGAATATTCTATTACAAAATCTGTGAGTAATTCTGAAGATTTAATCGACTGACATAGCTACATCATTAGCCTGAATTATTTTCAGACACCATGTTTGTTTTCACACACCATGTTTGTTCAAAACCAGAATGCCTAATCTAAAGAGATTAATTGTTGAGTCAACGCATCTGTCTTGTTTTAATGTCATAGATGCATGTATATGTATATATCTCAGCACATTTACACAAATTGAAATTTATGGTAGTTTCTGGAGCAAGGCGTGCCCTTTGGTTTCTGTTGCTGAACATGACTACATGACTGGAGATTTTTTTACATCCAAATCAGCTTATTTAACGATTCAAAACTGGGTACTATCAGCACACTTGCATTAAGGGGGAATAAAAAACAACCACAAAAATAGAAAAAACATGCTAGAATATCTAATGAGATGAATCACATCCAGACATGAAGTGCTATTATATGAGTTTACATCTAGTTGACATCACTGCTCAGAACTCTGAGCAATCTAACCATTTATACATTGTGCACTGTTTTGAGTTATATTGACATGATAGCATCACCCAGTTGCTGCGGATTTGTCGGCTGGAAATCCATGACGCAAATCTCTAGTTCCACCACATCCCAAAGGTGCTCTACTGGACTGCAATCTGGTTACTGTGAAGGCCATATGAGTATAGTGAACTCATTTTCATGTTCAAGAAACCAGTATGTATGAGATGATTTGAGCTTTGGGATATCAGAATATGGTACACTGTGGTCGTAAAAAGATGAGCAAGGTCAGGAACAATACTCAGGCAGGCTGTGGGTTTTAAACGATGCTCAAATGGTGTCCCGAGAAAATACACCACACCATTACACTACCACCACCAGCCTGGGCTGTTGATACAAGGCAGGATGGAGCCATGCTTTTATGTTGTTTATGCCAAATTCTGACCCGACCATCTGAATGTCACAGCAGAAATCGAGACTCATCAGACCAGATCACATTTTTTCAATCTTCTATTGTCCAATTTTGGTGAGTCCGAGTGAGTGGTAGCCTCAGATCTCTGTTTTTAGCTGACAGGAGGGATATCCGATGTGATCTTATGCTGCTGTGGCCCATCTGCTTCAAGTTTTGAAGTGTTGTGTCTCCTGCAAGGCATTTTCGCCCAGAGAACTGCCCTCACTGGATATTTTCTCTTTTCCGGTCCTTTCTCTGTAAACCCTAGAGATGGCGCTGTGTGTGAAAATCCCAGTAGATCAGCACTTTCTGAAATACTCAGATCATCCCATCTAGCACTAACAATCATGCCATGTTCAAAGTCACTTAAATTACCTTTCTTTCCGATTCTGATGCTCGGTTTGAACTTCAGCAGCTCGACTTAATCAGGTCTACATGCTTAAATGCATTTACTTGCTGACATGTGATTGGCTGATTAGATATTTGTGTTAATGAGCAGTTGAACAGGTGACTTTGTTCTGGCCCCCACAGCCCACTGCTGCTTTATAACTGGAACTGGACTGAGCAGAAATGGCAGGAAAATGGCAGGTGTAAAAGGGTGATGACTGATTTAAATGCAAATAACTTCTGTCACATTGTTGTACTGTTAAATACTGCTGTGATTGTGAGTATCACACATAACTCTCCTAATCTCTGCATGAACCAAAGAGCCAGGGGAAACAGGTAATATACTTCAGTTTATTCTTTCAGGGTAACTATGTAAAAGTTTACTCTCTTAGATTATTTATAGTGAGTTTACAACATATTACAACATGTGCCATGAAATAATATTATTTTGTCTTATGTTAATCAATTAATTTGATTAACTTTATTAAAATTAAACATATATGTCTTCTTTTCGGCTTTACAGGTTGATTTCAACATGGTTAACTCATCCATCAATTCTTCTAAAGAAATGTTTGATTTATTTTATTGTTTGAAAGAAATTCATCTTGGGGTTGTATTTTCCTGTGTGACAGTGTTCCTTTGCTTTTTTTGGGGGACACCGGTCCATTCTTGGATCCTCTGGCGTTCGCTGCATGCTGGTTTTAAAATCAAACCCACCCAGGTGTTTCCCCTGAACCTCACAGCTCTGGAGCTGCTCTTAAGCATATATTCATCTTTTGATTTTATGAATGCAGTAATTTTTCACACCACTGCAGGGGCGTATGTGGGATTATTCCTGTTTGGGATGTTTTGGATCTGTAGACTTCTGATCCAGATGTGTATTTGTCTTGAGCAGTATCTGGCAGTGCTTCACCCAGTGGCATTTTTAAGATATAAGGCTATCCAGAACAGGATTGCAATAATGGCAGCTGTTTGGTTGATGGCAGCAGGATACAGTTTTTGTCTGGTATTTCGCGTACTTACGTTTCCTGACTATGTTTTCTTGTTCACCTTCTTGACTGGAATGACTGTGATCTCATTTTGCTATGTTTCTGTGCTTCGTGCACTGAGACACCCAGGACCCAGAGACAAAGAGATCGCAATGAACAGAGGCAGAGATGAAGGGAATCATCAAAAGAGGAACGCCTTCAATACCATCTCCGGTGCAGCGCTCATCATAGTGTTGAGCTACTCTCCTCTGCTAGCAACTACCATATTTAAGTTCATAACCATTGATGTGACATTGTTTCATTGTGATATTGTTCCTGCCGTGCTGTCTATCAACATGTACAGTGTGATCATTCCACCTTTTTGGAAACTGTACAAGAACGGTGAGCTAAAGTGTTTCAGAAATGAAAGAGAAAATCAGAGAAGATGAAATTAATTCTGCACTCAGAAGATAAAGCTACACAAAATATCTATGTCTATCTGTCTTAATTTTAATGACATACTTCAGGCTCTCCCAGTCAGGATCTCTAGTAAATATTTTTGTATTTTACTTATTAAGTGTAATAGATGTGTCTGGAAATTTAGAAAACTGCATAAACCTATATGTCCAGAGGAGTAGCCATATTAAATCTATTACTATATTTAGCTCTTGTTTTAATCACTTAGCACACTTATCACATTCTCCTGAGCATAGACACCCCTTTGATTGGACGTTGAGATTTCCCTTTGTGGTCCACTCTACAATGTATATACTGTATAACTCTAAATTTGAGATTTAATTCCTGCCATGACTCGAACCAATGTATGTAATGGACACCCCATTATTTTGGATATTATGATTTAATAAAGAAAATCACTGCCACAAGGAGAATACCACTTTGAGTGTGTGTTGCTTGTTTCCTTATTTGCATCGGTCATCTTATGTCTTGTTGCTTAGTCATTTCCGTTGGTTGTCATAAGGTTGTTTTACGTTTATTCAATAAACCCCTTTTATGTTTTAACAGCTTTCTGCAAGTGTCTCGCCTTACAGCCTTGGTGTTACGTCTCTATTCTGTTATGATTTTTATGATAGGACTGTGGTGGCCTGGTGGTCAAGGTACTGGACTATAGACCATAAGGCCCAGGGTTCAAATCCCACCTCTGCCAAGTTGTCAATGTTGGGTCCTTGAGCAAGACCCTTAAACCGCAATTGCCTGCATTGTAAGAATGTGTCAGTTTGATTATGTCCTGAGAAATGTAAAACCTGATATAGCAATCATACAACAGATAAAATCTACATATGTTGCACAGAAAATTAAAGAATATCACCATGAGGCGCACCATATATAGTTCCAGATTATTCTCTTTGGCCTTCCTACATCTCTGTTGCTTTATGGTCATTGTTTACACCTTACTATGAAATAAATGCAATACGTATTATATAAAGGTCAACTCAGATTTTGTAGCTTATACTTCTTTTATATAAGGTTTTTAAAGCTGATTTACAGGTGAACAGGTGACTTTAAACCACTAATAAAGCCTCACATTTGATAATCAAAGTGTGTTGTTATACAGGTATAGATATGTTGAACAGGTGCATCACACATCACACATCACATAATCATACCTTTCACCCTCATGTGTTGATTGGAAAGAAGTAGAAATAATGACTGAGAACCATGGAGACACATTAGATCAATTAGTGCCTTTTCAAAGCAGGCTATGAAAATGCAGGTAAAAAAAGGCTTTTCAAAATAAATATGCATTTCTCAGACTAAAAGGCTACACCAAGTGAAATATTCAATTTATTCGACTAATTCAGATCATGTTACATGTTTTTATGTCCAACTTGGTGAGAATGGTTGGCCCTCTGGCCTGTTCTAGCTCTGAACTGTTGAAACATGGTTCCATCCTGCCTTCTATCATGTTCATACCATCCAAATGTTGCATCAGAAATTGACTTAACTGGAGGACTTCTTGGTTTTTGATGACTTTCATCTCTCATCCAAAAAGCTTCTTCAGTTCTACAAGCTAATGGGGAGTGCCAGGTATTTAATCTTAATGGCATTGAGAGTTGAAATGTCTTCAAGAACCAAGATCTCAACACTCAAGTGTAGTGCATTTTGATATTTCACCATAATGGAAGCTGTAATCAATACATGGGCTTAGCCACCTTCATTTCTTTTTTACAAAGCAGAACCCCACAGTCCTATTAGCAGTATAAGGGTTATATGTGACCCCTCCATAGAGACACATTCAGGGACTAGTATTGGACATATTTAGCCACTGAAACTGAACCCTACACGGGGAAGCCCCAAACTAGGAGTTGGCCATAATACACACAGACAGAACTGAACTCAATCTGAGACCAGGATCAACCAACTTAGAGTTAATACCTATGGTCCAGTAGAAACAAGACATGAACCAGGAGCTCTTGTTTGGTGAAACAGGATGGCCTAGCCTAGGGCTGGGCAATATGGTAAAAATATTATATCACGATTAAAGACATTGTCACAATATACAATATTTATCACAAGACATGTGATCGCAGACAAAATGCACCAGTAGTGACAGATTCTTAAAAACTACAAAACTAATATTATCCCATACATATTCAATCATTTTTATTCAAAATGTGCTGGTCTTCATCCAATTAAACAGAACTAATTACACTCTTTATAATGAAACAATGTCATGCCCCAAGGTCTCTCCCTGGTTTCCCTGCCTCTCTACCCCACTGTGGGCGAACTGTGTTCACGTGACTACCGCGGACTAATTCAGGAGCCCCACTGCTTCCGGATTACTGAGTGTCTACAGCTGTGGGACTCCCTTTATAAGCAAGACTCTGAGAGACATTCGGGGCGGATTATTGTCTCGATCACGTCTGAGTGTGCCATGTTTTCCCATTGGCTATTCCGTCCATTTTTCGATTTACTCCTGTTTGTGAGTCCATCTGTCTGTGGACCTACTCCTGTTTGCAGTTCCGTTCAACCGGCCATGTTATTACTTCTGTTTGCGGTTCCATCCGCACACACAATATAATAAAATATCATCATATTGCCCACCCCAAGCTTAGCCCTTAAGTGACAAAAAAATCTGCTATGCTCTTGCACACTTTATCTTCTTGAGCTACCACAGGACTAGAGGGAATTCTGAAACTTCAGATGAAATGGATGGCCTCTAGTAAACTGAACCAACAAACAACAGACAAGGAAGACCTGGGACATGGCCCACGGACCAAAATCCAGGAAAAAATGCCCAATCTAAAAGTGAATCTTGACCACAACAGAGAAGGGATACAAACCTTGGTTCAGTTGGTATAGCACCGGTTAATAATGCTGAAACTGACTGGTTTGTATCCTGTTTCCATCTCATCTCAAGTTTCTGAGTTGCCTCTAAGGGAGTGGGAGGGTAGTTCCCCATTCCCAGCGTGCAGTGCGGCTCAATGGTCTGGCTACTTGTAGCGTTTATTGCTGACGCAAAGTGCTATTAAGTGTGTTTTAAGTAATGTAGTTATTGTGTAGTGCTGTGCCATGACAAGTGTCTAATACAGAGGCCTATGAGCAAAGTTTTCTTGCCTGGTGAGTTTACTTCCACGCCGACACTACAACATTAATGTTGTCAAATGACAATTTATTGATTTTCTTGATGAACTGAACTTATTACCTTTGATACATTTACATATGCAGAATTTCTGCAAATATTATGGCACAAGTTTAAAAAGGAAAAAATAGAAGTAAAAGTAGCTAAAGCATGCTGGATGTAAGACAGGGCAAATTTCCTTTAAGTAGGTGGTTAAAAGCTACCAATGGCAATTACTTTGGTTCATGTCATGTTCGGTAAAGCAAAACATCCTTGATATATTACGCTCAGGCATCAGTATGAGAAATTTGTCTGATCTAACATGCCATGGATTTAAAGTAATATTGCGTTGTGTTGTGACTTTGTGACAGATGATCTATTCAGAGCATTGCTGGCTCTCCTGCATAATTCCCAGAACCACACTGGCTCAGTGATTGTCAAATAAAAACAACAGCCTGATTATTGATGTTAATGCAAATTCTGTCACATTCTGTGATGTTGTTGTATGATTTAACACCACTGCACAGTGTGTTTGCTTTACTTCTGCTGTTTTTGCATCACACAGAACCTTCATCAGCTCTGCATTAACCTAGGAGCCTGGAGAAACAGGTCATACAATCTATTCCTTTCACCTTGTACACATGGAAAGTATAAAATATATTATTCATAATGTTCATAATTTATTTTTCATAATGTGACTAATAATATGCCATCATTTATACTAAATGTTATTAAATTCAACCCTGATTCATCCTAGAATTTTTATGTTACATTAATCTCTTACATTAAGCTTCTTTACAGTTGGAACGAATTTAATGTTGTATTGGTTTAGTTTTATGTTGACACAAGTTTGTGAGTCTTGAACAATACTGATAATTTATTGCGTGATAAACTATGGTCAATTGTTTATACTATATTGTGCTCAAACTCTTGCCAAGACCCAACCAATTCATTTGTTTTCTGCTTTACAGATTGAGCTGAACATGGTAAACTCATCTGTTAATTCTTCTGCGCTTTTATCACATTTTTATGACTGTTTGAAAGAAGTTCATTTTGGGATTATATGGGTCTATGTTGCGGTGTTGCTCTGCTTCTTACTGGGAACACCGCTTCATTCATGGATCCTCTGGCGTTTGCTCCAGGCTGGATTTAAAATCAAACCCACCCAGGTGTTTCCCCTCAACCTCACAGCTCTGGAACTGCTCTTCAGCATAAATTCGTGTTTTAATATCTTAAATGTGTTTATCTTCCAGAGCACTGCTGGAGCATGTTTGGGATTTTTCATGATTGGTTTATCTTGGATCGGTAGACTTCTGATCCAAATGTGTATTTGTCTTGAGCAGTATCTGGCAGTGCTTCATCCAGTGGCATTTCTAAGACATAAGGGTATCCAGAACAGGATTGCAATAATGGCAGCCGTTTGGTTGATGGCAGCAGAATATGGTCTTTGTCTGGCATTTGGAGTTCTTCAGTTTCCTGACTATGTTTTCTTGTACACCAGCTTGACTGGAATGACTGTGATCTCATTTTGCTATGTGGCTGTGCTACGTGCACTGAGACACCCAGGACCGGGAGACAGACAGATCGCAATGAACAGAGGCAGAGATGAAAGGAACCAACAAAAGCAGAACGCCTTTGACACCATCTCCGGTGCAGCGCTCATCATAGTGTTGAGCTACTCTCCTCTGCTAGCAACTACCATATTTAAGTTCCTAAACGTTGATGCGACATTGTTTCAGTGTGAAATTGTTCCTGCCATGCTGTCTATCAACATTTACAGTCTGATCATTCCACCTTTTTGGAAACTGTACAAGAACAGTGAGCTAAAGTGTTTCAGAAATGAAAGAGGAAATCAGAGAAGATAAAGTTCATTCTAGTTGAAGATTACGAACTGAAAAGCAACTATTTCACATTTTTGTAGGAATAGCAGAGATTGCACTTATCATAGAGTAATATTAGTGAAGCCGCTTTCATTGTCAATAGGACAGAATAGACCTGTAAATGCCTTTTAATTCCCAACATTGCCTGGTTTCCTTCTAATGAATTATTACTGATGAGGTTAAATGTGAGAACAGAAAAATAAACTAAACCACTTCTCTCTTGAATCTCTTGAATCTTTTTTTGCAAAACATGTTTTGGGAAAAACAGATGTTAAAAGCTAAAGGAAGTAGGTTGTGACATTTCATTCTGACTACGATTTTGTAACATCTAAAACCCAACTGAGCCATCCACCCGAATTCTAAGATTGGTTGCAGGGGATTTTATACTCTGGTTTAACGCATCTGAGATCTTTTCTCCATTGTTCTTCATTCAGCAATGATTAGAGGGTAGGATTTATTATTCAGATACCAATACTTTTCACTGGTGATTGCAATTTCGGGTGGTCTGCAAGTGTTATTGCAGACATGGATTTTACAAAAAAAAGTTCTTTTGAAAGTTGACAAAGCTTATGGCATTGACAAAGGAAGAAAAACAAATGCAGATGGTACAGTGTAGTGAAAATGCTGTGTTATAGCCACATTTAACAAGGTTGGGCCTAACAGTTCAATCCAGATTATGTAAGCGTGTTACACTACAGTTAGAGAACTGTGCTAGAATTTATATGTTGAGACTTTTGCGTACTTGTACCTATTGTATCAGTTGCTTTACTTTTCATTACACTGGGACAATTATCAAGTTTTTCATTATTGTTTATATGTAGTGCTTTATTCATTTAGGGACAGAAAAAACATCTGACTAGATGTAGCATTCAGTGCATTTCGTTCTGCACAATTTCCTCTCTCTTGTTGGGCCGATCCCTTTGTATTAGTGTAAGCATGCTAATATTACCTAGTTTTGAATCCCAGATAAGCTGATTTGGCTACAAGGAATCACCATGTGCTGTGAGTTAATAAATATTCTGCTTTGCATAAGATTTTATTTCACAAAACACATATGCAAAGACTAAAACATAAGTCAAGGATTTGTGGCAGAAATGACCATATATTTTAATGTGCATAAACATGCTGAGATACAAATACAGACGTTTATGGAATAAACAAACCAGACGTCTTCTTATGCTTGGCTCCACTTGTGTTTAAACCCTTCATCCAACTACACAGTAGGTATGATTTTGACCTCTTTTCGTGCTTTTTAATGATTCCTTTTGACTAAGCAGAGAGGCGTAATGGCCGAAATCGACATGAAGGTTAATTATTAAATGATAAACAAGCTGACTTTCGAAATTAATAAAATGGTTAAGAAGTTAAATTGAAACTGAAAGGTCTAAAGATGTTGCAGCCTTGCCATGACTTTGTTTGTTTGTTTGATTTGATTTGTAAACAAACTGATTTGTACATGAGGTGCATTTTATTAGAAGTTTGTCAAAGAAAATGATTACGGATTTTAGCCAGCACGTAGCTAAACCTCCTTTGGCATTATTGTGCTATATATCTAAAGCCTGTTTATTTATATGCTTTATTAAATATTTAATAAATTACATTCGCATTATATGAAACCACAGAGCTGTACAGACGTACATGTCTATAAGAGTCATAAATGGATTGGTTGTGAGACAAAATATGAAACATGGAGCACAGAGAGAAAATGAGTGTTAAAACTGAGATATTATAGAATTCAAAGAGTTACAGCATTTAACTAGCACAGAGCTTCATGTTCGATTTCAGGCTATTAACTGATTGTGTTGGTTGTATTGGTGTTGATTCTATTATTATATTGTCATATGTTTCTTTTTGAAAGATTATAAATCTGCTTAATTAGCTTTTTGTGTTAAAGGTACTGTCTGGAGATGAACTTCTCTCATGAACTGTTCACCACACCAGTCCCAAACCCTCACAGCAACACTACAAAAAACAATGATGTTACGTCGTCTCTCTACCTGACTGCTTCTATTGTCAATGGCATCTTGGGTCTTCACGTCCATTTCTATGTGCTGTGGCTCATTTGCAAAGGAAAAGGAAAGGGAATAACAGCAGAGTTCTTCTACTTCAATCTTGGTCTTTGTGAGATTTTGAACTGTCTGGGTAGCTTGTCCTATATCTTTGCTTTGTGGGTTCCTAGCTTTTTTATTGTAACCCATTTTTTAGCGTCGCTGCCCCTCTTCGGCCGTCCTCAGATTCAGTGCTTGATCTGCATCGAGCGCTACCTGGCAGTGCTCCATCCTGTCTCCTTCCTGAAGTACAAGCCTCTGAGATACAAACTGCCATGCTCTGCTGTGGCCTGGGCAACCATTCTTGGCTTTGGTGCATTTTGTAAGTTGACTGTAGCCGCAGGCAAATGGAACATATTCCTTTGTGTTTATCTGCCCGTGTCCTTCGTCCTTTTCATAATTAATGTGTCATGTTCGGTCACCATATTAAAGGCGTTGAAACACCCACATGTAGGTCAGAAAGGGAAGGACAGGGCGCAGGGGAGTAAAATTAAAAGAAAAGCAATTAATTTCATTTTGATTATCACAGTGTGCATGTTTATTCAATTTGTCCCTGTATACATTGCGGGAATTCTCTTTACAACTCTCCCACCTGCAGATTTCAGCTTTTATTTTGCCATTAGTATGACAATTACGATGATGATGGCTTATGTGAGTCCCATACTCTATATCTACAGGGTTAAAAAGGGTTAAAAACATTCAAATATGAGTGAATTATGATTGAGTGTCCTGATTCACTGAGAGTCTCCCTTTCATTGTGGTTACTGAACAGCTCTTAGATGTTGTACAGTTTTAAGACATACCAAACTTGTTTAGTTTATAAAAGCACTTTACTTTAGGAACGATGACCCAAATCATCTGATCACTCATAGCTTCACCTCACAATTTACAGAACTTAAAAGATCTGCTGCCCGATACCACAGGGCATCTTCAGAAGTCCATGCCAGGATTGATTATGCACGTAGTCATAATGATTTGGCTCATCAGTGAATATTAGTCAGTAATTTTGAGATGTAAGTTTATTTGTAGCTTTTCGTGCTTTTTTGTTTGTGTTTGTAACTGTGGTTATGTTAAATAACTTACTTTTGCTACAAATGACAGAATACAGAATCCATCTTTGATGCATGCATTATTTTGTGTGCAAAACGGATGAAGTCCTGGTGCTGTTTTGACACATTTATAAATTGTAGGAGCTGTTTATGAGTATCAGCAGTAAAAATATCAGCAAATATTAAGAAATTCCACAAGCACGTTTAACTCAGCACACAGCATTGCTGCGGAAAAAGTTCAGCAAGTTCAGTCACAAAAGATGTATCATAAAAGCCATCCAATCAGTATGTGTTTACATATTTTGGTTCATTGTTAAGAATGGCAGTGTGAACCCTAAGTGAACCTGAACTAAAGTGAGACATTTTACTCCAGACCAAGTGAACCGAAATGTTAATGCACCCTTACATTGCACTTAATAAGCACTTCTTTGGAAAGGTGTCTGTTGTTTAATAATTGATAAAAATGATATAAACTCTAATTGTATAATTGGTGTAATAGTTTTACACTCTGAAACATCGTAGCTTACACTAATTCTATATGTTTAATCAAGGTCAATTTCAACTTCCTTCCCTCTACCTATGTAATGTATATACTTTTATACTGTATGCAATGTGCTGCATATGCAGGTTATGTCCTTGTTCTACATCTTTTTTTTTTATAACATTTTAATGTCTAAATTATATGTATCAGATTATTCAATTATTAAACAGAAATTGCCATATGTTTTCTTTGACGTCTGTTATTAAGAATTAAATGTGATTTTTTAAAAATTTCTGCTTTTCCTCCTCTGTGTGCATGCTTTTGGCTTAGTATTTCTTAAACAAATAATATGTTATATAGCAGAATATAACAGAAATGTGGTCTGAGTAATGCTATGAGGACTGGGACTGATAACAGAAGAACACCTTGAGTGGAACCTGGAACTTGTACTGAAATCCTCTTCTGGATCATCCATATGCTCTCTGGCAAACTTCAGACGGGCCTGGACATGTACTGGCTTAAGCAGGGGAACACGCCTGGCACTGCAGGATCTGAGTCCCTCTCGGCGTAGTGTGTTACTGATGGTATCCTTTGTTACTTTGGTCCCAGCTCTCTGCAGGTCATTCATCAGGTCCCTCCGTGTAGTTCTGGGATTTTTGCTCTCCGTTCTCATGATCATTTTGACCCCACGGGATGAGATCTTGCGTGGAGCCGCAGATCAAGGGAGATTATCAATGGTCTTGTATGTCTTCCATTTTGACATTTACAGAATTTAGCAGACGCCCTTATCCAGAGCGACTTACAATTGATACAATCTTACAACCCAAGCAATTGTGGGTTAAGGACCTTGCTCAAGGACCCAACAGTGGCAGCTTGGCAGAGGTGGGATTTGAACCCTGGCCCTTCTGATCCAGAGTCCAGTACCTTAACCACTAGGCTACCACAGTCTCCAATTTTTTCTTACAGTTGCTCCCACAGTTGATTTATTCACACCAATCTGCTTGCCTATTGTATATTCACTCTTCCCAGGTCTGCTGCAGGTCTACAATTTTCTTCCTGGTGTCCGTCGACAGCTCTTTGGTCTTGGCCATGGTTGAGTTTGGAGTCTGACTGTTTGAGGCTGTGGACAGGTGTCTCTTATACAGATAACGAGGTCAAACAGGTGCCATTAATACAGGTAACAAGTGGAGGACAGAAAAGCTTCTTAAAGAAGAAGTTACTGGTCTGTGAGAGCCAGAAATCTTGCTTGTTTGTGGGTGACCAAATACTTATTTTCCACAATAAGTCCTACAATGTGATTTCCTGGACTTTTTTTCTCATTTTGTCTCTCATAGTTGAAGTGTACCTATGATAAAAATTACAGAACTCTCTCATCTTTCTAAGTAGGAGAACTTGCACAATCAGTAGCTGACTAAATGCTTTTTTTGCCCCACTGTATATGTTGTGGGAATTCTGTGGGACAGTCTGCCGGTAGCAGATTTTGAAACATTTTGGCGTGTTAGTACTTTCGTGTTGATGATGATGGCTTATGTAGGTTCTGCAGAGTTAAAACGGGTTAAAACACCACGAGTACCTTTAAGTATAGTACATAATTGACCTGCTGCTCACATTTTCATCTCACATGGCACCAACAGAGTCGGGGCTCTTTTGGTAGGTTGTGGACAGGTGGAAAAGTGATTTTAGTGTTTTAATTCATCACTGTAAATTAGATAATAATTTTATAATAGTTTCTGGATTTTTCATAGCTTTTAAGTGCTTTTACCATTCTTACTGAGATTCTTTTTGAGATGTATCTGCTAGTTAATGACTGGTGAAATTGTGTTGATTAGCTTGTCATTTGTACTAATTAGTGTAATTTTTATTATTGTTCCACACTGGCACACATTATAGCCTATCTGTAGAATCTCTGGTCTCTGTAGCTTGCACTTGTATAATCAAGGCCACTATCAACATTTTACTTTGTACTCATATGTTTTATATTCAATAGTGCTTGACATGTTCATTATTTCTACATAAATATGAACTATAACACCATCAGGTTTTTACACAAGGTCTAAAATTAGATATCTAATAAGAGAATCTGAATTAAGGTCAGGACTTTGGCTTGGCCATTCCAAAACATGAACTGTATTCTTCTGTAACCATTCTTTGGTAGAACGGCTTGTGTGCTTAGGGTCGGTGTCTTGCTGCATGACCCACCTTCTCTTGAGATTCAGTTCGTGGACAGATGTCCTGATTTTCCTTTAGAATTTGTTGGTTTAATTCAGAATTCATTGTTATATCAATGATACCATATCGTCCTGGCCCAGATGCAGCAAAACAGCAAACCATGATACTACCACCACCATGTTTCACAGATGGGATAAGGTTCTTATGCTAGAATGCATTGTTTTCGTTTCTCCAGATACAACGCTTCTTATTTAGACCAAAATTTCAATTTTGGTCTCATCCACCCAAAAAATGTTTCACCAGTAAATTTCTGACTTGTCCACAGGATCTTTCTACCACCATTATCATTGTAGTTCAACGTTCTCCTGATGGTGAACTCACAATTACACGATAGGCTTGAATTTAATATACTTCAATTCCATATAATATGATAATCACAAATGCTTTTGATTACACTAAAGAGAGACAAGTCCAAGTAATTAGACCTTAGTCTAGATTTGTATTAGTTTGATTAGATTTAGGACCCAGTGCATGCTGTTCACACCATTTGCCCTCTCTTATCGGTCTGCCCCATTCCGTTTAGAGTAGGCATGCTAATATTACACAGTTTTGAATCCCAGATAAGCTGATTTGGATATAAGCAATCACCATGTGCAGTATGTCAGTACATAATCATGTTTGCACAAGATTTTATTTCATAAAAAACACACCCCTGCAATAACTTAGACCTAAGTGCAGGCTTTGTGGCAGATATTACCCTACATTTTAATTTGTGTAAATGTGCCTGAGATACAAATACAGGAGTTTATGGCATTAAACAAACCAGACGTCCTCATATGCTCAACTCTTCATGTGATTAAACCCTTCATCCATCTGTACACAGTAGGTATGCTTTCTGCTTGTTTGTTATTTAATGATTCCTTTTGACTGGTTAAGCAAAGAGGTGTTATACTGATAACCTAGTAAATCATTAATTAGAGCAGTCTTTGAAATACACATGTTGGGTAATTACTGAATGAACCAGTGGACCATCAGACTTTCAAAATCATAAATCAAGAGGTTGTTAGAATAAAGATGAACCTGCTGTTTGATGTGGTCTTAGAACTATTTGAAGTATTGAAAATGTTTTGTAGCAAGGTTTTAATTTTGAAAGCTCACATTGTGTTTGTTTATTGTATTTGATTTGTAAGCAGATTATTTGTACATGTGCTCCACCATAATTTGAAGTCTGTATAAAAAGACAATACTGGATATTGGATATTTTAACATGCACATGTGAAAACCTTAACCTCATTGAGAAATAGTATGTAATAGCATCTAAAACCTGATTATTTTTATGCTTTACTAATTTATTCAATTATACTGGCATTGCACAGGGTGCCCATAAAGTACCGGTAAGTCCGACTTTAATAAATGTATAACTCACTAATGAACATACATGAGAGGCTGTTTTCAGATTTATATGGATCACTAGCAGCTCAGGATTTCTCCACTGATTCAAAGTGAGACTCATGTTTGATGCGACAAACATCAATGCACATATTAACAGTGTTAAAGTGGGACTTACTTTATAGACACCTTGTATTAGTGTTAATTTCCTCAAAAGTTCTAATAAATGCAAGTACTCCATACACTGATTTATTTTATATCAACACTGACCACCACATCTTGATTTTCTATTTTTTTTACTCTATCCTTCTCTATTACACATACAAATTAAAAACACCTTGCAGTGTTTCTTACATTTAATTTGACTTTTATTTCATTTCAGACAGTATGAACCCAAGATATTTCATGTTTTTTGGGGTCAACTTCATTTCATTTGTTCATTTCATCAACATCCATTCCTGCATTTCAGGCCTGCAGCACATTCCAAAAATTTAGGGCTAGTAATGAGATAAAGAAACCAAAAAAAAACCCATAATAATTATGCGATTTTTCAGCCATGTGTGTGGAATTTACTGCAATGTCTAAAAACAGTGTTCCTCAAAGAAAAATGGATAGGGATTTCCATATTTATTTTTCTGCAGTGCATAATATCATTAAACGATTCAATGAATCTGGAGGAATTTCAGTGTAAAGGGTAAGAGCACAAGTCTAAACTGAAGAGGCGTCATCAAGAACCGTCATTCATCAATAGCTGATAGAACCACATGGACAAAGAATTCTTTTATCAAATCTTTATCAAGCTCTACAATACAGAGTTACATTCACAAATGCCACTTAAAATGTTACTGTGCAAAAAAGAAGCCTTATGTTATAACTATGTCCAGAAGCGGCATCGGCTTCCCTGGGCTCTGAGGCATCTGGGATGGACCATCACACAGTGAGAACAGGGATTGAGCTCAGACCCATCAGTATAACAGATCTTTTTTGGAAGAAATGAACGCCATGTGCTCTGGACCAAAGACAAAAAAAGGACCATCCAGACTGTTATCAGCTACAAGTCCAAAAGCCAGGCTCTGTCATGGTATGGGGTCGGGTCAGGACCCTTGGTAAAGGTCATTTAAACTTCTGTGATGCAGCATTAATGCAGAAAAGTACACTGAGATTATAGAGCAACATAAGCTGCCTCGAAGATGACATCTTTATCAGGGACGTCCATGCATTTTTCAACAACACTATGCAAAACAAGCTAAATCAGAAAAATTCTCTGAAATTTTCTGATTAGGGGTTGTAATTTTTAACCAAAAGGATCACAGAGCTTTATGTCCAATTTTAACTGATTGTACTTTATATGTGCTGTTGCGATATTATTAAATGGTAGCATTTCTCTTTTCATGATTATAATTTTATTTGCATGTTGTTTTTAAGGTACTGTCTGGAGATGAACATCTCTCGTGAATTTTTTACTACACCAATCCCAAACTCTTACAGCAATTCTACAAGCTACTACAGTAATATTACCTATCTATATGTGGCACTTCATTCCATCAACACAATTGTCGGCCTTCAGGTCCATTTCTATGTTTTGTGGCTCATTTGCAAAGGAAAAGGAAGTGGAATATCAGCAGAGTTTTTCTACCTCAATCTTGCTCTCTGTGAGATTTTGTCCTGTCTGGGCAGCTTGGCCTATGTCCTAACATTATGGATTCCACGAATTTATGAAGCAACATGTTTTATAATGGCGCTGCCCCTGTTTGGTCGTCCTCTGATTCAGTGCTTGATCTGCATCGAGCGCTACCTGGCAGTGCTCCATCCCGTCTCCTTCCTGAAGTACAAGCCTCTGAGATACAGACTGGCATGCTCTGCTGTGGTCTGGGTGACTGTTCTTGGCTTATGTGTGTTTTGTAGGTTGACCGTAGGCAGAGGTAATATGTACATGTTCTTTTCTGTTTTCCTGCCTGTCTCCTCAGTCCTTTTCGTAATTAATTTATCCTGCTCGGTCGCCATACTGATAGCTTTGAAACACCCAAAAGCAGGTCAGAAAGTGAAGGACAGAGAGGATGCCAATAAAATAAAAAGAAAAGCAAGTCATCTCATTCTGATCATCACAGTGAGCATGTTTATTCAGTCTGTCCCTGTACACATTGTGGGAATTGTGGTGGAGAGTCTGAAAATGGCAGATTTTCAAACGTCTTGGCGCATTAGTACTTGTGTGTCCATGATGATGGCTTATGTAGCTCCTATACTCTATATCTGCAGGGTTAAAAAGGGTTAAAAATGCCATCTTGTAACAGTACATAAAGGATCTGCTGCTCATGTTTTCAACCCACATGCACCTATAGAGTCCATGCCTCTGTGGGTTGGAGTTCTTTAGGCAGTTTGTGGAGAACCAACAGCAGACTTGGCGGATGGTTCAAAAGGTTTTGGCTCACTGGTGTATATTAGTGATTAATTGTGGGTTAATATTTGATTTGTAGCTTATTAGTGGCTTTTTATCATTCTCAGTGACCACTCCCTTTTGACAAGTGTCTGTTACGATTATCAAATTATAAAAACACATTTTACTAATTGTGTAGATTATCTTATCATTTGTACTACTTAGTGTAACTGTCCTTATCTGTATAATCAGTTTGATTTCTGTAGCTTACACTCATATGTATAAGGCCACTATCAACTCGCTTTCCCCACTAATGTTTTATATACAATAGTCCTAGAAATGTTTGATATTAAACAAATGAGAACAATATTATACTTAGCCATTTATTTGTTGAGGAAAAATGATCCAGTATTTCATATCTGTAAGTGGTAAAAGTATGTGAGCCTTTGCTTTCAGTATCTGGTGTGACCCCTTGTGCAGCAATAACTGCAACTAAATGTTTCTATAACTATTGATCAGTTCTGCAAATCAGATGGAGGAATTTTAGCCCATTCTCCCATACAAAACAGCTTCATACTGTGGATTGGTGGATTCCAAACTCTTTAGAGATGGTTTTGTAACCTTTTCCAGACTGATGAACATCAACAACTCTTTATCCAATGTCCTCAAAAGTCTCCTTTGTTCGTGCCATGATACACTTCCACAAACATGTCTTGTGAAGGTCAGACTCTGATAGATCTCTGTTATTTAAATATAACAGGGCATCCACTCACACCTGATTGGCATCCCATTGATTGAAACACCTGACTGTAACTTTCCTTCCAATTGATTGCTAATGTTAGAGGTTCAAATATTTTGCCACTCACAGATATGAGATATTATATTGGAGCAGTTTCCTTATTAAATAAATGACCAAGTACAGTATTTTTCCTAATTTGTTTAATTGGTTTCCTTTTATGTCACCGTATTTATCTTGTTCAAAAATCTGATTATGTTATATTGGGTAATGGGTTCACAAACTTTCAAGCACCACTGTATATTGAGTTCCTGTATTACAGCTTTTTCTAATGTTACTTTGTTGTAGCCTATAAATTTTCTACATACATAAAAAATATAACTAAACTGAAGTTGTCATGTGTTTTATTAATAAAGCCTGTGTCAAGAGGAATTAATTCTGATATTAAACCGCTCTGGTTTGCCTGGATTCATGTGACTTAGTTACATGTTTTTAATGGGACACCAATCTTTTGATGGGACACCAAGGCACTACTGATTGTGCCACAGTGGCAGGTGATTCTGGGAAGTGTAGTGTCCCCTGGTTACAGCACAGAAAGCAGAAAGTGAATGTGTGTTGGTTTCAGACACTGGCCCAGATCCCCAAACATAGAACAGAATTTACTGTCCATAAAGAGGGTTTTTTTGGACAGTAAGTTCTGTTCTATGTGTCTGGGCCAGCGCAGATTCACTTTCTGCTTTCTGTGCAGTAGCCAGGGGACACTACACTTCCCAGAATCCCCCAACCTAACCATGCAAAAAGACATGGGGCTTGGGACTGAAGGCAAATAAAAAAAGAATGGAAAGAAAAATGCTTTTTTTAGTTTTTGTTTGTCCTCTTTCCATCTGCCTGTGGCAGAGGTTGTATTTTTTATTTGAGAAGTGAAGTTCTTCTCCAAGCGCTGACCCCATGGCAGTTGTATCAGTTTCCAGTGAGATCACAGTGGTCTCAGGTCCAGAGTTAAATATGCAGTTGCACTTTCAGCCTTAAGCGCTTAGAGAAGAGGTGAGTCTTTTGTCGCCGTTTGAAGACAGCAAGTACAAAGTTCTTGGGTACAAAGAGCACAGAGCCAGTACAGAGAAGAGAAAATAAAATAGTATTCACTTTATAGTAACATACATTAATGCATTTCATCCCCAGGTTTCTTTATGTTATCTAAGAGGAAAACCATATAGTCGTGTAAAAATGGTCCCATTAACCTAAGCAGCTTGTTTGTTTACATTCCTCCCCTAAATATCCCACACACATAAATTAAATTACATAAGTCTGACTTTACATCTGTAAGGTGGAGCAATAAGGTGAATGCCTAATGTGAACAGTGTTTAAAAGCTTGGGGGTTATTTCAGAAAGCAGGTTTAGTGAAAACTCAGGGTTAGTTGACTCAGAGTTGAAGGAAACTCTAGGTTTTCGATTTCACAAAGCAAGTTAAGCATAACTTGGAGTCAGTTACTTAGGCAACATACTCTGTGAAGCTAATCTGCTCACTGGCAGGTTTACTTCAACTAACCCTGAGTTTCTCACATGAAAGCACAAATACTACAAAGAAATCTCTATCGGGAGAGGGTGCTCAGACCAACTCAGATGTTTCATTGTTCCCTCATGATTAGCTACGTGAGCATTTTTCAGCACAGTCGATCATTTCTATGAATACTCTTCTCCACTCTCACATCGCTCATATGACACTCCGTGGACACGCCCTGAGATTGGAGCAAATTCTTTGTGTTACGCTCCAGGTTTTTGCCAAGGTAGTTTTCTATACAAAATCAGTGATGCAGAGCATATTTCTAAAGCAACCGTCTGTCGGGTTGTCGGAAATGTGACTCTTGCATTGAAACGATTAATATAAACCTCTGTGGTGTTCCCAAGTTACAGAGCCACAAACCTGATCAAAGAAGAATTCCACAGAATTTCAGGTATCAGTCTAAGCAATTAGTAATTTATTTAGCATGAAGCTTCACCAGCTTCATGGGGTCCTGATCATTAGCAAACAGAGTAAAGGGGACTGACAAAGTATGTAGAGCAACAAATGGACTACAGACTGTAATTACAGAACTACAAAGTGCTCCTATAATAATCATAATTCCATTTCACTTCATATCAAACGCACATATGCAGTAACTAAACCAAATGTGACGTGCAAGTCACCAAAGGAGGAATCGAGTAAGTGTTTGTTTATTCACTTTCTAATTTCTAATACTTTAGACCCAAGAGGCGACCACATGGACTTGCTCAGCTTCAGGCTCATTTATCAGTGTCCACATTTCCGTATTTCCCCAATCTGCTTCTCTCTCTTTCCATCCCTCTCTCTCCCTGAACACAGAAAGAAAGCTAAATAGGCGTGTTAATCATGCACAGGTGCAAACTATAAATTACATGCCTTGCACACCTGACAAAATCTCTCTCTCATAGCTGGTGCACATGCCCCATTGGCACACCAAAGCGTGGCTTTGTGACAGAAATTACCATAGATTAAAATTTTTGTAAATCTGCTAAGACACATATATATACACATATATACGTCTATGGCATTCAACAAACCACATCTTTTTGTTGGATTCTCCGTGTAATTAGACGCTTCACCCATCTATTACCCTGTAAGTACGTTTTTGTCATAAGTTGTAGTAAATATACAAACATACAGCGTGTGATATTTATGAGGAAATCATAATTAGATTAGCTTTGAAAAACATAAAGCTTGGGTCAGAGAAACAAGAGAAATGAAGAGCATTAACTGTTGAATTTTTGTGGATTGCAATGCTATTATTATCATGAAAGCAGAGGAGATTATCGACAGCAGAGAGAAAGAGCATAAGAGCACAGGCTACCATGTACATTTCAAACTGATTATTATATGGACACTTTTATATTTTAAAGATTATAAATTCTTTTTAACTCAATTTTGCGTTTCAGGTACCGCCTAGAGATGAACTTCTCTCACGACCTTTTCACCACACCAATCCCAAACGCTTACAGCAATGCTGCCAGCTCCTACACTGGAACAAACTTAATCTTCATGGCAGTTACATCCATCAATATTATCTTGGGCCTATCGGTTAATTCCTACATTCTGTGGCTCATTTGCAAAGGAAAAGGGAGCGGAATATCAGCAGAGTTCTTCAGTCTCAATCTTGCTCTTTGTGAGATTTTTCTCTGCCTGTTAAGCTTGACCATTTTACTTTATGTTTTGGATTCACACCCCTCGTATGCAGCAGGTTTCGCGTTGGCACTTCCCCATTTTGGCCGGCCTCTGTTTCAGGGCTTGATCTGCATCGAGCGCTACATGGCAGTGCTCCATCACGTCTCCTTCCTGAAGTACAAGCCTCTGAGATACAGACTGGCATGCTCTGCTGTGGCATGGGTAACCATTCTTGGCTTCTGTGTGTTTAGTAGTTTGGCTATAGGCAGCAATGCCTTTCACTTGTTCCTTTGTGTTTTGATGCCATTGTCCTTGCTCCTCTTCACCATCAGTGTGTTATGTTTGCTCGTCATGTTGAAAGCTCTAAAATATCCAAAAGCAGGGCAGAAAAGGAAGGACAGAGAGAAGGCCAATAAAATAAAAAGAAAAGCATTTAATTTCATTCTGATCATCACACTGAGCATGTTTATCCAATCCGTCCCTGTATGCACTGTGGGAATTCTTTATACAACTCTGTCATTAGCAGAGTTTGCTTTGCCCTGGAGCATTACTAATGTCATTTCGACGGTGATGGCGTATGTAAGTCCTATACTCTATATCTACAGGGTTAAAAATGGTTAAAAAACTCATCATTTTTCTGCTGATTTTTCTAATGGATAGTCTTATTTTATTATTTTATTCTACAACTCCTGACGCAATGTAGAAATGTAATGAGGACCTTAGTGAAGGAAACATGCTTGAGTCATTCCACATATAAGGGCAATAGTTTCTTCATAGCTTATTTGCACCTTTAACAGCTTTGTTAGTGTTTTTATTAATAACAGTTTTTGAAAAACTCTAATATTGCTGTTTTTCTCATAATTTATGAAAAAAACCCTAAACATCATATTAAGTGGTGTTTTATGGTGTATTCGCACTGTGATATTATATTCATATTATAATAATAACAGAACCAAATAATATGGATATTACCATTTATTATTACCATATTACCATATTAGCAGTGTGTCAAAGGTGATGTTCTCACAATGTTTTACTCAAAATCACCCAGCGTGCTGCCAGAGCTATGTGCATGTCATCTCACAATGGAAAAGCAACAACAAAATGACTACCCATGTACCTCTGCAATGTTGAATCTAATAATACACAATAACCTATGTGTAAAAAAAGCAATGGATCCATATTCAATGAAATACATCTACTTTGTGTGACTGCATACATAGCAACTGAAACACTTTACCACCACAACGTGAGCATAGAAGTAAAATATTTTATTGTCCAGTGTAATGGGGTGAATTTGGGTTAGACACACACACAGAGTCACAGTGCAGATGTCACAAAATATACCACACAGACCCAAAAAGCCCAGGAGGAGATAATGCAGATAATGATGCAGAGCAAGCCTACTGCCACAGTGGCAAGAAAAAAAACTCCCAAAAATGATGAGGAAGAAATCTTGGGAGGACCAAACCTCTACAAGGGACCCAAACTCCTTGAGGAGCCTGATATATGTAATAAATAAACTAAATAACACATTTCACTATTCTATTGTGACCAAGCCTACAGAAGGTTATGGTTGCTGAACTGCTGGCTGTCCAAGTGGTGCTCTGAAAACAAAGTGCAGTTTATAGATAATTCTACAACCATTAGTAGGTAATTTCATTGTAAGAAGCGCCATATATATAAATCTGACTTGACTCACATCATTTCACAACATTCATTAGCCTGGACTGGTCACACAATTCAGGTCAGGTCCATGGATTCATGCTTTTGGTGACAGATTGTGACTTTATCATCCATGGGCTTCAGACCAAGCTACGTCTTTCCAGTCCTTTGCCCACTGTAGCTTCTGCTTTCTGTTCTTGGAATACAGAAGAGGAACCTGACACGGTCATCTGTTGCTGTGGCCCATCCGCCCCAAGGTTGAACGTGTGGTCCCTTTGAGTCATGCTTTTCTGCTCACCACAAATATACATCACACATTTTTCAACACAATTATCTTAACCGTAGCTTTTCTGTCATTCTGCCATTCTTTGTTGACCATTCCATTGGAAAAAAGGCATTTCCATTTGTAGAACTGTCGCTCACTGGATGTTTTTCTTTATTACACCACTCTGATTAAACTCTTGAGACCGCTGTGTGTGAAAATACCAGCAGATCAGCAGCTATAGGAATACTCAAACTGGTCTGTCTGGCAAAAACAATCATGCCATGGTTGAAATCACAGAGATCACATTCTTTCCCCACTCTGAACTTTAGTGTGAATATTAGCTGAAGCTGATGGTCTATAACTATATGAGTGTACACATTGCACTGCTGCCACAGGATTAGATAATCGTGTAAGTTATTTTTTAGGTGTACAGGTGTTCCTTATAAGGATAAGATATGATAATCCTTTATTAGTCCCCCAATGTGGAAATTCACATTAAAGTGCTCAGTGCTCAGTGTGAGTGTATTTTAACATGAGCACTTTGTTCCTTGACCACACTGCCACTGCTGTTTCATCACTGGAACTGCACTGGGCAGAAATGACAGGAAAATGGCAGGTGCAAAAGGGTGATGATTGAATTAAATGCAAATTATTGTATTTTTAACATCACTATATTAACAGCAAGATTATTTTGCATCTGCTGTGTTTGTGAATATCACACAGAACTCTTGTAAGCTCTGCGAATGAAACTAAGAACCAGGACAATTCAGGTAATTCAGTTAATTCTTTGCAAAGTAACTTTGTAAAAGTTTATAGTGAGTTTACAACATATTATTATTATTATTATCAACCTATTACTGATTTTATGCCATATAAAATCATATTACATCCTGAATCACCTGCTTTCGTTTCATTGTTACAGAATCTCCAGTCTGTTGGTGGATCGACACACAATTCATTTCTTTGCTACTTTACAGCTTGATTTCAACATGGTAAACTCGTCAATCAATTCGTCTACAGAATCTTTTGATTTTTGTTTAAAAGAAATTCATGTTGGGACTATATGGGCCTATGTTGCGGTGTTTCTCTGCTTCTTATTGGGAACTCCGGGGCATTCTTGGATCCTCTGGCGTTTGCTGCATGCTGGCTTTAAAATCAAACCCACCCAGGTGTTTCCCCTGAACCTCACAGCTCTGGAACTGCTCATCAGCATGTGTTCAATGTTACAATTACTGAATACATTTGTCTTTAATAACACTGCGGCATCAAATGTGATATTTTTTATGTTTGGTATATTTTGGCCCTGTAGACTTCTGATCCAGATGTGTATTTGTCTTGAGCAGTATCTGGCAGTGCTTCACCCAGTGGCATTTTTAAGATATAAGGCTATCCAGAACAGGATTGTAATAATGGCAGCTGTTTGGTTGATGGCAGCAGGATACAGTTTATGTCTGGCATTTGGAGTACTTATATTTCCTGACTATGTTGTCTTGTTCACCTGCCTGACTGGACTGACTGTGATCTCATTTTGCTATGTGGCTGTGCTACGTGCACTGAGACACTCGGGACCCAGAGACAGAGAGAACGTAATGAACAGAGGCAGAGATGAAAGGAACCAACAAAAGCAGAACGCCTTCAATACCATCTCCGGTGCAGCGCTCATCATAGTGTTGGCCTACTCTCCTCTGCTAGCAACTATCATATCTAAGTTCATAACCATTGATGTGACATTGTTTCAGTGTGAAATTGTTCCTGCCGTGCTGTCTATCAACATGTACAGTGTGATCATTCCACCTTTTTGGAAACTGTACAAGAACAGTGAGCTAAAGTATTTCAGAAACGAAAGAGGAAATCAGAGAAGATGAAGTTCATTCTGTGCTTAAAGATAAAGCTAACAGTGGCTTTGTTTAAATGTAATGTTTATTTTAAAGCATTGCACAGTCTACATGTATTGCATGCTGGAAAGGTTTATTACTATAACTATATAAAGTGTATCACTATTATTGTGTGTTTCTTTCAGAATTCCGCATTTTTATGATAATAAATACAGTATATCAATGCTAAAAATGAATTTCAAATCTATAATTATAAACAGCATGATACAAGCATTCTTAAAGCCATTTCTGTAAACACTTAGGAGTGACTCTTATGTTCTTAAACAAACTTTCACCTTGAAACTCATTTTGAGTGATAAACTGTGATGTCATCTGTCATCTGTCATCTCATTCCTGTACTACTTTGATAGACTGCTGAATTTAACCAAATAAATCTATACACACACCCAAAAGATCGTATTTTAAATATCAATTTCTTATCTTTTAGTCATACATGAATTAACAGTAAAATGGTGAAAGCAACACATTTTCTTGCCAGGTAAAATGCCTACTCTCAGGCCTCCCATCTGCATTGCAATTTTTGTCACAAATAAATAAAAAAAATTCTCAAATAGAAACCAAAATGCGACTTCCACACACAGCTCTTTTCCATATGAGCCTTGTACTTAATATGAAAGGTGTGAATCAGTGACATCTGCATCTTCTCATTGTAAAAACAATGATTTTAAATAACAAATGTGATCTGCTCACATCGGTCTTGAATTTCCTCCATTTGTACACAATTTGCCTGACTGTGGATTGGTGGAGTCTATTCTCTTTAGAGATGGTTTTGTAACCTTTTCCAGCCTAATGAGCATCAACATCTCTTTTTCTGATGTCTTCAAAATTCTCCTTTGTCCGTACCATGATACACTTCCACAAACATGTTTTGTGTCAGACTCTGATAGATCTCTGTTCTTTAAATACAACAGGCCATCCACTCACACCTGATTACCATACCATTAATTGAAACACCTGGCTCTAACTTCACTTTCCATTCATTCATTCATTCATTCATTCATTCATTCATTGTCTTATCCACTTGATCCTAGTCAGAGTCGTGGCAGGGCACAAGGCAGGAACAAAACAGGGCGTTGATCCATCGTAGGGCACATACACTTGACTGCCAATCCTAGAGGTTCACATACTTTTGCCACTCACAGATATGATGTATTATATTGGAGCAGTTTCCTTAATAAATAAATGACCAAGTACAGTATTTTTTCCTCATTAGTTTAATTGGTTTCTTTTTATCTCACTTTATTTATCTTGTTCAACTGTTACGTAGTGCACAGTGGCCGCTAGTGGCCACTGTTATCCCCCGTGCGGTCTACTACCTTTCCAGCAGTCTGGGGATTCCGCCAAGCTGACAGTAGAGGCCAGTATTGGTTCAGCTTTGGCTCGGGATCCTCAGACCGTGCGAGCGTGCCAGTGTCACTTGATTACGGCACGATTGCACACACCTGTCAGTGGCTCTATTTAAGAGCTTTGTTTGGCACTGACAGGCGTCGCACCATCGCCTTCCATCCTACTGATTCCCATGGCGTCTATATCAGGGTTTTGCTGTGCTTAGGGACGCTACGTTTTTTTGTGTTCAAGAGACTTTCGGGGGTGTCATTCGCGCTGTCGCTTCGGTACGGTTGGTGTTAGGGACTTTGGTAGACTGGGCCCGCTTTAGGGGCTCAGCCGGAGTACGAATCTGGAGATTCGGAGGTAATCCAGGGCGTAGATTTAGCGTAGGGTCAGAACCGGCCTGTAATTGCGCCTTTTGCCCATTCGCGGTTCCGCTTCGGCGTTTTGAGGTGCGCTCGCCCCGGCGTTGCGCGCCCCCGCGTGTCCCTCACTTCTACTGCCTCACTTTGGGCTTTGCAGCCCCGGATCCGAGCGGTAGGCTCGTTCCCCGCTTTCGTCCGGGTTCTGGCCGTCCGTTTCATGCTGTGTCGCACACACAGTACCGTGAAACGCATCGCATTGCTTCAGGAGTTAAAACCGGTCTCTGAAGCCCGCACAGCGCGTCACCGCTCTCACACTCAGGCTGCGTGGCTGCATTCCCCTGCAGCCCTGATTCTGTGTAGAGAGCGATTCCTAGAGAGAGCTCGTTCGTCGATGGCATTGTGCTCAGTTCGTTACACTGAGCGCTCTCGGCTTGTTGGCTTCCTACTCTCTCTCCCAGCGCTATCAGGCGCCATACTGTATTTTCTTTCCCCGATTATTGTATTAGTTACCATTCGTTTCATTAATATTTTGCGCTTCTATTCCCAGGGCGCCTCAAGCGCTGATCTGAGCCTCGTTCCATGCAGAGACCCCCCTCAACTAATCACGGTCAGTGCATTTGGAACACGTGGCGCTTCGTGCGCTGTGCTCTGCCTCATTTTAATAGGCAGATTTCATTTGTTAAACACGTCAGTGCATTTAGACACTTCGCGCTTTGTGCGCTGTGCTCTGTCTCATTTTAATAGGCAGATTTCATTTGTTAAACACTTCAGTGCATTGAAACAATTGGTGCTTCGTGCGCTGCGCTCTGCTTTGCTTTAAGAAGCAGATTTCTTCCGTTGGCCACGTCAGTGTATTTGAAACACTTTCCGCTTCCTGCGCTGATCGCTGCTCAGCTTTGTGGGCGGGCTTCGTTGGTCGAAGCGCGTCAGTGGTTATAATAAGCTGCCGCGCTTTGCACCTTCGGCAGGTGGCTTTACCCCGCCTTTCGCTGCCCCCATAGGTGCGGTCGTGAGCTTTGTGTGTGCGCGCCTGCTCACAGATTCGGCAGTTACGCTGACACACACAAAGTCTCACTTTATTCTTTATCTGTAGTTTATTTGCATCTCATTAATTATTGTTTTATTTATCTCACTCATTTCAGTTCATTACTACCATCTGGAGCTGACTGCTATTGGGTCCTAATATTCCTTTTCTTTTGCCTTCACGATTCGCTATCGTGTTCGCATGGCGAACCGTAACATCAACAATCTGATTATGTTTCTGCTTTAAGCATATTTATGCAGGAATACAGAAAATTCTAAAGGGTTCACAAACTTTCAGGCACCACTGTATGATGAGTTCCTGTATTACAACTTTTTCTAATGTTACTTTGTTGTAGCCTATACATTTTCTTCAAGTATTAAAAATGTAATTCAACAGAAGTTATCATACAGTGGTGCTAGAAAGCTTGTGAACCCTTTAGAATTTTCTCTATTTCTGCATAAATATGACCTAAAACTATTACGGTCCAGGCTTCTGAAGCCGGTGCACTACCGGCTCATATACGCGACTTCTCTCGCTTTATTTCAAACAGTTTTCAGTAGCTAATTTTTTGATAGGGCTTAAAGGTACGACTGGTCCTAAAAGAGGATCAGCCAAGTAGAGTATGGAGGCTCGAGGTGAATTTGCCAGGGCAGTAGATAGGAAGGGAAAGCTAACCGCTACTGACCTGTCTTCCTCCATTTTTGCTGCGTTCCTCTGCTGCCGCTCGCCATTGCTGATCAGCGGTTATTTTTTCCCTCGGCATTTCCTGGCCTGTCCGTGCCACTGTATTCCTCCTCCCGATTGGGAAGCCCGTTATTCCTGTTATTTGTCCGCTTATTGCAGCGTGTGGAAGCCGCCTCGGAGTCCTGCTCCGTTTGCCGAAGTCCGTCGTGTGCGCATACGCCTCCGTCGAACGCTTCGGCTTTTCTCGGGTCTCTCTGGAGACCTCCGTGCTGTGCCTGGGCAGTGCGCCCTCGACTCTCGCTGCAGAGCGATCTCTCTTTTGTTCTTTTTATCATTATTTATGAAACCTAATTATTCACGCCTCGGGCATTTGTTTAGTTAAATCTATTACTCTTGGAACTTATCCTTGTTAGCCAATTTCGGCGTTCATTACTTTAGTTTGAGCCCGTTCAAGACGGCCCTTCTGTATGCCCTTACGGCTATAGTTAATCTCCCCCCCTCGTTCCTTTCGTGGCCAAGTGGTGTAGTGGTAACTCACTTGCCTTCTATGCCTTTTACTCTCTGTTCGAATCTCGGCCACGGTCTTCCCCACAAGTGTGTGTTTCACTCGCTTGCTTCGCCACTTACTTGTATCTATATACCTCAGTATATACGTTTATATATATATATATTTGCATATTTATATTCTCCTGCGCTTGGGTCCTCCTCTTAGAGTTTTCCCTCGACCAGTATCCCGCTAGCTGGTCGAACCCTAACAGAATAGTGCACCCAGTACGGACCCAGCAGGAACACCTAACCCCCCCCCCCACCCCCCCACCCCAACGGCGGGGACAGTCCTCCAGCACCACGGCACCACCCTTGGCCGGCATGAGCAGAAACTCACTGCCCTGGGGCAACAAGTGGAAGCACTCACCGTTTTTGCTGCAATGTTCGCTTACTATTGAACTGCAGCCCCCTTGCTTCCCCACACAATGCTCTCGGGTGGCTTACATTATTTCCCTGCTCTCGGGTCATGCCCTGGCCTGGGCCACGGCCCAGTGGGAGTCTGGGACCGCGGCTCGTCTCTCTGAGCTCGTTCAGGGCTCGTGCTCGGCGGCAGAGTATGCCGTCGACTCTCAGACTCTGGCAGCAGAGAGCGGCTGGAACGAGCCGGCCCTCATGGCCACTTTCCAGAAGGGCCTCAGTGAAGGTCTCAACAAGTGTGGACGAGTTGGCCACACACGACCCCCCCCCCCCCCCGCAGCCCTTAATGACCTATACACTATGGCCACTATATAGGTGTGGCTCTAGGTACTCGGTTTGGCCTGCTCGGGCTCAGGTAATTTACCCCCCAGCCGGCGGGGATGCTGAAGAGCCCATGGACTTGGCTTCTTCTTCGGGTTCCAGGGCCAGATCGCCGCGCAAGTCGGGAAACGTAGGGACCGGGACAGGGCGGGGAGGCCGTTCCTAGATGTGCCGTTGCCTCCTCAGTCTGGCCTTTCCCTTCGGGCCAGCATTGGTCAGGGAGGGACATCTTTAATCCCGATCCGGGCTCTTATTGACTCCGGCGACGCCAGCAATTTTATTGATGTTTGCCTTGCTCAACAGCTGAATCTGCAGCTGGAAGCGCTCCAGCGGCCCTGATCGTTCAGGGCCCTGGATGGCCGGTCCTTGGGTTGTGGACCTGTCATGCACCAGACCCTGCCCCTTAAAGTGGTCATTGGTGACCATGCGGAACGGCTGGTGCTCCTTGTCACCCAGACTCCTCACCACCAACTGGTGTTGAGACTCCCTTGGCTGCGGGCCCACAACTCGTTCATCGACTGGCAGTCAGGGTCAGTCTTTTCGTGGTCCCCCAGGTGCAAAGAAGCCTGCCTCATTCTCCCACCTGCTCCTCTTGTGCAACCACCTGTTGGACCTCTCCTCCATTCCTGCCCAGTACCGGGACCTAGGCAGGGTGTTCAGCAAAGGGGAAGCCCAGCTCCTCCCTCCGCATCGCGAGTATGACTGCACTATCAACTTCCTGCCCGGCACTTCCCCGCCTCGAGGGAGTCTTTTTTCCCTCAACCGCACCGAACAGGAGGCCATGTGGTCTTATATAGCGGAGGCCCTGTGGCTGGGCTTCATTCGACCATCCTCTTCGCCTGCTGGGGTGGGTTTCTTTTTTGTACGGAAGAAGGACGAGTCCCTTCGCCCCTGCGTGGACTACCGGGGTCTTAACACCATCACGGTCAAGGACCGTTACCTCTTGCCTCTTATGAACTCGGCGTTCGAGGCGATCCAGGGGGCCAGCTTCTTCACCAAGCTGGACCTCCGAAGTGCTTACAACCTCATCCGCATTTGGCAAGGGGATGAGTGGAAGACGGCCTTCCTCACACCTACGGGGCATTATGAATATCTAGTCATGCACTTCGGACTAATGAATGCCCCAGCCGTCTTCCAACGGCTCATTAATGACGTCTTGCGGGAGGCCCTAGATCATTACGTTTATCCTGGCATAGCTTATTGTCAGGATTCCACCCGGAGTCTAACGGCCAGACGGAGCGTGTTAACCAGCGCACTACCAGCTCATATACGCGACTTCTCTCGCTTTATTTTGAAGACTTTTCAGTAGCTAGTTTTTTGATAGGGCTTAAAGGTACGACTGGTCCTGAAAGAGGATCAGCCGAGTAGAGTCTGGAGGCTCCAGGTGAATTTGCCAGGGCAGTAGATAAGAAGGGAAAGCTAACCGCTACTGACCTGTCTTCCTCCATTTTTGCTGCGTTCCTCCGCCGCCGCTCGCCGTTGCCGATCGGCGGTTATTTTTCCCCTCGGCATTTCCTGGCCTGTCCGTGCCACTGTATTCTTCTTTCCGATTGGGAAGCCCGTTATTCCCGTTATTTGTCTGGGTTCCTTATGCATGCACTTATTGCAGCACGTGGAAGCCATCTCAGAGTCCCGCTCCGTTTGCCGAAGTCCGGCGTGTGCGCATGCGCCTCCATCGGACGCTTCGGCTTCTCTCGGGTCTCTCTGGAGACCTCCGTGCTGCAGTGCGCAGTGCGCCCTCGACTCTCGCTGCGTAGCGATCTCTCTTTTGTTCTTTTTTTCGTTATTTATGAAACCTAATTATTCGCATCGTTAAATCTATTACTCTTGGAACTTATCCTTGTTAGCCGATTTTGGCGTTTATTACTTTAGTTTGAGCCCGTTCAAGACGGCCCTTCTGTATGTCCTTATGGCTATAGTTAATCTCCCCCCCTTGTTCCTCTCATGGCCAAGTGGTGTAGCGGTAACTCACCTTCCATGCCCATTACTCTCTGTTCGAATCCCGGCCACGGTCATCCGCACAAGTGTGTGTTTCACTCGCTGGCTTTGCCGCTTACTCGTATCTATATACCTCAGTATATACGTTTATTGATATATATATATATATATATTTGCATATTTATAGTCTCCTGCACTTGGGTCCTCTTCCTAGAGTTTTCCCTCTACCAGTATCCTGCTAGCTGGTCGAACCCTAGCAAAAACATCTTCAGATTTTCACACAAGTCCTAAAAGTAGATAAAGAGAACCCAGGTACACAAATGAGACAAAAATATTATACTTGGTCATTTATTTATTGAGGAAAAGGAGCCAATATTACATATTAGTGAGTGGCAAAAGTATGTGAACCTTAGATTTCAGTATCTGGTGTGACCCCCCTGTGCAGCAATAACTGCAGCTAAACGTTTCCTGTAGCTATTGATCAGTCCTGCACACCGGCTTGGAGGACTTTTAGCCCATTCCTGCATACAGAACAGCTTTAGCTCTGGGATGTTGGTGGGTTTCCTCACATTAACTTCAGGTCCTTCCACAACAGGTCTCTTTATCTACTTTTAGGACTTGTGTGAAAATCTGATGATGTTTTAGGTCATATTTATGCAGAAATGTAGAAAATACTAAAGGGTTCACAAACTTTCAGGCACCACTGTATGCTTTCTTAATAAAGCCTTTGTCAAGAGGAATTAATTCTGATACTAAACAACTCTGGTTTTCCTGGATTCATTTGACTTAGTTACATGTTTTTGATGGGACCCCAATCTTTTGACGGCACTACTGATTGTGCCACAGCAGCAGGTGATTCTGGGAACAGAGTTTACTGTCCGTAAATAGTTTTTTTTGGGGGGGACAGTAAATTCTGTTCCATGTGTGGGGATCTGGGCCAGCACAGATTCACTTTCTGCTTTCTGTGCAGTAACCAGGGGACACTACACTTCCCAGAATCCCCCAACCTAATCATGCCAAATGACCGCATTTTGGCTGACCCCATGGCTATACCAGTTTCCAGTGAGATTACAGTGGAAGACAGCAAGTACAGACCCCCTGAGTGCCAGTACAAAGAAGAGAAAATAAAATAGTATGCACTTTATAGTAACATACATTAATGCATTTCATCCCCAGATTGCTTTGTGTTATCTAAGAGACAAATCATATAGTCATGTAAAAATGGTCCCATTAACTACTTGAGCAGCTTGTTTGTTTACATTCCTCCCCTATATATTCCACACACATAAATTAAGGCATAATATACAAAGGATAATCCAATTACAAAAGTCTGACTTTACATCTACAAGGTGGAGCAATAAGGTGAATGCCTCTAATAAAAAGGACAAAGAGTGAACAGTGTTTAAAAACACACTAACACACCACCATCACATCAGTGTCCCTGCATTGCTGAGAATGATTCACCACCCAAATAGAAAGTGCTCCTATAATAATCATATTTCCATTTCACTTCATATCAAACGCACATATGCAGTAACTAAACCAAGTGTGATATGCAAGTCACCAAAGGAGGAATCGAGTAAGTGTTTGTTTATTCACTTTCTAATTTCTAATACTTTAGACCCAAGAGACGCCCACATGGACTTGTTCAGCTTCAGGCTCATTTATCAGTGTCCACATTTCCGTATTTCCCCAACCGGCTTCTCTCTCTTTCCGTCCCTCTCTCTCACTGAACACCTTGCCACACCTGACAACGTCTCTCTCTCTCATAGCTGGTGCACATGCCCCATTGACACACCAAAGCGTGGCTTTGTGGCAGAAATTAAGATAGATTAAAATTTTTGTAAATCTGCTAAGACACGTACAGACGTCTATGGCATTCAACAAACGATGTCTGTTTTTTACTGGATTCTCCGTGTAATTAGACGCTTCACCCATCTATTACCCTGTAAGTATGTTTTATATTGCTTTTTTATATATTGGTTGCTTTTGAAAGTTTTGTAAGGTCTAAAGATGTTCTTTGTGATCACGTTTAGTTTGCTTTTCGCTTGTAGGAAATTATTTGAGAAAGAGGTTCATTATAATTTGTTTGGGCTTTTCTAAGCAGGTTTTTCCACATCACAATTTTTAAGATGCAAAATGTTCAAATATGTTTACATGTATATTTTAATAATAATTTATTTAATTACATTTCCATTATTTTAAACTATAGAGCTCTATAAGTGTAAATTTGGTCATAGGTTGTAGTAAATACACAAAATTTATGAGGAAGTCATAAATGGATTAGCTGTGAACCAAAACATAAAGCTTGGGTCAGAGAAACAAGAGAAATGAAGAGCATTGACTGTTGAATTTTTGTGAATTGTAATGCTACCATTATCATCAAAGCAGAGGAGATTATCAACAGCAGAAAGAAAGAGCATAAGAGCACAGGCTACCATGTACAGTTTAAACTGATTATTATGGACACGTTTTTATTTTAAAGATTATAAATTGATTTTAATTAAATTTTGCGTTTCAGGTACCGCCTAAAGATGAACTTTTCTCACGAACTTTTCACCACACCAATCCCAAACGCTTACAGCAATGCTGCCAGCTCCTACACTGGAACAAACTTAATCTACATGGCAGTTATATCCATCAATTTTATCTTGGGCCTATCGGTTAATTCCTACATTCTGTGGCTCATTTGCAAAGGAAAAGGGAGCGGAATATCAGCAGAGTTCTTCAGTCTCAATCTTGCTCTTTGTGAGATTTTTTTCTGCCTGTTAAGCTTGAACAATTTACTTTATGTTTTGGATTCACGCCCCTCGTATTTAGCAGGTTTTGCGTTGGCACTGCCCCATTTTGGCCGGCCTCTGTTTCAGGGCTTGATCTGCATCGAGCGCTACATGGCAGTGCTCCATCCCGTCTCTTTCCTGAAGTACAAGCCTCTGAGATACAGACTGGCATGCTCTGCTGTGGCGTGGGTGACCATTCTTGGCTTCTGTGTGTTTAGTAGTTTGGCTATAGGCAGCAATGCCTTTCACTTGTTCCTTTGTGTTTTGATGCCATTGTCCTTGCTCCTTTTCACCATCAGTGTGCCATGGTCGCTCATCATATTGAAAGCTCTAAAATATCCAAAAGCAGGGCAGAAAGGGAAGGACAGAAAGCAGGCCAATAAAATAAAAAGAAAAGCATTTAATTTCATTCTGATCATCACACTGAGCATGTTTATCCAATCCGTCCCTGTATGCACTGTGGGAATTCTTTATACAACTCTGTCATTAGCAGAGTTTGCTTTGCCCTGGAGCATTACTATTGTCATTTCGACGGTGATGGCGTATGTAAGTCCTATACTCTATATCTACAGGGTTAAAAATGGTTAAAAAACTTGCGATTTTTCAGCTGATTTTTCTCAATCTTGGATAGTCTTATTTTATTATTTTATTCTACAACTCCTGACGCAATGTAGAAATGTAATGAGGACCTTAGTGAAGGAAACATGCTTTAGGATAGTAGATCCTTCATAGCTTATTTGTACCTTATTAACTTTTTTAGTGTTTTTATTAATAACAGCTGTTTTTGAAAAAAGTGTCTTCAACTTATTTGATTATAATTGATGCAATAAATGCCAACTTAAATATGTTGCACCATTCTGAGAATGTTAAGCAATGTAATGTGTATTAATTGTTGACGTCGTAGGTACGCTTTCATTATAAGGTAAGAATAAGAGAAGGGTAAGTTATGTAAATGTTTTTATATTGCACTTTTTACAACAGGGCATTGTCTCAAAGCAGTTTTACTAATATTTAAATGGACAGCCCTAACTGAGCACACCTAAGGTGACAGTGATAAGAAAAACCTGCCTAAATACTAAGATGAAGAAACCTTGGGAGAACCAAGACCCTACCTCCATAGGGCAAGAATGAAAGAATTAAACTAAATTACTTAAAAGATATTTATAATAGTGCTTTAAATACACAGAAAGTCAACAGAAAATAAAAAATACAAATATGATAATAATTAAAATATATACTAATAAAGTAAAATAAAATAACTATAGCAAATTAAAATTAATTCAATATTATGAAAAATATAACAGTACAAAAACATAAACCTGTAGAATATAATACACTTGTGTACATAATTAATAAAATATGTACAGTAACAGAGAACATGAGTAATAATCTGCTAATGTTGCCAGAAATTGCTGAATTAATAAATAAACTATGAAGTAATGAAATTAATACATTTTATTCTGATGTGTTACTAAAATCAATAACAGATAAGGTGATCCATATAAGCAAATTATTCCTAACAGGGCAGTTTATGTTTACTGGACTTATTTGCTGAACATAATTTAATCTATATTTGTGTCATCAGTATCGGGTGTAACCATTACAGAAGGTCCACAAAAGGAAAAGGCCAATACTGATACTATGGTGATCTATTAAAATTAATAGTATACTGATATATTAATAGCATTATAGTGTATATATACTATATCTGTTATATTAATAACAGACCCTAATAGTATGGCTATTGCTAGATACTGTTATTACGAGCTGCACATGTTCTGGCTTGGAGTGCTTTTGGTGTGCTTGAGTTGTTCTGTTTTATTTATTTATTTATTTATTTTAATTTTGCAGCATTACCTGAATATATCAGTCAAACTGATCATTAAATGTAACTGCTTGATCGCTATAGCTTGTAGTCCTTCATGTGTCCAGTACATGTATAATGCCACACTTTTTCCACTTCTTATTTTCTACTTAAATTATACAATTTATAAATTGTTATATATAATGTGCAAACATATGCAGCTTAAAGTTACTACAGTTCCTACAAAATATGCACAAAAATCTAATTAAGCAGCAGTCGTTATGCCATCACATGGGGTTTAGAGGACTTGTTTCACAGCTCTGATTTATATTCATTTGATCTGTTTGCATGAAATGTGCTTCACATTTGTGAAACAAATAATGTGTCTCATATTATGTTAGAGCAGCCTGCAGTGCTAAGTACAGTATGATGTTATAAGAGGAAATCATATTGGCTTTATGATATAAAAATGATACTTTTGGACCTACAGAAACCACTGTAAAGTTGTATCTGAATGATTTCATGTACATGCTTTGTGTTCTTCATATTATTTTCAGTCTCATAAAACAATAAATTCCCTAAAAATTAAATTGTATTATTTGAATCCGAATGCAACCTTACTTCTCAGGCACTGCAGTATCAACAGTACAGTACAGTGGGTAACAACACACACACACACACGCACACACACACACACACACACACACACACACACACACACACACACACACACACACACACACATACACAAATACAAGGCGCCTAGTACATAAACTGGATTTGAAATGCCATACTATATATACTACTCACAGTAAAATATCTCACTCACAATGTTTTACTTTGGCAAAATCACCCAGCGTGCTGACAAAGCTATCTGCATGTCCTCTCACAATGTAAAAACAACAACAATATGACTACCCGTGTAGTTCTGCAATGTTGAATGTAATAATACAGTAACAAATGTGTAAAAATCAGCAATGGATCCACATACAGAGCACTAATATTGATCTACTGATACCTGAGATTTTGTGTGACTGCACAAGTAGCAACTCAAACACTTTATCACCACAACCACAAAGTTATATGTAATTATATAGCACATTTTACAGTACAGAATTATTTCAAAACAAATGTACAAACATCTATGCCCACAACCCCAACTGAGCAAGCCTACTGTGACAGTGGCAAGAAAAAGAAAAAAAACTCCCAAAAATGATGAGGAAGAAATCTTGGGAGGACCAAGCCTCTACAAGGGACCCATACTCCTTGAGGAGCCTGATATATGTAATAAATAAAGTAAATAACACATTTCACCATTCTATTGTGACCAAGTCTACAGCAGGATATGGTTGCTGAACTGCTGGTTGTCCAAGTGGTGCTCTGAAAACAAAGTGGGGTTTATAGATAATTCTACAACCATTAGTAGGTAATTTCATTGTAGAAAGCGCTATATATATAAATCTGACTTAACTCACATCATTTCACAACATTCACTAGCCTAGACTGGTCACACAATTCATGTCAGGTCCATGGATTCATGCTTTTGGTGACAGATTCTGACTTTATCATCCATCCTTCATCATTCATACCAGGCTACGTTTTTCTGGTCCGGTGCCCACTGCAGCTTCTGCTTTCTGTTCTTGGAATACAGAAGAGGAACCTGGAGTCCCAAAGCATTAGAAATGGCTTTATAATGCTTTCCAGACTGATAGATCTCAATTACTTTCTTTCTGAATTTTTCCTGAATGTCTTTGGATCTAGGCTACATGATGTGTAGCTTTTGAGAATCTTTTGGTGTACTTACCTTTGTCAGGCAGGTTCTATTTAAGTGATGTCCTGATTGAGAACAGGTGTGGCAATAATCAGGCCTGGGTGTGGCTAGAGAGAGTAAACTCAGTTAAGTTACCACAGTTAAGTTATGAGAGACGAGAGCACGAGTGGGGTCTATGCCTAAAAGTGGGCGAAAAAGCCCAAGTTGAAGGCAATGAGGGTGGATGCGGGGAGCTCGTGTCATTGCCGTGAGCGAGCCAAGACAGCGATGGAGACGACAAAAGCAGGTGACCGGAGTGAACAGCGGTATCTTTCCCTACTCCAACCGCTATGCCCTAACGATCATCTCCGGACCTCCTGATCCATACATTGGCTGGATCCCTAAGCAGACCCAGTATACCAGTATCCCTAACACTGAACATGACAGCATGAAGGAGACAGGTGAGGTCTCAGAGTTTGAGAAGTAGTGTCCCTGAGCAAAGGCGAACCCACATAGACACTACAAATCATGGCCATTCAATCATTGGCCATCAATGCCAATTACGTCGGCGCAAGCACGATTGCGGTCGCTGGTTCGATCCCTGCATGTCCACCAAGTCGGCGCTGCCATCTAGCATCGACTTGGGGAACGGTTACAGTACCCCTCCAAAAGGGGCGGCTCCCAATGGCTCTAATTGCATATAGAACCTCCCATAGCCTGTTGAACACATTCCGGATTGAGCATTCGGCATACAGGGAGGCCCCAATATGAGGAACGCGCTTTGAGCTAGGGGCCATATGGGGTTAGACCAACACGAGTCAAGGTCAGGACTCGGCTCGGGATCGTGGCTTCACCCAAGCGGCACAGGTGCAAGAGTTGGTGGACGCAACCTTGGCACAGGAGTCAGCGCGACTGGCAAAGGGGCAAAAATCGGTGGTGCTGGAGTCGTCATACAAAACCGTGGCGCAGGTTCGGTGCAACTGGCCTGGCGGCAGGAGTCGGCAGACATGACCGTGATGCAGGGGTCGGCATGACTGGCACGGGGGGAGGAGTTGGCAGACGCGACCGTGGTGCAGAGTTCGGCATGACTGGTATGGGGGCAGGAGTCAGCAGTCACAACCGTGGCGTAGGAGTCGGCACAACTGGCACAGGGCCAAGAGTTGGCAGACTTAACTGTGGTGCAGGAGTCGGCGCGGTGGGCTCAGGTCAGAGATAGGTGGCGTGGCGAGCTCAAGTATGGAGCTGGGCGGTGCTGCAGGCTCAGGTACGGAGCTGGGTGGTGCGCTGTGCTCAAATATGGACCCCCCCTTAAAGAAGGACATAAGCTTTCGTTTGTTCCAGCCTGTCTCCGTTACCACCGTGTGGTACTCCACAACGTAATCGGAGACAGGCCTGGAGCCCTGGCAGATCCTGGCAATACGGGCTGAATCATAACACTCGGCTGATGGTAGGTAGGAGGAGCCATCGCTGAGACCTGGCTGGTCGCCGACGCCCACAACGGTTGAAGACCTCCATGCTGAGGTCCAGAAGCTAGCACTAGGTCCTTTTGTGGTCGCACCCTTCTGTGATGGTTTGGCTATAAAAAACAGACGAACTGTGTAAAACTAAAAAGTGATTTTAGGATCCAATTGCAGTTTGTTCGAGATGGAAGGGGTGATCCAAAAGATAAATAAAGTAAAATGGGGAAGTGTGTGTTTGGCAAGACGCATGCACACACAAAAAATTATAGAGGTGCGTCTATATTTGCTTGCAGCTGGGGAATGGACCCTGATCGCTCATGTCACTTCTTATAAAACTGAGCAAAGTATAAAAAGGAGGGAAAACAACTGAAACAGCGTAGGCTCCGCGTACTAGCGTACTAGGGTCCGTGCTTGCGCAGTCTGGATAGGACCCGCACGGAGCAGAGCGAACGTCTACAGTCTACCAGTATCCCTAACACCAAACATGACAGCACGGAGGAGATGGGTGAGGCCTCGGAGCCTGAGAGGTAGCATCCCTAAACAAAGGCAAACCCGCATAGATGCTACAAATGATGGCCAAAATGTTCAGCGGGGGTGTGACACCTGACAGGGCTTGAGCGTGCTCTTAAGTACCTGAGTCCCCAGGTGTTGCTGATTCCGCAATCAACGCTGATTAAGTCGGTACAAGCACGATTGCGGTCGCTGGGTCGATCTCTGAGTGTTCATCAATCCGACGCTGCCATCTCGTGTCGACTTGGGGAATGGTTACATTCTGCCATTCTTTGTTGACCTCTCTCATCAAAAAGGCATTTCCATTTGGAGAACTGTCACTCACTGGATGTTTTTCTTTATTACACCACTCTGATTAAACTCTTGAGACCATTGTGTGTGGAAATCCCAGCAGATCAGCAGCTATAGGAATACTGAAACTGGTCTGTCTGGCAAAAACAATCATGCCACGGTCGAAATCACTGAGATCACATTCTTTCCCCACTCTGATCTTTAATGTGAATATTAGCTGAAGCTGATGGCCTATAACTGTACAATTTTGACACACTGCACTGCTGCCACAGGATTGGCTGATTAGATAATTGAATGAGTTATTAGGTGTATTGGTGTTCCTAATAAGGATAAGATATGATAATCCTTTATTAGTCCCCAACGAGGACATTCTCAATAAAGTGCTTAGTGCTCAGTGTGAGTGTATTTTAAAATAAGCAGTTCGTTCCTTGACCACACTGCCCACTGCTGTTTCATCACTGGAACTGCACTGGGCAGAAATGACAGGAAAATCTCAGGTGCAAAAGGGCGATGATTGAATTAAATGCAAATTATTGTATTTTTAACATCACTATATTAACAGCAACATTATTTTGCATCTGCTGTGTTTGTGAATATCACACAGAACTCTTGTAAGCTCTGCTAATGAACCTAAGAACCAGGAAAAACAGGTAATTCAGTTAATTCTTTGCAAAATAACTTATTATTATTATAAACCTATTATTGGTGTTATGTCCCATAAAATCATATTATTTAGTCCTAATTACATTCTGAGTCACCTGCTTTTGTGTCATTGTGACAGAATCCCATTTTTCATTGTAAAAGTTTACTTAAAGTGTACTTAAAGTGTAAGTTAAGGTGTAGTTGGTGGATCTACACACAATTCATTTCTTTTCTACTTTGCAGCTTGATTTCAACATGGTAAACTCATCAATCAATTCGTCTACAGAATTGTCTGATTTGTTTTTTTGTTTAAAAGAAATTCATTTTGGGACTATATGGGCCTATGCTGCGATTTTGCTCTGCTTGTTATTGGGAACTCCGATGCATTCTTGGATCCTCTGGCGTTCGCTGCATGCTGGCTTTAAAATCAAACCCACCCAGGTGTTTCCCCTGAACCTCACAGCTCTGGAACTTCTCATCAGCATGTCTTTATTGTTACAATTACTGAATACATTTGTCTTTAATAACATTGCAGCAACAAATGTGGTATTATTCATGTTTGGTACATTTTGGCCCTGTAGACTTCTGATCCAGATGTGTATTTGTCTTGAGCAGTATCTGGCAGTGCTTCACCCAGTGGCATTTTTAAGATATAAGGCTATCCAGAACAGGATTGTAATAATGGCAGCTGTTTGGTTGATGGCAACAGGATACAGTTTTTGTCTGTTATTTCGCGTACTTGACTTTCCTGACTATGTTTTCTTGTTCACCTGCCTGACTGGAATGACTGTGATCTCGTTTTGCTATGTGGCTGTGCTACGTGCACTGAGACACTCGGGACCCAGAGACAGAGAGAACGCAATGAACAGAGGCAGAGATGAAGGGAACCAACAAAAGCAGAACGCCTTCAATACCATCTCCGGTGCAGCGCTCATCATAGTGTTGGCCTACTCTCCTCTGCTAGCAACTACCATATCTAAGTTCATAACCATTGATGTGACATTGTTTCAGTGTGAAATTGTTCCTGCCGTGCTGTCTATCAACATGTACAGTGTGATCATTCCACCTTTTTGGAAACTGTACAAGAACAGTGAGCTAAAGTGTTTCAGAAACGAAAGAGGAAATCAGAGAAGATGAAGTTCATTCTGTGCTTAAAGATAAAGCAAACAGTGGCTTTGTTTAAATGTAATGTTTATTTTAAAGCATTGCACAGTCTACATGTATTGCATGCTGGAAAGGTTTATTACTATAACTATATAAAGTGTATCCCTATTATTGCGTCTTTCTTTCAGAATTCCACATTATTGTAATAATAAATACAGTATATCAATGCTAAAAATGAATTTCAAATGTATAATTATAAACAGCATGATACAAGCATTCTTAAAGCCATTTCTGTAAACACTTAGGAGTGACTCTTATGTTCTTAAACAAACTTTCATCTTGAAACTCATTTTCAGTGATAAACTCTGATGTTATCTGTCATCTCATTCCTGTACTACTTTGATAGACTGCTGAAGCTAACCAAATAAATCTATACACACACCCAAAAGACTGTATTTTATATATCAATCTCTTATCTTTTAGTCATGCATGAATTAACAGTGGTGAAAATGGTGAAAGCAACACATTTTCTTGCCAGGTAAAACAACCACTCTCTGGCCTGCCCTCTGCTTCTTGCACACACAGCTCTCCTGAATATGAGCCTTTAATGTGCTTAATATGAAAGGTGTGAATCGATGACATCTGCATCTGCTCAGTGTAAAAACAATGATTTTCAGTAACAAATGTGATCTGCTCACATTGCTTTGAAATTTTATTACTATGCTTCTTCAGCAGTACATACACTCTATGTAAGTATTGGTACATACTTCTTAATCATTAATTCGTATTTCATTCAGTCCCATTGCCTCATATGTATAAAAGTAAGCACATAGCCATGTAGTCTGCCTTTACAAACATTTATGAAAGAAAGGGTTGTTCTAAAGACACATGGGGAGACCAAACTACCACTCCAAAGGGACATGACACAGCATAGAAGAGCCAGCTCACCAGGACAGGGCTCAGATGTACCTCTGCATTTACAAGAGAAGGGACACTCTTTTGAGGATACAAATGTTAATATGTTTGGACAGAGAAGAGAAGGTTTGAGAGAGGTGTTAAGGAGGCAATCTATGTGCAATTAGAACAACCCTCTTTGAACAAAGGGGATAAACCACCCCGAACACCAGTTTTCAGACACCTACAAAGCAGTCTTAAGATCCCTTCCTAGACAGTTTAATCCCCATTCACACCTCGACCCATGCGACCCCAATGACTCGCATGTTGGTAGGGTTGGGCCACGACTCCCAGATGGCCTCCAAAAACTTGGCCCCTGTGATCCTAATGACTCATGTATTCACAGGGTGGGTCAATGATTCTCAGGACGACCTCCATGGTGCAAATCCCACTAAAGGTTAAATACCTACGATTCCCCCTTCTAGAACTATAATTGAAGAAGCCTTTGGGGTGAGAGTTGAAACATCTACAATAACAAAGTCCAGTTGAATTAAACTCAAACACTTAAGTCTATGATAACCTGGATGACAGAGAGCCTACACAGGCATATGTCAGTTTGTTCTGTTGTACTGCTAGTTTATCACTGGAATACTGTATGTTTATAACTGGCCACCTGTGTATTTCAGCATTCACAGATTACATACATTTGCACGATATACACACATGCTTTTCCTGAGCACACACACTGTCAGTGTGGCACTCCCAGATTTATACACCTAGCTGGAGAATTCCTCGCATCCCTTCACAGGCAGGAGTTATGCACACATGATAATGTTTCACAGATATGGTTTTGCATGTATCATGTATGTGGTGCATCACAGACATGATTACATCCATATGTAAGGTCCCACACAATGTTGTTTACACAAATTATACTAACAACAACAATATAGTGTATATTTGCATATATGTGTACATGTACATATTTATTGGATGTATCTGATTTTTAACCAAATGTATTTTTACACCCTTACAAGGTTAATTAAATTTTTGGATTGGATTTTTTATTTTATCAATTCATTTAGAGGCCTTTTCTTATTACGGCCCCAACCTTCCTGATGACCTGAGGGCTCTGGACGATCTTAACATATTTAAGAGGAGGGTTAAGACACATGTTCGAGTTGGCTTTGTACTAATGTTTTATCTGTTTAGATTTTAACTCCATTTTTTAATATTTCTATTTTATTTCATTCTATTTTTTTACTCTTCTTTTATGTATTCTTTTGTTTTTAACTATTTATATCATTCTATTGTTCTTTTGTGTATTTGTTTGTTTTTACCTCTGCTTGTGTAAAGCACTTTGTGAAACATTGTTTGAAAAAGTGCTATATAAATAAAGCTTATTATTATTAGTATTTATTATTCAAGACAGAAGAATGGTTACATCAATGCTAGTCAGATGAATTCATACTTAATTTAGAGTGAGCAAATAACCTAAGATGTTTTTGGTATGTCGGAGGAATTCAGAGAACCCAGAGTAAACTCACGGCATTGTGCCGCTCTTTTTTATTAGAATTCTTATTATACCACAGTCAGTTCTGACCACGCAATTTGATTGGCTGGGACAAGGATTTTGATCTGCTGGAAAGGCAGAGAAACTACCTTTTTTTGTACAGACTGCTGCAAGAATGAGAACTGACAGAACTTTTTGTCCCTACCCAACCAAACGCCTCCACTCTAAGCTAGAGACGGTGGGACGGGTCTGCAGGGCGCGCCGTAACGACTGCAAACACGGATGACTGCTTGTCGTTTTGGTTACTTTTCCTGATACCCACATGCCTAACCAGTGGTTGTTTAGTGTAGAGCTAGTTGTGTGTTTATGTTATGTTTATGCGCTTGTGTGCTGGAAGGAGTTCTCCTTCTTTCCCAATGTGTTCATTATTTCTTGTTTCTTCTAAAAATGCATTTCGTTGCCTTGTACTTGTACATGTGTAATGACAATAAATTGAATACCATACCATTAAGTCAGTACAATAAATCAAATGCCTGGGGTTCTAAATGTATTCACACCTTGGTTGAAGAGCAACAACATTAAAGACAGTTTTAGTTCCATCAACAAAAATGAACTGAATCAGCTTCTGCGTTGTTTTTATGGAACAGTTTGAAATGTAAAGGGAGAGTTATACAGCGTCAGCAGCTTCGTCAGTTCCATCAGCTCCGTTCTTTCATATTTTGTTCACAACACTCACAAAGACGTCGTTTGCAGGTGTTAAACTCGCTGTCTTTCATTAAACACCATCCGCAGCTGATGATCTATAACTCTCCTTTTACATTTCTGACTGATAAGATAAGAGCTTCATGTAACAAATTTAAAATCACTAATAAAGGAATGGAAATTATAATAGGATCCTAAACTTTCATGAACTCTGCGATCTCACTCAAATTTCTCTCTGTTGGTAGAATAGTGTATCTTAGTAACAGCCTGCTTTATAAATCACACCCCTTTTATTGCTGAATGTAAAAAACATTCTTTTTAATAAAGTAAATCTTATCAATCAATATGTTTGTGTTTATTGCCTGTAAAATGGGCAGTTATTGATAAATTCTGTTCCTCGACAATTATGACTGAAGGCCATAGTCTGATGATGATGCTTTAACAGCTGGGTAACAATAGAATGGAGCAACTTTACCCCGCCGAATGCTGATAAACAAATTTTTTTCTGTCCTCTTTATTGTGAAATCCAACCATAAATGCGTCAATAAACTGTTCAGTGATCACTATAATGCACTCGACGTTTGTGCTATAACGTGAGATATTGGCACTGCTGTACTGATCTCGCACTGATATGTAACAGGTTCAATATCACAAGTTACAGCATGAACCTCGAACGTCTTATTGCTTATTTAAAACTCAGTAGTTCATGTCACAAAGCTTGCACTGGATTTATGGAATGTCCAATTTTAAACTATAAACTTTTGTTTTTTGATTATATCTATATGGTCACATGTTTCTCGTCCAAAGATCATGTGTTTGAGGTACCACCTGGAGATGAACTTCTCTCACGAATTTGTCACCACATCCAACCCAAGCCCAGAAGGAAATGATACAGTCGCAACAAAGTATAATGTCATTTATCTACATTTCAGTTTTTCCCATCAATATCATCTTTTGACTTCACGTCAATTCCTACATTTTGTGGCTCATTTGTAAAGGAAAAGGAAATGGAATATCAGCAGAGTTCTTCAGCCTCAATCTTGCTCTATGTGAAATTTTTTCTGCCTGGGTAGCTGGGGCTTTTTACTTTGTCTTTGGATTCCAAGCCTTGTATACGTAGCATATTTTGTGCTTGTGCTGTCTGTCTATGGCCGTCCTCTAATACAGTGCTTAATCTGCATCGAGCGCTACCTGGCAGTGCTCCATCCTGTCTACTTCCTGAAGTACAAGCCTCTGAGATACAGACTGGCATGCTCTGCTGTGACCTGGGTGACCATTCTTGGCATTGGTGCACTTTGTATGTTGTTTGTAGTTAGACAAGATGTATTCACCTTACTTTGTGTATTTTTGTCACTGACGTTGATCATTTTCACAATTCAGTTGTTCTCTTCAGTCTCCATATTGAAGGCTCTGAAATATCCAGTAGCAGGTCAGATAGGAACGGACAGAGAGCAGAAGAAAAGAAAAGCATTTAATCTCATTTGGAAATTCACAGTAAGCATCTTTATTCAATCTGTCCCTCTGTGCATTGTAGTCATTCTCTCTAGCATTTTGTCGCCTGCAGATTTCAACCTATCGTTTTGCATTAGCATTGCCATTTCGATGATAATGGCTTATGTAAGTCCTGTTCTCTATATCCACCGGGTTAAAAATGCATAAATACCTTAAATAGGGTTAAACTCTTTAGCTGGTTTGCTGTACCACAGGTTGTTTCATTTTTACTGTGGTTAATGTGAAGCATTATCTCCTGAAGAAAATCAAATAAACAGTTTAGTTTATGGAGCATATATTAGTCATTTAATCATAAATAATGGTATTCTGAATAAATTGAATTAATTTTGAATTTCATCCAAATTCCTTTTAAATAAATCAATTGTACCAGATTCTGTAAAAAACATGTTTACACTATACAGCCTTATTTTAACTATTATTTAGATGTCACACAAAGTGAAATATAAAATAATCCAATGAAGACCAGACAACATTTAACACCTACATTATAAGTTAAAGATGGAAGTAAAAGAGGACAAAATAAAACACTAATTAGCTTTAAGAATGGGCTAGTCTTGCCAGGATGTCACGCCCGCTGCCAGCTCAGCTCCCCACGCCCGCATTCCGCACCGTTCATCATCACCCTCCTTCTAATCAGGCCACCTGTTGCTCATTCATCACCTCGGCCTTCCCCTACATAAACACTCCTTCCTCCACATGCCAGTGCTTTGCCTCTTGGTTCCCTACCAGGTCTAGTAGCTCCGTACCTCAGTACGTTATCCTTTGCCAAGCATTTAATAAATCGCCTTACCTTGCATCCCTAGTCTGCGTGTGCCTCCTGCTTTCCAGCCGTAATTACAGTAGGCAAAGCTGAACATGGAGACAGCGGCTAGTGGATCCAACCCCGGCTCTGAGCCGGCCCTTGAACAACAGTTTGTCAATCTCCGCGCTCAGCTGGAGGAGGTTGCCCGTGCCGTCACTTTCCTCGCCGACAACCAACGCTCGCTTAGCTCTCTGGTCCCCGCTGTTAGCGAGCTTTCCCAACGCGTGTCACAGCTGACGCCGTCCCCAGCTGCCGCAGACTTTCCTGCTTCAGTTCCGCTTCCCTCCAGCCCTCCTCGTGCCCCATCCTCGCACTCGCCTTACAAGGTCGCTGAAGGATATAATCAGTATTAACAGTTCACGATAATTACATGGCTCTGTTGCAAGCGTTGTTATTTTGTACAGAATGTTCTGTCCCTGCTCTGAAAACTGCAAGGCTTAGCATAACGAACTATTCCGCAACTCTTTCCTGTTTTGGACATAGTTGGTTCTGTGACCAGTGTCACCCCGACCTGTAACTTTGTAACTTCTCCTTTTTCCAATGAACATGCGTACCCTCACCCTCCTTACTTCCCCTTCTCTTCTCACGCAAGCTCGCCTTGCAAGAGTATAAATACAGTTGTATGTGTATGTCTATTTTGAGATCCTTGAATAAACCCTCTGCTGCTCAAAGCTTGGTTGTGGTTTCTTCACTGACCTCCCTGCGCAGAACGGACAGGACCCGCACAGGAGAAGTCAGATAGGATGAGGCTCGCATAACTATCTAACAGTTTCTTGGTGACACCCGACGTGATACTTCTGGTCAGGTAAGACATGATTTGTTTGACTACCTGGCTGGCGGTATCACTCGATGATTTGTAGATCCTTCGGGGATTATATGTCTGATACTCATTGCTAGTTTAGACACTAGAGAAGACTTATCAATACCTGTGCCGGTCCTTCCGTTTTGATTGTTGATTGATTGTGTATAATATACTGAGGTGTAAGTATGGGTGGTTCTTACCCTAAGCCTGATCCTGGGGAAACCCCCTCGGATTGGATGTTTCGTTGTGGATTGGGTTTTTATGTCAGCCCATGGCTGGAGAATTTGGCTGGATGGACTGAGGGCAGTCCACAATTTCGCCCTTACCCTAGGGAGGGTACCTTTGATCCAGGTTACTTGCAGTCAGCGCATAAAATGATTTTTGACGGCATGGGGGACCCTGATTGGTATTATGATTATATGTGCGAGGGATATCGTCAATGGTATGGTATGAAAAAGATCTGGGATGGTTATCATAACTTATATACGCCAAAAAAGGTTTTGAAGGGAATCCCTAAGCCGACTTCCCTGAAATCGGTTAAACCAGCAGAGGCAAAGGTCATTGCCCAAAAACTTGCCTCATCCACGCCATATACGACCCCCCGCGCCACCAACGGCACCTCAGGCACCCTTAATAGCTGCTATGCAGATTACTGAAAACAACCTACAATCATTGAGAATAAATCAGAGGGCCGAACCAAGTGGGCCCAGAGTCGGCCAAAAACCAAAAAACCCCGTGCAGAGGAAAGAAAGGTCCTCAGGGGTCAGCTCAGATTCCGAGGAGGATTCTGATTCTGAGCCACTCACTAATGTGGCCGCTGTCTGGAAACGTGTCCCACGAGGATACAAAATATCACCACCGAATCCTTCCACGCTGAAGGATATCTTAATCTTCTACCATCCCCTCAGTAATGCGCTCCCTTTCAATGGACGCCCTGATTAAACTCTCTCGCAGTTTGCCAGCTCGCCGGGGGCTGACTATCGTTTTATCTTGCAGAATAAATTGGGGGATGGCTATAACGAAGGGGACTTACTTTTACATGTGCCCCTTTTAAGGCCAGACACTGATAACCCAGACACCGAAATCATTCGGGAGGGGAAAGCGGTCCAAAGGGCAGAAAGGAAGGTGCGAGAGACCGTGGGGAGTGTTTTTATTTGGAGTCGGCCAAATACGCTGTCCACTTTGAGCGATCAGTTGAAAAAATATCTGCTGGGCTGAAGGAAGCCAGCAGAGACCTTTTTCTCAGGTTACTAACTGTAAGCAGGAAAAGGCTGAAAAACACTAGTCATTTCTGGAATAGGTTCTCCGAGGTGTGGCGTCATCTGGGTGGCATGGACCTCGATGTACATAAACCCTATCCCCTTTTCCTTGGTATTTTTCTGGCCAATTGTCGCCCTGAAGTGCAAACAGCACTCAATTCCAGTTTAGTGATCATTCTAATCTAAAGATTGAGGATGCTGCTAAAGAAATTGCGTATACTGGAGGCCGACGGTTTGTTTGACACCCAAAGCAGGCAATAAGGCATGTCTGAGTGTAGCAGGAGGTGGACCGCAGAATAAAGGTCGTGGCCGTGATGGCCAGGGCCAGAAAAAGAAAGGGAAAATGTCATTATTGTGGTAAGGAGGGTCACGGATACGTGAGTGTAGAAAAGAAACAGAGAGATGAGGCCTCAGGCCGTACTGAGGGCTGTCAGCCCAGTGGACAACAACAATTTCCGCCGCCTCCGCAACAATGGCAAAAACCAGACACAAACACCGGGGCCCGCTCCATCGGGCCCTGAGAGAACCTATCAGGGTTACTAGGGGTGCCTACAGAGTAAGGAGCCCGAGACCATTAGTATGTTGAACCTCTCGTTCACTTCCCCAGCTAACAGAGACCTCCTATTATCATGTTGTCTGTGGGAGAAAAACTGAATATCCGTTCCTGTTGGACACTGTGCTACCATGTCCTCTTTGGGACAATCTTACGGGGGTGCTCTTTCTTCACGGTCGGTTAGCTCTGAGGGAATTGACGGAATTCCTTTTGACTCTTATTTTACGCCCCCACTGCCTGTAACTTGGCTCTGTCTGGATAACCCTTCTTTGTACCTGATGCATTCTTTTGTGTACATGCCCGATTGCCCTTTTTGTTTACTGGGAAGGGATCTTATGAGTAGCCTAAAATTTATCTCTGGACTTTCAGTGGTTCACGGACTGATGTGTGTTGTGCCTGATGTGTGTCACCCCCTCCTTTACTGCTCTCTCTCTCTGCCATCTCTCTCGACAGAGAGACATTGAGGAAGTGTATTTGTCCGTCTCTAACACTCCTGTTTTTTCTACAACAGTTTACCGCTTACTCTGTGGGCTGATCATAGAAACGATGTGGGGTTTGTTTCCTGCGCCCCCTATGAAGCCACTATAAAACATACTGATCCTGTATACATTAGACAATACCCCTTAACACCAGCTTAAAGCTGCCGGTATTGACTGTGTTCTCTCTTCCCTTCTACAGCAAGGCGTGGTGGTTCCGTGCCACAAGTCCATACAACACCAGTTTAATCCTGTTCCGAAGCCCGATGGCTCATTCGTTTCACACAAGACCTCAGAAAAATTAACTCAATTGTTATTCCGGTTGCTCCAATAGTGCCAGACGTGCCTTCTATAATCGCTTCGATTCCTCACAATCATTGTTGTTTCTCTGTGATTGACTTATGTTCTGCCTTTTTTTCAGCATTCCTGTTGGAAAGCAGACACAGCCTCTGTTCGTCTTCACACACAGGGGCCGACAGTATACATGGACAAGACTCCCTCAGGGGTACATGATTCACCTGCAGTGTTTGCCGCTGCTGTCCGAGATGCGTTACAGGACCCTAACCATTCCCCCTAGCTCTGTTGTGTTGCAGTACGCTGACGACCTTCTCGTCTCTGCTGTTGATGAGCCCACCTGCAGAGAAGCCACTATCATTCTGTTGCAAAGACTGGCTGAAAAGAGTTTCAAGGTATCTCGTTCCAAGCTCCAATGCTGCCTTTCCTCCCGCTCAGTATCTGGGACACGAACTCTCCCATGGTTGTCGCCGTCTGACACAGGACCGAATACATGTCATTGTCAACACTGAACGCCCTGCGACAAGCATGTGTTGATGGCTTTCCTGGGACTGATAAACTATTGTAGGCAATGGATACCTGACTGCTCCTACTATGACAAATGCCTGCGCTCCGCCATTCGCCACAATGATCCTCTGACAGAACCTCTGGTCTGTACTCATGACATGAACAATGCGCTTTTTCTGAACTGAAGCGGGCCCCTGTGTGTTGCTCCAGCACTAGGCCTGCCCAACTATGACCTGCCTTTTCACTTGTGGGTCACACAGCAACAAGGCTCTGCGGCCGCTGTCCTGGCACAGCAGCACGGAGGTGGTCTACGCCCATGTGCGTATCTCTCTAAAAACTTAGACACCGTGGCACAAGGTTTGCCCTCATGTCTGCGTGCTGTCGCTGCCTGTGCATTGATGGTGATGGATGCTCAGGAAAAATTGTCCTGTCGCACACCCTTTGATACTTCACACTTCCCACCAGGTGGGTAGGTCAACAACCCCACATTTTACGTCATTTAAGTACACAACACCTGTCCGCCTCAGCACCGATCAGGTATGAGGCCATATTACTGGCCACCGAAAAACTTGACTATAAAATCGACACATCCTCACATGACACGCATGCGCATGCCCTGCAGCGCCTTATAAACGCGCAGGATGACTGTGAACCAATTACTGATGACACTGATCACGATTGCATGTCTTGCATTGTGCACAAAACCAGCATCAGAGCTGATCTGTCTTCTCTCCCTCTCCCAACAGGAGATGTTCTCTTTGTTGACGGTTCCTGTTCTAAGCCTGCAGATGGTATTTTCCTGTGTGGTTATTCTGTTTGTCGTTTACCTGATGTTGTGATAGAGGCTTTCTCCTTGCCATTCTCTTCCGCTCAGGCTGCTGAACTGTATGCATTAACCCGTGCGTGTGTGATCTCACAGGACCGTGACATGACTATTTACACTGACTCTCGTTACGCCTTTGGTGTAGCCCATGACATGGGTCGCATTTAGGAGTCTCGAGGCTTCATAGGTGCTGATGGTAAGCCCATTTCGCATCAAATCCTTGTACAGGATCTGATTGCTTCCTGTTCTCTGCCTAGATCTTTAGCCATTGTCAAAACTAAGGCTCATTCTCATGACAACACGGACGAGGCCAGTGGTAATTCCCTTGCTGACCGCATGGCTAAGCAGGCTGCTTCATCTGGTAGCCCGTCTCCTTTCCTGAACACCTGTTTGGTTTCTCGCAGCCACATGGTAAGTGCTGTCTTACCAGATGTCGATTTGCCTAGCTTACAGGTTTCCGCCTCGCCCTCCGATTGTGAGTTCTGGCAAACACACGGCTGCAGCCTCGTGAATGGCGTCAAGGTTGACGCCAAAGGCCAAATCTGTCTCCCTCGTTCGTGTACTCCCTTTCTCGTCCGCGAGTTTCATGGCCCCACTCATCGCGGACGAAGAGGGGTAGCGGAGGACCTCATGGATGTCTTCTGCATTTAAAATCTGCACAAAGATACACACGCTATCCTCGATAGGTGTCTCACCTGTGCCCAAAACAATGTTTCAAAGCCCGGTGCCATACACCAACACATCCCAACTCCAGACACTCCTTTTCAGGAGTGGCAAGTCGATTTCACGCATGTGCCAAAATTGGGCCCCTACAAATATCTTTTAGTACTGGTTGACAAATTTTCGAAGTGGGTAGAAGCGTTTCCCTGTGCTAAGGAAGATGCCAAAACAGTGGTGGCAAAACTGATCCTAGAAATTATCCCACGATATGGGATACCCGTAGTACTAGATTCCAATAAAGGTACTCCCTTCACTTCAAAAGTCACACAACTATTATGCGCTGAGCTAAAAATCAATTGGAAATTCCACATTCCTTACCACCCTCAATCATCCGGCATGGTGGAAAGGACCAATCGCACCCTGAAAAGCAAATTACGGAAAACCATGCAAGACATGGGAAACAAAAATTGGCTTCACGCCTTACCCTTGGTTTTAGCTGACATGAGAATGTCCTCCTTGATGGCTTTGGACCATCTGTCCCCTTATGAGGTAGTAATGGGACGCCCCTTTCCGGTACCTTGGCGAAAGGGAATGCAGGCTGTGGGAGCAACCGACCTAGAAGTACACCTCAGTGAGTACTCTGCAGGACTCATCCAAAACTTGAACGATTATTGGATAAGGGTAAATCAAAAGAAACCCATCATCCCTATTGGCATAACCCACGATATTAAGGTGGGAGACAAAGTATTGATCAAAGATTGGACCGAGAAAGTCTGACTTTATCTGATCCTTTATACAGTGGTCCTGCAGAAGTAATTGCTGTAACTAGGACCGCCGTGTTGACTGATCTTTTTCCACAGTGGATCCATGCGACAAGGATCAAGAAGGCCCCCTCTCCGGTCACTGCATCAAATCCAGTGCCCATGAAGTAATGATTTCTTTATCTTTCAGTAACCACTGACAACAGCTGACAAGTCCTTGCAGGAGCCTACCTCTGGCGTTTGGGAACACCCAAGTCCGGCCAGTAACCGAGGGAGGCCTGTCGGTGAGTCACAAAGGAGCTGAAAGGATAAAAGTGACCGGCAATCGCCGCAGGTACGAAGATGGGTCCCTATCATTTGAACCACAAGATCGTCTGACAACGGATACACAGCCAGTGACCAGTATGGCTGTCGGTTGGATCCTCGTCTTAGGATTGCTGCACGTCTGCGTCCCGCAAGTGATATCAAGTCTACATGCTAACACCTTTTGGCAATATGCCAATTGGACTGCGAAACTGTATACGAATAAATCTTGCTATGTATGCCACCTCCTTATGACCTCTGTCGAAAGTTTCACCGCAAGACCTGCTCCCACGCCGTATAATGACACCCTATTGGCCATATGTGCCCTAACTATTAGACAAAGTGAACTAAACCAGCTATACCCGGCCAACCACAAATGGCTTCAAAACCTTACCGCCCGCCGCCAGTGCAGCGACCACTGCGGAGCCAGCAATGGTTCTTGCCACAATACTTGTTTACGCCCTTACAGCCTTAGAAAGTCGCCTGGTGATTACAGTGGCTGCCTGGGCCACTTTATCCCTTCGTACCCGGTAAACTTTACCTTCCCGCTTTGTATTACGCGTCAGCATGGTAACATGAGTGTTGGGAAGCTGAGTAAAGGTCGTTGCCAGACCATATACGGCCCACCAAACAACAATGGTAACTGCTCTTATTCTAATTGTTCGAGTATAGTCCCTGGGTCACTAGGTTCAATGCCCCAGTCAACCGATTTTCTTTGGTTCTGTGGAAGGTGGGTGTATACCCACCTGCCGGGGAATTGGTTTACCATATGTGCCCTATCCCTTGTCACCAACCACATGACTATAGTCATGTCCTCTGGTGTCCGACATCACGTTAACCATCAGTTCCGAAGGGATCTGGGTACAAGTGACATATTCTCTTCTGACCAGTCGGTACCCGACGAGCATCGTCTAACTAGTGAGGCGAGTCGATTTTTCGGTATCCTCCTTCCACGGTATGGGGCGGGAAAATTACTTCAATTAGTTTAGGTCACGCATTGGCGCCTGGCCCAGTTTGTCAACGCTACTGTTAAAGCTATCGAAGGCATAAAACAAGAATTGACCACTCTTAGGCTTATGACCACGCAAAATAGGTTAGCCTTAGACTTGCTCCTCGCTAAAGAGGGAGGTGTCTGTGCCATGGTGGGCCAGCATTGTTGTACTTATATCCCTGCTAATGATGAAAATCTCGGTTCCATCGGACAGGCCCTAAAAGACATGAAGGAGGTGACAAAACAGATGCATAACGAGGAAGTGCAGATTTCCTCGTGGGGATGGTTTGGCGCTCTGTTTGGCCATTTTGTGCCATACTTATATTGGCTTATATCTGTCATATGTATCGTATGTTTGATGTGCCTATTTGGCCCCTGTGTATTTCGTTGTTTCATGGATCACGTATATGCCATGTTCACTTTCTCACATGGCTACTCCCATGTTCCTAGGGACCAGTTAACCGCCGTTTAAATAGTGATACTAGCTTAATGCTAGTATCAAAGAGGGGATTGAAGGACATAATCAGTATTAACAGTTCACGATAATTACATGACTCTGTTGCAAGCGTTGTTATTTTGTACAGAATGTTCTGTCCCTGCTCTGAAAACTGCAAGGCTTAGCATAACGAACTATTCCGCAACTCTTTCCTGTTTTGGACATAGTTGGTTCTGTGACCAGTGTCACCCCGACCTGTAACTTTGTAACTTCTCCTTTTTCCAATGAACATGCGTACCCTCACCCTCCTTATTTCCCCTTCTCTTCTCACGCAAGCTCGCCTTGCAAGAGTATAAGTACAGCTGTATGTGTATGTCTATTTTGAGATCCTTGAATAAACCCTCTGCTGCTCAAAGCTTGGTTGTGGTTTTTTCACTGACCTCTCTGCGCAGAACGGACGGGACCTGCACAGGAGAAGTCAGATAGGACGAGGCTCGCATAACTATCTAACAGTCGCCCTGCCGGAGAAGTACGACGGAGACCCGAATCGATGCGAGGGTTTCTTACTACAGTGCGAGCTGTACTTCGTCCACTCGCCCCCGGACTCCAACGCTGCCCACATTGCTCTTGCTCTGGGGAGTTGCTGCTTCATCTGCGCCAAGGTTGTCGCTCAGCTGCTGAGTACGCCCTCCAGTTCTGCACGCTAGCGGCACAGAGCGGATGGAATTCGCCAGCTCTCCTCTCTACGTTCCACCAAGGTCTGCATCCCAATCTCCGGAAGGAATTGGCAGGGCGCGATCTCAACCTCACCCTGGAGGATCTCATCTCTCTCCCCATCCGCCTGGATCAACTCCTTCAGACCCGACCTCCACCGCTCCGTGCTCCCCTCCTTCACTCGCCATCCGGGACCTTTCGCCGCCCCCGGAGGACATGGAGCTCGCGGGTACTCATCTCTCCTCCGAGGAGCGTCGCCATCGCTTCGAGCTGGGGCTCTGCTGTTACTGCAGTTCCAACCGTCACCTCCGCCCCAGCTGCGACCTCGCTCCCTCTCGCGGGTCCTCTGCCGTGTGTGCCGGATCAGCGGCACGCACACCCCAGGTGAGTCTGACCCCTCTTATTCCCTCTTTCACGCTACCTGTCCTATTGCGAGTCGCTCATGCCAAAATCTCCCTTACAACCCTGATCGATTCCGGCACCCAGGGGAACTTAATTGCCGACCACCTTGTCACCGACTGGAAGATCCCCTGCACACCTCTTCCAGCGGGCCAGCGAATCACTACAGCGGACGGTCAACCACTCGGCTCTGGTCTCCTCACCCCTGTCACTGTCCCTGTGCGTCTGCTCACCAGCGCCACCCACGAAGAGTCCATCTCTCTGTTCCCCGTGGCCTCCCTTGCTTACCCCATCATCCTGGGCCTTCCCTGGCTCCACCTTCACGACACCCTCATCTCTTGGTCCGCCCGGGAGCTTATCTGCTGGTCCCCTTGGTGTCAGCAACACTGCCTACATCGTCCAGCCCTCCAGGTCAACTCTCTCCTGGTCTCCGACTCTCCGTCTCTTCCTCTCAACGTGCCCAGTGAGTATCAGAATGCATCGATTGCATCGGCCATGCATCGATTATCGGGAGCTCAACCGCATCACTCGGAGGTATACCTATCCGCTTCCACTGGTGCCCTCGGCCCTCGAGCTGCTTCGCACCGCCCACTGGTTCACTAAGCTGGATCTCCGAAACGCCTACAACCTGGTCCGCATGAGGGAGGGGGATGAGTGGAAGACTGCTTTCAGCACCAGCTCTGGCCAATATGAATATCTAGTGATGCCTTTCGGTCTGGCCAACGCACCCTCGGTCTTCCAGGCCTTCGTCAACGACATCCTCCGGGATATGCTGGGGCATTTCGTGATCGCGTACCTGGACAACATCTTAGTTTTCTCGCCGGATTTCACCGCTCATACCGCCTACGTCCGCCTGGTTCTGGAGAGGCTTCATTTCCACCAATTCCGGGTGAAAGCGGAGAAGTGCGAGTTTCGCACTCAGTCTGTCCATTACCTCGGCTACATCATATCTCCCTCCGGCGTGGCAATGGATGACTCCAAGGTCTCTGCCGTCCTCTTGTGGCCCACACCCAAGTCAATCAAGGAGCTCCAGCGCTTCCTTGGATTCGCAAACTTCGACGCTTCATACGGAATTTCAGCCGGACGGTGACCCGGATCACCCCTTTATTCTGGAGGTCGACACGTCTTCGGTAGGTGTCGGGGTCGTCCTCTCGCAACGCCTGGGTGACCCTCCGAAGCTGCACCCCGTCGCTTTCTACTCTCACAAACTCACCCCAGCCGAGCGGAACTACGACGTCGGGGACCGCCAACTGCTGGCCATCAAATTGGCCCTGGAGGAGTGGAGACATTGGCTCGAGGGCTCCAAACACCCCTTCTCTGTTTTCACTGACCACAAAAATCTGGAGTATCTGCGCTCTGCCAAACATCTTAATGCCCGCCTAACTCGCTGGTCCCTCTACTTCGCTCGCTTCTCATTCACCATCACCCCGGCTCTAAGAACTCTAAAGCCGATGCGCTCTCGCGCAGCATCGACCCCGCCTCAGCCGCTCCGGAGTTTCCCGTACCCATCCTCCCGGCCTCGTGCGTGCTTGGCGCCGTCCAGTGGGACTTCGAGTGAGACCTGGATGACAGCCTTTCCTGGACACGCATGCCCTCGGAGTGTCCAACTGGCAAGAAATTCGTTCCCCCCGATCTCCGTGACCGACTCATCACCTTGGCCCATGTCTCTCTCTGCTTTGGCCACCCCGGGGAGACTCGCACCCACCAACTCTTGGCCGCGCGCTACTGGTGGAAGAACATGCACAGAGACATCCATCAATTCGTGGCTTCCTGCAGCGTCTGCGCTCAATGCAAAACCCCTCACACCCTTCCCTCAGGTCAGCTCCATCCCTTGCCCGTTCTGCAAGGCCCTGGTCCCACATCGCGATTGATTTCATCACGGACCTCCCGCACTCTAACGGGTACACCACCATCCTCTCCATTATCGACCGTTTCTCCCGGGCCGTACGTTTCATTCCACTGAGCAAGTTCCCCTCCGCTCTTCAGACAGCTGAGTGCCTCTTCGTGCACGTGTTCTGCCTCTTTGGCATCCCGGAGGACATCCTTTCGGACCGGGGTCCCCAATTCACCTCCGCGATCTGGCGGGCATTCGTGGGTAAGCTGGGTGCCTCCGTAAGCCTCTCTTCTGGTTACCATCCCGACTCGAACGGCCAATGCAAGCGCTCCAACCAGGAGTTGAAGAAATTCCTGCGCTCATACTGCATGCACAACCCGCTGGACTGGAGCCAGTTTCTTCCCTGGGCCAAGATAGCTCAGAACTCCCTCCACCACTCTGCCACTGGCCTCACGCCTTTCCAGTGCGTCCTGGGCTTCCAACCGCCCTTCGTCCCATGGGACTCACCGCCTCCGACGCCCCGGCCGTCGACGACTGGTTCTGCCACAGCGAAGAAGTGTGGTGACAGGTCCATCAGCGGATCGACCGAGCACTACCAGAGGCACGCCGATCGGCGCCGGCTTCCTGCTCCTGCCTACCGCCCGGGGGATCGTGTTTGGCTGTCCATGCAGGATCTCCGGAACATTCAGGGAAGTACGCAATTCTCCCCTCGTTACTTGGGGCCATTTAAGATCACCAAGCAAATCAATAACGTAACCTATCGCCTTGACTTACTTCCTCACCTCCGCATCTGCCTTACATGCCATGTCTCTCTCCTCAAGCCCTGGGTCCCCGGGCCGCTGGCTGACTCGTCTCCCACGGACCGGCCTCCTCCTGCCGGTCTGGGGGAAGCCTCCACCTAACTGGTCCGCCGCCTTCTGGACTCCCTTCGGCGGGGCTCACACCTCCAGTACCTCGTCGATTGGGAGGGTTCCTCGCCTCGGCCTTCCCCTAAATAAACACTCCTTCCTCCACATGCCAGTGCTTTGCCTCTTGGTTCCCTACCAGGTCTAGTAGCTCCGTACCTCAGTACGTTACCCTTTGCCAAGCATTTAATAAATCGCCTTACCTTGCATCCCTAGTCTGCGTGTGTCTCCTGCTTTCCACCCACGTTACACAGGAATTGCTTTATTCAACATTAACATGTAGATATTTAGCTATGAACTAATGAATAATATGTTGTTTTTTTCTTTTAGTATGTTTTGTATAAGTTTAATCAAGGCAGTTTTGGTTCTGTTTCTCATCAGTTTTATAATGCATACACTATCATCTTACGTTATCTGACTTTGTGTGATTTAGGTTTTCTTGATCAATGTGGTCTTATGATAATCTTTTACTCTGGATGCATGCAATGTAGCATATAATCTATCCTAAATCTAGATGGCTGTCCAGTATTGCCCAGTCCATCTGTAAAAAACTTAGGTGTTACATTTGATTCAGATCTCTCCTTTGATGCACACATTAGCAGCATCACTCACATTGCTTTCTTTCAATTACGTAATATCGCTAAACTTAGAAATATCCTCTCTTTTAATGATGCAGAGAAACTGGTTCATGCGTTTATAACCTCAAGGTTGGATTACTGTAACGCCTTACTTATTGGATGCTCTAGTATATCTATAAATAAACCTCAATTAGTTCAGGATGCAGCTGCCCGAATGCTAACTCGAAATAGAAAATTTGATCATATCACTCCTGTTCTATCATCACTGCACTGGTTACCAGTTAAATTCTGCATTGATTACAAAATACTTCTTATAATTTATAAAGCCTGGTCCCACATTATCTGAGTGAACTCTTAGTGTTTTACAATCCAGCTCATCTACTTCGTTCGCAGGGTGCAGGACTTCTTTTAATTCCTAGAATTAAAAAAGTCACAGCAGGGGGAAAGGCTTTCTCATACATGGCCCCCCAACTATGGTCCTCTTGATCTTGACTCGTGCATCCTTGCCTTAGACTAAGGGCAGAGCTGGGGGTTCTTAGTCAAAGAATCTTATGGTGATCAGAGACATTGGGTTGCTGTCTTCTGCCTCCCGTGGAGGTTGCCGATGTCTCATGTGATCCCTCTTGGCTGTGTTACCTACCAGTTCTCCTCTTTCTAGCTATGCTGCTATAGCTAATGCTGCTGGGGTCTCATGCTACACATGGCATCAGTGATTGTCAATAGACACTGTGCTCTTAATCAATAACTAATTACATTTTCTCTCAGAGCTGTGTTCCGGCAGTTCCAGCCCCACACATGATGTTCATCCGCTGCAGCTTCACTCAAGCTGCTTCCGTCATCAGCTCCAGCCCCACCATACCCGGGCCACTTAATGCCGATGTGCATACTTCACATTTTAGTTGAAGTATGACTCCATGACTTTAGTTTCGTTCTTAGATTTATCATCTACGCTGCCCAGGGAGGTTGGGTCTCTTTTTGAGTCTTGGTCCTCCCAAGGTTTCTTAAACATAACACTTAGGGAGTTTTTCCTTGCCACTGTCGCCCTAGGCTTGCTCAATTTGGGATTGGACATAGTTATTAGGAGATAATCTAAACTTGTAAAGTTGCTTTGAGACAATGCTCCATTGTAAAAAGTGCTATATAAATAGATCTGACTTGACTTGACTATAATACATAAAATGTTAAATGTAAGTATATATCATGAATTTCAGTCTAAATGATGAATAAACATGGTTCCCATCGCTTAACTATGTTGTAGCGGCAATACCAGAGCAACTTTAACTTTTTACATCTTATTTTCAGTTGCAAATAATACGTAGTTTAAAATTCTAACAGGGCAGCCTTCTTTACATTTCCTGCATTTGTCAAAAATTATAACAACATATATTTTTTTCAATAACATTGTCAGGGATCATGGAAGCAGGACTCAAGTGCAGGTAGTTGGGCTTATTTATTTGGTTATCCCAGCAATTGGGGCAGAGAAGATTATGGTCGTGTATATAAATATAATATGATGCAATATAATACAATATATACAGGAAGTGAACTGAAAGGATATGTTTCTGCTTTCTAGACAGGTGCTTATACAGACAACCCGTGGCAGGAATTCAACATTAGTATGTGTGTGTTGAAAAATAACACACGTATATTAACACTGTCCTTCACAATGGGGCCGAAGTTCACAGAGCCTGTTTCTTGCATAAACATCGGACTCGGTGTGAAAAGGCTTTTTGTTCATGTAATACAGCTCTTGATTTCTATTCAGTTGATCTGTTTTCATGCCTTATGCTGTGCATTTGTGAAACAAATATAATATGCCATATCATATAAGACCAGGCTGCAGTTATAATTTCAATATGATGTCAGCAGGTAGAAATCAAGCAATGTTATGATAATCCTCAGATGAGCTGATTTGGCGATGAGTGATCGCCATGTGGAGAGTGAAAATAATGTTCACAAAAGATTTTATTTCCTATGATAGCACCTGTGCAAACATAAAACAAAGTACCTGCTTTGCAGCAGAAATTACCATGAATTTAGATTTTTGTAAATGTGCTAAGCCACATATAAAGGTGTCTATGACAGATGACAAACCAGACGTGTTGCTTTCCTGCACTATTCCAGTGATACAACCTTCCATCTATTCATACACAGCAGGTATGCTTTCTGCTTCTGTTTCTTTGTTATTGAGTGACTGTGTTTGAAAAAACCAGAAGGGTAATATCCACAACCTTGTAAACTGTGTACTTAAGACTTTAGAATTGGCACATTTGACAAGTATTGAATGAATTGTTAAAGGAGTATTCATAAATCAAGAGGTTAACAAACCAAGAAAGCATTTGTACATTTGTTTTCTTGTATCTGATTTGTAATTAAATGTATTTGAGGTCTCTAATAAGATTGATTGCATATTTAGGATTGGATTTATTTGTTTATTTAAAGTGGCATCAGTCACTGGCTATTCTGGCAACACTGGCATTCATACTCAGGTAATTTAGAGTGAACAGTAAACTTAACGAATGTCTTTGGAGTGTGGGAGGAAATCGGAGTACTCGGAGAAAACTCACACCATTGTGCCGGGCTTTTCTGCCTTAGAATTCTTATTAAAACTCAGTAGTTAATGTCTCAGAGGTTGTGAGAAATATTGGATTTCTGGAATGTCCAATTTTAGACTACAAACTCCCTGTTTTTGTTCTTCTTACTGATTATACTATTATATGGTCACATGTCTGTCTTCCAAAGATTATAATTCTTTTTTAATAAAATTTTGTGTTTGAGGTACCACCTGGAGATGAACTTCTCTGATGAATTTGTCACCACATCAAACCCAAGCCCTCACAGAAATGATACAATTGACACAAGTGTAATGTACTTCATCTATGCTTTAGTTTTTTCCATCAATAGCGTCTTTGACCTCCACATCAACTGCTACGTTTTGTGGCACATTTGTAAAGGAAAAGGAAATGGAATATCACCAGAGTTCTTCAGCCTCAATCTTGCTCTGTGTGAGATTTTTTTCTGCCTTGGCAGCTTGAACTTTGTAGTTACTTATTGGATTCCAAGCCTTATATACGTAGCATATTTTGTGATGGTATTCCCTCTCTATGGCCGTCCTCTAATTCAATGTTTAATCTGCATCGAGCGTTACCTGGCAGTGCTCCATCCCGTCTCCTTCCTGAAGTACAAGCCTCTGAGATACAGACTGGCATGCTCTGCTGTGGCCTGGGTGACCATTCTTGGCTTTGGTGTACTTTGTATGTTTTTTATTGTTGGACCGATGGCATACAGGTTACTTTGTACACTGCTGTCACTGACCTTTTTCTTTGTCATAATTCAGTTGTTATGTTCAGTCTCCATATTGAAGGCCCTGAAATATCCAGCAGCAGGTCAGATAGGAACGGACAGAGAGCAGGCCAATAACAAGAAAAGAAAAGCATTTAATCTCATTTTGATATTCACAGTAAGCATGTTTGTTCAGTCTATCCCTCTGTGCATTGTGAATGTTCTCTATAGTGTTCTGTCATTTACAGATTTCAACTTGTGTTTTTGCATTTGTATTGTCATCTCGATGATAATGGCTTATGTAAGCCCTGGTCTCTATATCCACCGGGTTAAAAAGCAATAAATACCTTTAAATAGGGATAAAATCTATACCTGGTTTGCTGTATCTCAAACAATCTAATTTGTATTGTGGTTAATGTGAAGCACTTTCTTACATAAAAATCAAATGAACACTTTAGGGAGTTTAGGGATCATATATTATTGGTTATATCATAGATAATAGGTTATTTCTTTTTAAACTCACATTAATAATGAATATTAATCAATAGCCTAAAAATCTCACTATATTACAAATTCAGTGTAATTGTTGTTATAGTTGCACACTTTCCTCTGTAGTTTTACTGAAACACGATTTACCATAACCGGGAAAATAAACATTGTCTTTTTTATAATGCATAATATATATATATATATATATATATATATATATATATATATATATATACACACACTGTATATTGATATTAATTTGATATTAATTTCACTATCAAGTCACCAGGGAGAAATCATACCAATGTTATGATATGGTTTTTTTGCATATGTACGGTTACATTAATCACTGTACACTTGCTGGTTCTAAATGATGTCACTTACCGAAACAGCCATGAGAAAATGTAATGACCTTATAACAATAAATGCTTTATTTTGAATAAGTGTTTTGCGGTGTTTAGTAGAATACATACTTATATAAATATGGGAAGATAAGCATGGACTAGGGTGGATATGGTAGTACACCTAAATTTTATACCAGGTTCCTGCTGAAAGGAACATACTGATTTTATGTTATTTCATAAGACAGAATATATTGAAGGTAAGCTGTAGGAGAGTCATTGATGTATAAATAGGCTATAAAGAGATTAAACACTTTCATTAAACACCGTCCATGGCTGATCGGAGGTTCATTCATGGATCTGTTAAGTCCAGCTCTTATTATCCCGACCAAGCAGTTGATGCTCCATAAATCTAACTTTAACATTTCTGACTGATAAGATTAACATTAATAGCTTCATCTAACAAATTTATAATCACTGATCAAGGAACGGAAATCATAACAGGATCCTAGACTTTCATTACAACACTGGGATCTCACTCAAATTTTCTTCTGTTGGTAGAATAGTGTATCTTAGTAACAGCCTGCCTGATAAATCAGACCCATTTGAGTTGCTGAATAAAAATAAACATTATTTTTAATAAAGTAAAAGTTATATGTGTGCCTGTATAATGAACAGTTATTGATAAATTCTCTTTCTCGACTATTATGGCTGAAGGTCATAGTCTGATGATGATGATTTATCAGCGGGGTAAAGATAGAATTTAAGTATTTTACCTCACTGAATGTTGATTAACAAATATTTTTTTACTGTCGTCTTTATCGTAAAAAAATCCAACTGTTAAAGTGTGCAATAAGCGCAATAACGCACACGAGGTCCGTGCTATAACGTAAGATATTGGCACTGGTGTACTGATCTCGCACTGATACATACCAGTGCCGATATCTCAAGTTATAGCACGAACCTTAAATGTATTGTTGCTCAATTAAAACTCAGTAGCTAATGTCACAGAGCTTGTATGAAACATTGGATTTATAGAATGTCCAAGTTTAGACTACAAACTCCCTGTTTCTTGTATTTTGTACTGGTCATACTATTATATGGTCACATGTTTCTCTTCCAAAAATTTTTTTTATTTAAATTTTGTGTTCAAGGTACCACCTGGAGATGAACTTCTCTCACGAATTTGTCACCTCATCAAACCCAGACCCTGAAAGAAATGATACAAACAACAAAAGTATAATGTCCTTCATCTACATTTCAGTTTTTCCCATCAATAGCATCTTTTGACTTCACGTCAATTCCTACATTTTTTGGCTCGTTTGCAACAGAAAAGGAAATGGAATATCAACAAGTTCTTCAGCCTCAATCTTGCTCTTTGTGAGATTTTTTTTCTGCCTGGGTAGCTGGGGCTTTTTACTTTGCCCTTGGATTCCAAGCCTTATATACGTAGCATATTTTGTGCTTGTGCTTGTGCTTGTCCATCCTGTCTCCTTCCTGAAGTACAAGCCTCTGAGATACAGACTGGCATGCTCTGCTGTGACCTGGGTGACCATTCTTGGCATTGGTGCACTTTGTATGTTGTTTGTAGCTAGACAAGATGCAGTCAACTTACTTTGTGTATTGCTGTCACTGACATTGATCATTTTCACAATTCAGTTGTCCTGTTCGGATGCCAAATTAAAGGCTCTGAAATATCCAGTAGCAGATCAGATAGGAATGTACAGAGAGCATTAAAAAATAAAAGCCCCATGACAAAGTCTAAAGCGATGTGGGACCAGGGGCGTCCAGGGACAGGGAGAGGCTGTAGCAGTCCGCCAGGAGGCTGGTAGGATGACTTGTTCTTGGGACAGGTAGTGCAAGCGCCTACATACTCCTTGGTATCGGTACCCATGGACAACTACCAGAAATGCCTGCAAAGCACTGACAATGTGTGGCGCACTCCGGGATGACAGGCAATCTTAGAATTGTGGGCCTATTGAAGGACCGTGGTGCGAACTGAGGTGGGCACATAACTGCGGTCAGGAGAACCTCCCCCAGGGACCGGCTCTTCGCCCTGCACCTCTTCGACCACACATTGGACCTCCCAGGACAGTCGGGCCACCAGACGGTCAGATGGGAGGGTGGTGTTGTTGGTTTCGGGACTACGGGAGAAAACTGTTGAGAGAGAGCATCGGGTTAAACATTACGAGAACCAGGTCTATAGGTCAAGGTAAAGTCAAACCTGGAGAAGAAGAGGGCCAAGCGAGCCTGGCGGGAGTTGAGCCTCTTGGCCGTCTGTACATAGGCCAGGTTCTTGTGGTCGGTTCATACGACGAACGGCTGCTCAGAACCCTCGAGCCAGTGCCTCCACTCTTCTAGTGCCAGTTTGACAGCCAGCAACTCGCAATTCCCGATGTCATAATTGCTCTCTGCTGGGGAAAGGTGGCATGAGAAGAAGGCGCATGGGTGCAGTTTATTGTACAGGTCAGTACGCTGTGAGAGGATGGCGCCCATGTCGGAATCCGACGCATCTATGTCCCAATGAACTGACGCTTGGGGTCGAGCTGAACGAGGATGGGGGGGGGGAGGTAAACAGGGTCTTGAGTTTCTTGAAGGCCTTGTCAGCGTCAGCGGTCCAGCAAAAAGGGCTTTTGGTGGAGGTGAGTTGTGCGAGGGGCGCCACCACCTTGGGGCTGATTTGAGCTGATGAAAGAATTAAAATTCAACTAGATAAGACACATAAGAACTCAGAAATCTTCAGCCAAATTTGCAATTATCTTGAAGGCTTTCAGCGGACGTTACAACAGTATCGTGACAGGCTTAAAAAATGAACATCCTGAACAATCTGAACATCCGGCAGCTCTCCAGTGGAAAAGGAAAAATTCATCTCGTATGATGCTACTGGTACAATAATCTGCACTCACTTTTGGATTTGTTCACCCATTGGCCTGACTTCCCGTTACGACTTGTTATGCGACGCCCCGATTGCTTTAACCTTCTTACTGTTGTTACCACTGTTACTGCCTGTTTGCTCGTCTTCAGGATTTGTGTTAATAAACCGGCTAAACGGCATTTACCTCTGCACGCGTCTGATCTGCCTGGTCCTCATTACAGAATACTGCGCCACATGCAGACGGCAGAGGATCTGCTCACTACCGTGAGTAGCTAAGCCTCCACTCTAAGCCAGCATCAACATCTTTTTGATTCGTTTGCCCAATGCGTGGAGACACTGAACTTACAACAAGCTGCTTTACAGACTCAACTCAGTCAGATCACGGAGGGCATGAAGGAGATCGCCACTCAGCTCCCCTCCCATACCCTACTGGTACCACAACCCGAGGTTGCCAACACCTTTCCAGTAAGCAAGCCTGATAAATTCGATGGCTCTCCTGATCTATGCCAAGGTTTTCTGCTTCAGTGCTCCATTTATTTTAATAACTCCCCTCCCAGTACGGACTTGGCCAGGATATCATTTGTTATTTCTCGCCTTACTGGCAAAGCACTGGAATGGGCCACCGCCATTTGGCCCAGGATTCAACTGGAGTCCTATGACAAATTCCAGGAAGATATTAGCTCGGTTTTTAACCACCCCAATGAGGGCCGATCACAGGGTAAACTTTTGATGAAGCTTCATCAGGGTAGCCGATCAATAGCCTCTTATACCCTGGAGTTTCGCACACTGGCAGTTGGCAGCAGGTGGAACAAGCCTGCCCAACTTGTGGCTTTCTGCAATGGGCTCCACACTGAAATTCTGACCAAGCTCGCATGCAGGGAGGAGATCATTGGAAAGATGTATTAATATGGCCATGAGGGTGGACTAACTTTGGCATAACCATCCATCGAGAGCTGGATCCGCTTACTCCAGTCAACCTCAGTCAGGACTGCTACCGCAACCACTCTTACTCGCACATAGCCCACCTCATGCCCCAAGATAAAGCTTTTCGCCTCGTGGTTCAAGTTTACCCTTATCTGTCGTCCAGGAAAACGCAATACCAAGGCAGACGCTCTATCTCATATCTACAGTGAGGATTACATGGAGAGGGAGGAACCTCCTAAACCGGTTCTGATGATGTATTACGGTCTGTATCAACTTAATGACTTTCGAAGCTTCTTCACAGTAACAAGTAATGAGGACCTTAGTAGACATGTAGGGAATAGTACAATATTTGTCTTTAATTGAATAAGGCAGTACACATAGCAAGACAAGACTATTACATTAGGAGCAGGTTTCAAGCACGAGTTGGTGGTAAAAAGACAAATTCTAAAGCCTCTAGTGATTTGAAAATAGGAACACAATGCATCTCTTGAGATATTAGACATAGTATTTGCATTAAGAGCAGTCCATTCATGGGCTTCATTTTCTTCATGATCATCAACATCAATGTCATCATATTCCTCACTGTTGACGTCACAAAAGTTTTGAAGCACACAACATGCTGGGATGATAGTGCTGATGTTGTCGATGTGGCAATCATTCCTCTTTATTAGACCCCGCCATCTTCCCTTAAGATGGCCAAATGCCTTGTCCACAGTCATTCTTGTCTTGCGGAGACGGTTGTTAAAGTTGCTCTGTGCATGGGTCGCTTGTTGGTTTTCAAGGTATGGCTTAATCAACCATGACAGGAATGGACATGCTGCATCCCCTAATATCACCACTGGCACGTCGACTTCTCCAAAATTCTCTGAGATATTAGGGAATAGTTAGCCACTCTGACCCCTCTCATACAAGGATGAATTGCCAAACACTCTAGCATCATGGACTTTGCCTGGCTAACCCACATTAATGTCCCAGAACTGAAGTTGATGGTCGACCACTCCTTGCAGGATGACAGAATAGAAACCTTTACGGTTATAGTAGTCTGCAGGGCTGTCAAATCCCAATATGGGTGCCCTCCATATTATGGGAAACCCCATCAGTCTCTAAAACCTTGAATAATAATCTTCATTTTATGTTCATAGGGTGTTCTGATGTAGAGGGAAAGCAAATTGTCTGTATCTAAACTTGCCTATAGTCAGAGCTGTAGCCTGGTCAATCCCAAATAAATGGGTGATGGTTCTGAACTCCACATTTGTAGCCAGTCTCCAGATGCATTTTGCTACAAGGTGTGGCCGCAGGATGTTGCACAATTGGAAGAATGTGATCTTTCTCATTCTAAAATTCATTTTCCTTTCATATTCTGTCCAGCTGGCAAGAACATGTTCCCACTACACACCAGAATGCTGCCTAATCCAGATGCCTAATCCAGATGAAAAGTAATCTTAGTTGCAATTTAGTAGAACTTTAATCTTACACCATGAAACAATAAAATAAATAAAGCAAAATAAATGGTGTTTCAGTCATTATGCTATGGGACAGAGCACTGTTTTGTATTAAATTACAGTAACCTAATCACAATAATTTTGGCTTATGTTTTTTAGCAAAGGGCTACTGCTTGTATATGTACTACTGTAAAAAATTAATAAAACATCTACTACTATATTGATCAGCTTTCACTGAATTCGAAAATATATGGGTTAATAGCAGTTCTCATTCTCACCTATTTGATGAATTTGAATTGTATTCGACAGGTAGTTGCCTATGCAAAAATCTTCTTATATGTGCAGCATGAGCAGCCAAAAATCGCTGTGTTGCATTATCGATAAATCTGTACAGTATATGAGAGGTTTAGGTACCAACACACCAAAACAATTCCAATGGTTGTGCTCTACACACACAAAGTTCTTCACAACAAACAGTCACGTAACTATGACGTACATCGTGAGGATGTGCATCTAGTGACGAAAGTCAAGTCAAGTCAAGTCAGATTTATTTATATAGCGTTTTTTACAATGGAGCATTGTCTCAAAGCAACTTTACAAGTTTAGATTATCTCCTAATAACTACGTCCAATCCCAAATTGGGTCATAGTCCCATCCTAAAAGGTCAGGCTTACCCCCAAAGGTTGTCCAATTATCCATAAAGCCCATGTTGTTTTCAGAGGACCACTTGGAGAGCCAGCAGATCAGTGACCATAACCCGCTGTAGGCTTCTTTGAATCGCCGCATTGGGATGGGGCCAGAGCACACTACTGCATCAAACATCACCTTTAGAACTCTTTGTAAAACACCTCCACAAAGTTAGCCTTAGTCACCTCTGACTGGAGAAAGCGTATGTCATTAGCCCCTCCATGAATGACTATACTAGAGAATCTTCGACTTTGGAGCTTGCTAAGCCTCCCTACAATATCCGGCACTCTGGCTCCTGGGATACATATAACCCTCTACTGGGCTAGCCTTAGTTATAAAAGATATGCTACAGCAAAAGATGAAATCGAGATGAAGGGACTCTGGAAATTAGCTAAAGACTAAGTTACAAACGCACTATGGTGGTAGACCTGTACGCTTTGAAATAAAACATATAATCGGTAATAAAAAGAAAATCATTAAGAGATTATAAATGCAGTCAGGAATAATAACAGCTTAAAAGTACAAACTGCTAACAGTAAACAGTGTGCACACTATGCTGATTCACTGTGATTGAATCAGGGTTCTTTTGTGCCACTGTTAAAATTAAAGACTAAACTGAAACAGAAAAAAAACTCTGGTGATGGTGTCCTGTGGTGGTTTGGAGGGGTTACTGTAGACATGGATGTTACAGAAACCTTTTATTAAGGGTTAACGTTATAAAGCATTAAAAGTCATGCTTTAGTAAAGTGCGGATGTCACGATCGGTACAAGGAAAAAAACATAAAGCCAGACAAGGAAGTGCACAGGAAGTGGGGTATATATAGGAGACAGACCAGCAGGTGGCTACAGCCCCACCTGCTTGGTGGGAAGCAGAAAGCAGGGGGAGCCAAACCAAATGCATGCAAGCTGAAGGCTTGCATCATTGTTACATAACCCCCCCTCTAAAGGCACGTCTCTGAAGCACAAAGGACAGGAAAAAAAAGAAAGCTAGGAAACAGGACAGACCGAGACTAACTCAAGGGAGCAGAGCAAAACACTGACGAGAACAAGGCAGGGGGCCAGAACAGAGGAGGTACAAACACAATATTCAACAAAACAGGAGACAATAAGGGGGACGAAGAGGCTGGGCTCGCAGGCCACACAGGCACTGTTCTGGACCACAGGGTACAGTTCTCCAAGGGAGTCCTCAGGTAACCTGCCCGCACCCGATCAATGGGCCAATTAGTCCTTGGCAAAAAAGTCCTGGTAGCAGCCGGCGGAGCCACCGGAACCACCAGAGGTACCGGATGCACCCTCAGAAAGAAAGGCGGCTTTGTCCGCCACCAGGAGGGTGCGGTCCCTGGCTTGGAGTCTGTAGGAACCCCAGGAGCAGCGTAGACCTGGGCAGGGTTCACCGTCTTGCAGCTGGCGAGCGGGGTCGCCGTCGGGTTGCTGGTGAGCAGGGTTGCCGTCGGGCTGCTGGTGAGCGGGGTCGCCATCTGGCTGCTCTAGACGAGCCACACTGGAGCTGACGGCCACTTGAAGGACCGCTCTGGAGCTGACGGCCTCCGAAAGGTCGGAGGATGAGACGACCCAAGATTCGGCGATCTCAGGACTCTGGGTAACCACAGTGAGTCATTCCCAGCACTCCCAGTACCCCCAGGACAAGTTTCTCCACCTCTGGCCCCTCCAAAAACTGCTGGGCAAACACCACCCTGCCCTTAGCAATTGCCAGAGCTCTCAAGACCCCTTGGAGAACCTGCTGGACCTCAACCCTGGCCCGAAGTGCTGGAGTCTCCTGTGGTTCGACAGAAGCAGAGATCTCTGGGGAACCATAGAGCGTGGAGGCAGGCTTGACCCTTAAGATAACCGAGCCCCTCAAGCAGCTGGCAAGAGGAGAATCCAGCACATGGCTGGCTAGCCATGACCGGGGCCAGTGGGTGGTGTATGGGGACGCGGGTATGGAGCTAGTGAGCGTAGGTTCTGTGGGTGTGGACACCGGTGCCGAGCTAGCGAGCGCTGCATTGGGCGTGATGGTAGCAGGTGGGGACTCAGGCACAGAGATAGCAGACGTGGACCTCCGTTTCCGACGGCGCTTCCTGGCTCCCCGGGAGAGTCCGTTGTCCGGTTTTTGGAGGAGTACTGCTGGACAAGAAATCTCCATGTCTGACTCTAAGCTGAGCTGAGTTAAGGGAGGCTGGTACTCCCATTTCAAGTAGTCCTCCGGATACTCATCATCGGAGGACTCTGACCAGGAATTACGAAGGACAGGTGACACACTTGCTACGTCCTTTGTTTGGTCTGGCTTTCTGTCATGTACAAGCAAGGACAAGGGAAATGGACGTAGGTGCAAGTGTACTAGGTTCATTTACAGTGAACATTGTGAAACAAGCATACAAACCACATAGAACTAAACTAAGACTGATAACTAACACCACACACATCTAACACATGAGACAAGCTAACAAGGCTAACGCTAACACAAACAATGCAAACATACCACAGCAATGCTATCATACAACAACAATGCTAAACACCAAACACAACTTAATCCTAAGACAATTAACCAATACAGAGAACACAGAGGAACAGAGATAAATACACAAAAGGCATCATTGTTACAGCGGACACGTAAACTCCTGTATTCCATCTCTTTTAATGCAGATTTTTTTCATATGTGTGTGTTACAGGACTGCTAGAGAACAGTGCCACTCTGAAATATTTGTTTACGTGATTATAATAGTTTCAATTTACTATGCCCATATATGCTGCTACAATGCATTTTTGAGAGTCAACAGCAACATTCAGCTTTCTTTGAAAAATAAAGATTTACAGTATTGATCATATATGATGTATAATACGAGATCTTTCATGTCAGGATTTAGATTAATTTGGTTAGATTTATGAATCTGGACTTTCGATTCCACCCAATCTTTTGCTCCAATTCCTATTAGTGTGAGTGTGCTGATATTACCTAGTTTTGAATCTCCAGACAAGCTGATGTGGCTACAATCAATCACTATGTGCAGTGTGAAAATAAATATTCATGTTTACACAAGATTTTATTTCCAAAAAAATAAAAATTTAATTAAAAACAAAGTATTTGCTTTGCAGCAGAAATTACCATACATTTTGATTTTTGTAAATGTGCTAAGGTACATATAAAAGCCTGTATGACAGATAATAAACCAGACGTATTGCTTTCCTGCACTATTCCAGTGATTAAGCCTTTCATCCATTTATGTGCAGTATGTATGCATTCTACTTCTGTCTCTTTGTTACTGAAAGGTTACTTTTGACTAAATTGGGGGTGTAATAGCCATAAGCTTAGTAAATAGTTAATTAACGCTTTAAAAATTGTCACAATTGACAAGCATTACATTTTTTATGAAAGCAGCAGTAGTCAAGAATTCTTGCTGATTGTATTATTATATAGCCATATGTTTCTCTTCCAACAATCATAATTCTTTTTAATTACATTTTGTTTTCGAGGTATCACCTGGAGATGAACTTCTCTCACAAATTTGTCACCACATCAAACCCAAGCCCAAATCCTCATACAAATAACAGAACTGACACAACTATTAGGTCCACCTACTTTTCAGTTTTTTCCATCAATATTATTTTGGGACTTCCCATCAGTTGTTGCTCATTTGCAAAGGAAAAGGAAATGGAATATCAGCAGAGTTCTTCAGCCTCAATCTTGCTCTTTTTTCTGCCTTGGCAGCTTGAATTTTGTACTTAGTTTTTGGATTCCAAGCCTTATATATGTAGCTTGTTTTGTACTGGTGCTCCCTCTCTATGGCCGTCCTCTAATTCAATATTTATACCTGGCAGTGCTCCATCCCATCTCATTCCTGAAGTACAAGTCTCTGAGATACAGGTTTTCATGCTCTGCTGTGGCCTGGGTGACCATTTTTGGCATTGGTGTACCTTGTATTTTGTTTGTAGCTGGACAAGTGGTGTACAGCTCACTATGTGCATTGTTTTCACTGACCTTGTTCATTTTCACAATTCAATTCCTGTTCATGTGCCATATTGAAGGCCCTGAAACCTCAGAGAGAAGGCCAATAAAAAGAAAAGAAAAGCATTTAACCTCATTTTAATATTCACAGTAAGCATCTTTATTCATTCAACCCCTCATTTCATTGTAGTTATTTTCTCTAGCATTTCGTCACCTGCGGATTTAGACCTATGTTATTTGCATTAGGATTTCAGTGATAATGGCTTATTTAAATCTTGTTCTTTATATCCACCAGGTTAAAAAGCAATAAATACCTTAAAATAGGGGTGACATCTTTACCTGGTTTGCTGTATCGCACTTTCCTCTGTACTTTTACTGGAACAATGTATATCATATCCAAGAAAACGGATTCTGTTTGATTCAGAATGATAATGCAGTGCTGCCTCTCCAAAATTTATTAAACTAAACAAACGTGTGGATCACTAAGGTGCTTAGCAGACAGCCCGTGGGAATAATTGAACCCAGATCACTTAACTATCAGACCGAGGCACCAACCCCTTACTGACATGGAAGTGTGTAAGGGATGGCTTATGAATGTCAAACAAAGGAGCCGTTAAGAAATGGACTCAAACAAAGGGTATCCCCAAACAGAGAGGTGAACGACACACTGATAACAAAACAAACCTTGCGGCGTAGCAAACGAGGACGACAGAAACGCTTGTTCATTCGTGCAAGCTCTCAAATCCTGAGTCAATACCAGTGAATGATTCATGAATCATGAATCAAAGCAGAAGGTCCCTCCCGCAGCTGCGACGAGCCGAGCCCATGTAACTGAGAGGTATAAACACTCCAAGTGTGGCGAGAATAAGTATCCCGTTGCACCAAAAGCGAAGGCTGACCCTAACAATCCTTATTACATCATGCTGAGCCCTACCTTCACCCCTCTACTAAGGAGCAATGTTACAGTCTTTTGCTCAATACCACACGCAAGAGCGCTACCAAATAACAAAGGTCCAACAAGAAGCACTACTCTGAAAAAGCTTTAAATAACTGCTGTAGCAGGTGTCTCTTGTCAGCCGTCATCAGCATCATGCCTCATTCGTGCTTGAGATTGTAGTCTCAATCTGTTACGGGGGGCCTGGGGAGGCACACCGAAAAAAAAGGGAAATAACGGACTCAAGTGCGGGGGTCTACACCTAACCACCCAAAGGAGGGGAAACGTAAAAGAAATCCCGTCACTGAGCGGGGAGGCTACTGAAGGCAGCCCGTCACGGGATTCGAAGCCAGAGTCACAGTCTCCGGGGGCGGGAAAGCTACCGCTGCACCACGGATTTTGTGACCTGAAAGGGGAAAATGATGGCAATAAGCCTACGGGCAAACTGAGGAGTCGCTTCCTGGCGATCTCAAACAAAAGCGGATTATTATTAATGAGGGTAGATGTAAAAGGAAAACGAAAGGCAAAGGAAAAAGCGGGATTGAACCCGTCAGAGCTCTACACTGAGCTGAAGGAAAAAAAGGCACGCACAACACTCAGAGCGCGAGCGAGCGTTATGTGTGTGCGTGGGAAAACTTCTCTGTGCAGAGAGCTGAGTGTGTGGTGTGGGGGGGCAGCACGGTGAGCCACACGCCTTGCCGCGCGCTGAGGTGACAGAGACGCTGTGTGTGTGTGCCTGTTGCGCTCTGTGTGTGTTGTACTTGGTGTGTTGTGGTGTGTGGCGAGCGAATGCGCATGTGCCCGGGGGTTCAGCGAGCCAGGCGCAATCGGCGCGTCTCTAGAACGCAAAGCACGCGTTCCAAAGCCCAGGGGAAGAAAGGCTATACTTAGCCCGGGGTGCGGTAAGCACCGGATAACGCCGGAGACAACAGGACCCGCGACAGGAGCTTACCAACGTCCCGAGGGAACGGGGATAAGCGGAAGATGGCCGCGGGCGTCTCGGGCTGATGAGAGACGGAGGTTAGTGGCGTTACCCCAACTCTCCCTAACCTAACCGGCTAAGGCCCTAGCAGTTACCTCAAGGCTTTTGCCTCTACCACATCCCGCCTCCTGTGCGACACGGGATTACCACTATCCTTAAACCGTTAGCAAAGGGTAACGCCAGACGAAAGGCTCTCAAAAAGTCGCGTGGGTAGCGAGACAGTGCGCCGAAGGCCGGCATTAGGAAGCTCATTTTATAGGGGGCCGGCCGTGGCGTTTAGCGGTCCCGCGGCGACCCCTAGGGGCGGGAATGCGCCCCCTGATAGTACCCCCCCCAGGGACGGCCCCCGACGGCCCCAGATCGGACGAACGGGTCCTCCGGAAGTCGCGGATGAAGGTGCGGTCTAGGATGTGGCGTTCCGGGACACAGGACCTCTCCTCGGGATCGCGGCCCTCCCAGTCAACCAGGTACTGGGTGCTACCCTGGACCCGCCGGGAGTCCAGCAATCGATGGACCGCATAGGCCGTGGACCCCTGAACAACACGGGGTGAAGGGGGAGCCTCATACGAGCCACGGGTCTGGCAGAGGTAGGGTTTAAGCTGGGAAACGTGGAACGTGGGGTGTATCTTCATGGAAGGGGGCAGCTTACCCGAGCATCCCTTCAACGGAAGGTCCCGAGCGGATGGCCAGACGCGTTGCCCCCAGCGGTAAGAGGGCGCGGGCCTGCGCTTGCGGTCTGCCTGACGGCGCATGGACTCCGCACTACCCGTGAGTGCCGCCCGGGCCTTGAGCCAGGATCGTCGGCACCGGCGAACTGCTCCGCTGAGGAGACCCCCACGTCCGCCTCTTGGCGAGGGAAGAGGGGAGGCTGGAAGCCAAACTGGCACTCGAACGGGGACATGCCGAGGGCCGAATGCCACAGGGTGTTATGGGCGAATTCGGCCCATGGCAGATGTTCCGCCCATGTGGAGGGGTTGCCCGCCGTCAGACATCGGAGCATGTGCGCCAGGTCCTGGTTCACCCGTTCGGTCTGGCCGTTAGACTCCGGGTGAAACCCGGAGGAGAGACTGGCCATGGCCCCCACTGAGCGGCAGAAAGCCGACCAGAAGCGGCTGATAAATTGGGGGCCTCGATCCGACAGTAGGTCCCGGGGAAACCCGTGCATCCGGGCCACATGCCGGAGAATGAGTTCTGCCGTTTCCTTGGCGGACGGCAGTTTGGGCAGCGGCACGAGCTTGCACCCCTTGGAGAACCGGTCAACCGCCACGAGGACAACCGTGTTCCCCTTGGACGGGGGCAGACCCGTGACGAAGTCCAGGGAGACATGGGACCAGGGGCGAGCGGGAACGGAAAGAGGGTGAAGAAGGCCGGGGGGGCCTCCTGCGAGGGGTTTTGTTACGAGCACAGACCTGGGTAAGAGGCCACGAACTGCCTAACGTCCTCTTCCATGCGTGGCCACCAATAGCTCTGACGGAGGAGCTTGTAGGTGGCCGTGCGGCCAGAGTGTGCCGCAAAGGATGCCTCGTGCCCCCAGCGCATCACTCGGGGGCGAGCAGAGGCTGAGACAAACCTGCGACCCGGGGGGCCGTTACCGGGATCGGGTTCGCGACGAAGGGCCTTAGTGACCACGTCGTCGATAGCCCAAGTGAGGGCTGCTACCACCCGGGGGGCCGGGAGAATAGGGTCCTGGAGAAGTGGGGAGTCTGTGTGGTCCCACTGCCTGGATAGTGCGTCGGGCTTGATGTTTTTCGAGCCTGGCCGGAAGGTGACAGTGAAGTCGAACCTGGCGAAGAACAGGACCCAACGAGGCCTGGCGGGCGTTAAAGCACTTTTGGCGTGCTGGATGTATGCCAGGTCTTTGTGTCGTCCACACAGGACGGGGTCTTGGCCACCTCCAGCCAGTGACGCCACTCTTCCAGTGCCAGTTTCATGGCCAGGAGCTCCCGGTCCCCAATGGGGTAGTTACGCTCGGCGGGGGATAAACGCCGCGAAAAGTAGGCACACGGGTGGAGTTTGCGGTCCGATCCCGTGCGCTGCGACAAAACGGCCCCCACGCCGATGTCGGACGCGTCTACCTCGACGACGAACGGTTCTTCAGGATCGGGGAATCTGAGGACCGGGGGGTTAGTGAGCCGGTCCTTGATTACCCGGAACGCTTGGTCGGCCTCCGGCGTCCAGCGGAAAGGACCTGGGGCCTTGCGTGTGAGGGCGGTAAGCGGGGCCGCAAGGGCTACGAAGTCCCGCACGAAGCGCCGGAAAAAATTAGCAAAGCCCAGGAACCGTTGGACAAGGCGGAGGGAGGTGGGCTGGGGTCAATTGGCCACGGCCTGGATCTTGACCGGGTCCATGTGCAGCGACCCCTGGGACACGACGAAGCCTAAGAAGGCGACCGAGGGGGTGTGGAAAACTGACTTTTCAAGTTTCACGTAGAGCCGGTTTTCCAGGAGTAGCTGCAAGACCCGGCGGACATGACCGATGTGTTCCTCAAGCGACCGGCTGAAGATAAGTATGTCGTCGAGGTAGACGAACGCTTATCGGTCCAGAGCCTCACGGAGCACGTCATTAACAAACCGTTGGAAGACAGCCGGGGCGTTCATCAGCCCAAAAGGCATCACCCTGTATTCATAGTGCCCTGTGGGCGTCAGAAAGGCTGTCTTCCATTCGTCCCCCTGCCGGATGCGGACGAGGTTGTAAGCGCTCCGGAGGTCCAGCTTAGTAAAGATGCGGGCCCCCTGGAGCGCCTCGAAGGCCGTCGCCATAAGGGGCAGGGGTAGCGGTCTTTGACTGTGATCGCGTTGCAGCCCCGGTAATCTATGCACGGGCGCAGGGTGCCCTCTTTCTTGGCAACAAAAAAGAAACCTGCCCCCGCCGGCGAGGAGGACGGCCGTATGAAGCCCTGCTGGAGCGCCTCAGCAATGTATTGCCGCATTGCCTCCTGTTCAGTGCGGCTCAGGGAAAAGAGCCGCCCCGGGGGGGACAGTGCCCGGCAGGAGGTTGATGGTGCAATCATATTTCCTGTGCGGTGGCAGGACTTGGGCCACCCCTTTGCTGAACACCACCCCCAGATCCCGGTAGGGTTCGGGGACGGTGGACAGGTCGGGTACCGTCTGCCGAACACGAGGTTGGTGATGGGGGGTGGACAGCGGAAGTAGGCATGACTCCTGGCACCGGGGGGACCAAGCATAAACGGAACGGGTTTGCCAGTCGATCCGCGGGTTGTGGAGTCGTAACCATGGGTAACCCAGGACCAGTTGGAGAGTAGGCGTGCGGGTGACTAGAAAGACGACTCTCTCGGAGTGAAGTCCCGTCTCCATGGTGACGGGCAGGGTCCTATGGGTGACAGGCCCCCTGCCCAAGACCCGACCATCAAAGGCCCTGAGTGGCTGGGGCTGGGGAGGGCCTCGACGCGAAGATGCAAACGCCGCGCGAGTGCGTCGTCGATAAAGTGGCCCTTGGCCCCGGAATCGACGTAGGCGGAGAGGCGGGTCCGACCACCCCCTCCCTGGCGAAGAATGACCGGGAGGGTGAGGCCTGACAGGGGGCGAGTGGATGCGCCTAAGACCGGCCCCCCCGACCGGCCCTGGCCCTTACGTTTCCCGACCCATCAGGGGGCGGGGAATCGGCCCCACCGGAAGGGTTCCATCCAGCCCTTCTGAGCTCCATGCGTTCGGGGGCTTCGGAACGGGCGTTGCGATGGACCGCGGGGTCGCGGCCAGGCCACGGGCCCGTGGAGCGGCCACGAGACCCCGCCCTCTCACGGGCCCGTTGCCTCAGACGGGAGTCGATGGTGGTGGCGAGGTTGTAGAGGTCGTCGAGCGTGGCGGGGGGGTCTCGAACGGCCAGTTCATCCTTCATGGATTCACTGAGTCCCCGTTCGTAGCTGGAGATGAGGGCCGCCTCATTCCAGCCACTCTCTGCCGCCAAGGTCTGGAACTCGATGGTGTACTCCGCCACCGACCTGGTGCCCTGCATGAGGTGCACCAAGCGAGAGGCCGCGCTACGGCCCCCCAGCGGGTGAAAAAAGGTTCCCTTGAGGGCCTCAGCGAAGGCCTCTTCATCCTCGCAGGCGGAGGTCCTGGCATCCCACTGGGCTGTGGCCCAAGCCAGGGCCCGGCCTGAGAGGAGGGAAATAATGTAAGCGACCCGGGATCGAGGCGTGGGGAATTGGGATGAGCGCAGCTCAAAGACAAGCGAGCACTGCATAAGAAAACCCCTGCAGCGCTCAGGTTCGCCCGCGAAGCGTTTGGGAGCGGCGACGGGGGAATCTCCCGTGAGGCGAGGCGGGGGAGGAGGAACCATCGGAGGCGGAATCGAGCAGGCGAAGGGGGGGGGCGACCGCCTGAAGCCCAGAGAGGTTGACAGACAGTTCCTTGACCGCCTCAGTAAGAGCCGCTACCTGCTGAGTGAGGAGGGTGAGTTGCTGCTCATGACGCCCCAGGGTAACGCCGTGGTGGCAAAGAACGGCAGCCACTGGGGGTGGGGACCCTTCTGGGTCCATATCGTGCGCCCCTGCTGAGTCCATACTGGGCGCACTGTACTGTTACGGGGGGCCTGGGGAGGCGCACCGAAAAAAAAAGGGAAATAACGGACTCAAGTGCGGGGGTCCACACCTAACCACCCAAAGGAGGGGAAACGTAAAAGAAATCCCGTCACTGAGCGGGGAGGCTACTGAAGGCAGCCCGTCAGGGGATTCGAAGCCAGAGTCACAGTCTCCAGGGGTGGGAAAGCTACCACTGCACCACGGATTCTGTGACCTGAAAGGGGAAAATAAAGGCAATAAGCCTACGGGCAAACTGAGGAGTCGCTTCCTGGCGATCTCAAACCAAAGCGGATTTTTAGTAATGAGGGTTGATGAAAAAGGAAAACGAAAGGCAAAGGAAAAAGCGGGATTGAACCCGTCAAAGCTCTATACTGAGCTGAAGGGAAAAAAGGCACGCACAGCACTCGGAGCGCGAGCGAGTGTTATGTGTGTGCGTGGGAAAGCTCTCTGTGCAGAGACGCTGGCTGTGTGTGTGTGTGTGTGGGGGGGGGCAGCACGGTGAGCACACGCCTGCAGCGCGCTTAGTGTGACAGAGACGCTGTGTGTGTGCCTCTTGCGCTCTGTGTGTGTGCTGTGTGTGTGTGTGTGTGTGTGTGGCGATCGACTGCGCATGTGCCAGGGGGTTTCGCGAGCCAGGCGCAATCGGCGCGTCTCTAGGACGCAAAGCACGCGTTCCAAAGCCCGGGGGAAGAAAGGCTATACTTAGCCCGGGGTGCGTTAAGCACCAGATAACGCCGGAGACAACAGGACCCGCGACAGGAGCTTCCAACGTCCTGAGGGAACGGGGAGAAGCGGAAGATGGCCGCGGGCGTCTCGGGCTGATGAGAGACGGAGGTTAGTGGCGTTACCCCAACTCTCCCTAACCTAACCGGCTAAGGCCCTAGCAGTTACCTCAAGGCTTTTGCCTCTACCACATCCCGCCTCCTGTGCGACACGGGATTACCACTATCCTTAAACCGTTAGCAAAGGGTAACGCCAGACGAAAAGCTCTCAAAAAGTCGCGTGGGTAGCGAGACAGTGCGCCGAAGGCCGGCATTAGGAAGCTCATTTTATAGGGGGCCGGCCGCGGCGTTTAGCGGTCCCGCGGCGACCCCTAGGGGCGGGAATGCGCCCCCTGATACAATCCCTGCAAATCTTCCATATTTTACGTTTTATTCCATGCCAAGCGGAACTGCGTGTCTCTCAATAACTTCAGTCATTTCTGAAGAACTTTTCACACCAAGTCTGAATTTTACAGATGAAAAAAATCACGTCAAGATTTGAAAAAGAACTCACAAATATTAATGCCGTCCGTCACACCGAGTCCAAAACTGACGGACTGCAATGATGCCCAATATTTTTAATCAGAGTCTGTTCTAATTTTTGTTTTCTTCAGAGGCTTTAAGATCAGGCTGACCAATCAGAGCTCGGTTGTCAGGCAAAAGAGCTCAACAAGAGTGTATAGGACAAGCAACATGCTGACTATAAAAACATGGATATTAAAGAAAAGATCTGGTGGAATATAACTGAAAAGCTGGATAATGTTGGTGGTAAACCTCACAGTGACTGCATGGAACTGTGTTTTTGTTTATCTAGTGCATTATAATCTGATCATTCCTAAAAAAACACAAACTAGAGCTTCTTGCACCAATCTTCACTCATATTTTTTTGACAATATGAATAAGGCACGGCAAAACACATTAAGAGAAGGGAAATTAAAGAAAGCAAAAGCAGACAAGGAGTTTTCAGAGTGTTTTGACAAAAAATATGTCAGACTTCATGTGAAGGGCCCACTATGTTAAAAATCACATCCGGAATCGGTGTTAAAAAGCCATGCAATACAGCTCTAGATTTCTATTCAGTTGATCTGTTTGAATGCTTTGCGCTCTGGATTTGTGAAATAAATAATATGACATATCATATAAGACCAGGCTGCAGTAATAATTTCAATATGATGTCACCAAGGGGAAGTCAACCATGTTATGATATACCCTGTTTTGAATCCCCAGATGAGCTGATTTGGCTACAAGCGTTCACCATGTGGAGTGTGAAAATAAATAATTATGTTTATACAAGCTTTTATTTCCTATAATAGCACCTATGCAAAAATAAAAAAACAAAGTACTTGCTTTGCAGCAGAAATGACCATGAATTTAGATTTTTGTAAATATAAAAGCATCTATGACAGATCAACCAGACGTGTTGCTTTCCTGCACTATTCCTGTGATTAAACCTTTCATCTATTGACACACGGCAGGTATGCTTTCTGCTTCTGTTTTTCTGTTATTGACTGACTGCATTTGACAAAACCAGAGGTCTAATATCCACATCCTTGTAAATTAACTATTTAACGCTTTAAGACTGGCACTTCTGAGAATTGGGCTTAAGAAAGTTGGCACAGAGCCAGGAATTCAGGTGAGAGATACAATCAGTGAGAGCGGAAAAAGAAAATTATGAAGATGGTTTGAAGCTAAGATAAAGTTGCATGTCATCAGCATAGCAGTGAAAGGAAAGGCTATTTTTACGTATAATAGAGCCCATGGGAAGCATGTAAATTGTAAATAAAACAGGACCAACAACGAAGCCCTGTGGGACACCCTATTCCACAGTAACAGTTTCAGACATAGTATTCCCCAGGCTAATGAAAAAGCACCTGTTAGTCAGATATGATTTAAACCAGGTTAATACTGTGTCTTAAAGTCCAATATCTGAGTGGCGTGAAACTAAAATATTGTAATCAACAGTATCAAAAGCAGACGCGCGATCAAGAAGAACCAAAACGGACTCATGACCTCAATCAGCTGCAGCAAGCAAGTCATTAAGGACATAAAGGAGTGCTGTTTCAGTGCTAGGCTGAGGACGAATACCAGTTTGAAAAATTTTTTAAATGCTGTTAGTGATGAGAAAGTCAAATAGCTGAGAGGCCACGACCCGCTCCAGAATCTTGGAAATAAAAGGAAGGTTCGAAATGGGGCGAAAATTATTGAGAACAGAGGAATCTGAATCAGGATTGTTAAGGACAGGAGTGAAAGCGGCAGTTTTTAAGGCAAGTGGTATAATTCCTGAGGACAGCGAAAGATTCACCACCTGACAAACAGGAGGAGATGAGACCAGAGCACACTTCTTGAGAAGAGCAGTAGGAGTAGGATCAAGAGAGAAAGTGAATGTTTTAGAGCCAGAAATAGCCTTGGAGATGTAATTTTCATCAACCAGGGAGAAAGAGGAAAACCTAATGGTAAATTGAGGAACAAAGAAATCAGAAGGGGAAAGTGAAGTGCAGTTAATAGACGAAGTAAGGTCACGACAGATGGAGGAAGCCTTATCTGCAAAGTAGTGAAGGAAAGAGTTACAGAGATCAGTGGAAGCTGAGTCCTGGTTTGGCAGAGGGCTGACAAGTTTATTAACAACAGAAAAAAGTTGACGAGGGTTAACACCAGAGGACTGGATGCAAGAACTAAAATATGCACAGAACACAATGTTCAATGCTGCTTTACACTTTGCAAGATGTTCGTTGTAGGCTAACTGGTGAACTTGTAGCCTCAGATTTTTTTATATATCGTCGCTCAAGGAGCCTTCCTGCAGTTTTTAAAGTCCGAAGCTCAGAAGTAAACCAGGGAGACATATGAGTGGAGGGAGCAGAGATGATGCGAACCCGGGTCAATCGATGAGAGTTTACGATATGACAGTAGTTTTTTGGGAGGGATTTTAACAGTCGGAAGAGAAAGAGAAGCATATGGTCTGAAACCAGTAGAGTGAACCCTGAAACATTACTGATTAGCTTTGGAGCAGAAGAAATTATGTCTAAAATATGGCCACGGTTATGAGTGGGAAATGAAACATGTTGCGAGAGATCAAAACAGTTGAGTAAAGAGAGAAAATCATTGGCAGCAGCAGAAGGAACATCAAGGTGAATATTAAAGTCACCAAGAACAATCAGGTGCAAAAGATGAACTCATAGTGGATAGTAAATAAGCAAACATTAACTGTATTAATTGAGAGGGACCAATTAGTCTAAAGTCCATGTATTTGGAACATGGGAGGAAACCGGAGAACCTGGAGTAATCCCACACCATTCTGCCACCATTTTCTGCATTCCATTCTGCATTTTGTTAACACTCAATAGTTAATGTCTCCAACTTGTAAGAAATACGGGATTTCTAGAAAGCCCAATTTTAGAGTACAAACTCCCTCTGTTTTTTGTTTTTCTTATTGATTATACTATTACCGTATTTTTCGGACCATAAGGCGCTCTTAAAATCCTTTAACTTTCTTAAAAATCGACAGTGCGCCTTTAAATGTGGTGCGTCTAATGTATGAATTAATTCTGGTTGTGCTTTCTGACCTAGAACCGATTGTAGATGGTACACGGCGCTCATAAATCTGTCAAAATGTTTTAGCACGGCCTTGGTAAATTACGAAGCTTACGGCAACCGTAGTCAGGAACATAGCGGGGTATTACGGTATGTGCTTCAGCATTAGGGTACATGCGTTCATTCATTCATTTCCGAAGCGGATTTCAAACACAACGCTATCAGTCACGCAGTACAACATGGACATAGAGCAGCTGCGAGAGAATTCAACATTAACGAATCAATGGTACGGAAGTGGAGGAAGCAAGAAGACGCCCTGCACCAGGTAAAGACCAAACTGAGGTTCCGACGGAACTTAAGAGTTTTGTTTCATTTCATGCGCCTTATAACCCGGTGCGCTTTATGTATGAAAATTTACCCGTTAGCAGCCGATCGTTGATATCGCGTCTTATAATACGGTGCGCTTTATGGTCTGAAAAATACGGTATATGGTCACATGCATCTCTTACAAAGATTATAATTCTTTTTAAATTAAATTTTGTGTTTGAGGTACCAGCAGGAGATGAACTTCTCTCAAGAATTTGTCACCACATCAAACCCAAGCCCCAAAAGTAATGATACAATTGACACAAGTGTAATGTACTTCGTCTATATTTCAGTTTTTTCCATCAATAGTATCTTGGGACTTCACATCAATTCCTACATTTTGTGGCTCATTTCCAAGGGAAAAGGAAATGGAATATCAGCAGAGTTCTTCAGCCTCAATCTAGCTCTTTGTGAGATTTTTTTCTGCCTTGGCAGCATGAGCTTTGTATTTAGTGTTTGGATTCCAAACCTTAGATATGTAGCTTTTTTTGCACTGGTGCTCCCTCTCTATGGTCGTCCTCTAATCCAGTGCTTAATCTGCATCGAGCGCTACCTGGCAGTGCTCCATCCCATCTCATTCCTGAAGTACAAGCCTCTGAGATACAGACTGGCATGCTCTGCTGTGGCCTGGGTGACCATTCTTGGCTTTGGTGTGATTTGCATGTTGTTTAAAGCTGGACAGATGGGATACAGCTCACTCTGTGTATTGCTGTCCCTGACCTTTTTCTTTATCACAATTCAGTTGTTATGTTCAGTCTCCATATTGAAGGCCCTGAAATATCCAGTAGCAGGTCAGATAGGAACGGGCAGAGAGCAGGCCAATAACAAGAAAAGAAAAGCATTTAATCTCATTTTGATATTCACAGTAAGCATGTTTGTTCAATCTATTCCTCTATTCATTGTGAATGCTCTTTATAGCATTTTGTCGCCTGCAGATTTCTACTTGTATTTTTGCATTTGTATTGCCATTTCGATGATAATGGCTTATGTAAGCCCTGTTCTCTATATCCACCGGGTTAAAAAGCAATAAATACCTTAAAATAGGGGTAACATCTTTACCTGGTTTGCTGTATCGCAGATTGTTTCGTGTTTATTGTGGTTAATGTGAAGCATTATCTCCTGAAGAAAATCTAATAAACACTTTAGTTTAGGGAGCATATAATAGTCATTTAATTATAAATAATGGGTTATTTGTAGTTGATTCGTGCTTTTTAAGCTCTCATTAATAATCACTGTGTTTAAAAATTGCCTGTGGCATAATAATTAATTTAAAAGCAAGCACTAATTGTCTCTCCTAAAAATCTTACTATAGTACATATTCAGTGTAATTGGTGTTATAGTTCCACACTTTTGTACTTTTGCTTTTATCTTTTGTACTTTTACTGGAACACTAAATACCATATCCAGGAAAATGGAATCTGTTTGACTTAGAAAGATAATGTAGTATTGCGTCTCCACAATTTATTGAACCAAACATACGTGTGGATCACTACATATCATAAACATACAGTCCCAGAAGCAAAGTAACAGTTATTGTCTTTCAAATATATTTGTAGATAGGACAAACGGTTATTAGTTATAAAAATCTAAACTAAAAACAACATTTTAAAAATGTTATCACATTTAAAACTTTTAAACGGAAACGGAATCGTCATGTGCTAACACATTAGTGACAATTACAATTTAATCCAAATTCCTTTTAAATTAATCAATTGAGCCAGGTTCACTAAAAATATTTTACCGTATACAGTCTTATTTTAACCTTTTTTCTAAACTTTGCTAAACAAAGTGAAGTATAATATTATTCTGTGAAGGCCAGACACCACATTTAACACCTACATTACAAGAATAAAAGAGGACAAAATAAAACAGTAATAAGCTGTAAGAATAGGCTAGTAATTGCCAGGAATTGCCTTATTCACCAATAATATGTAGATATTTAGATACAAACTATTGACTAATATGTTTTTTTCCTGTTAGAGTATTTCTAACATAAATATGAATAAATGTGACTCATGTAAATTAACTTTACAAGTTTAATCAAGGCAATTTTGGTTCTCCTTTTATAATGCATACACTGCATATATAAGCTTAAATAGTATGTCATCATCATACATTATCAGAGAAACATTAATTTGCTGGCTTTGGGTGATTTTGCTTTGCTTTATTAATGTTTATTTATGGTAATTTGCTCTGGAAAGATGCATTTCAGTTTATGCAATGAATGCATTATCAAACTTCTTTAAAATTTTAGATCTTATTTACAGCTACAAATAATATGCAGATTAAAGTTCAAACAGGGCAGCTCGTTTTTTACATTACCTGCATTTGTACAAAATTATAACACTTTGGTCATTAAGATTTGATTGTGTTGTTATATAGCTCTGGATTTCTATTCAGTTGATCTGTTTGCATGTCTTATGTTCTGCATTTGTGAAACAAATAATGCGTGACATTACATAAGACCAGGCTGCAGTTATAATTTCATAATGGTGTCACTATAGAGAAATCAGGCCAATGTTATGACATAAAATGATTTCTGTATGCTTGCTGGCTCTAAATTATGTCAATTATAGGAACAGCCCTAATAAAATGTAATAAGCTTATAAAAATAAATGACATTTTGTGAACTGAATGAAACATTTTCTCAGTGTTTAGTAGAATACATATTAAAACAAATACTGAAGATCAGCATGGATTAGGGTTGATATGGTAGCACACCTTACTCTCTTGCCATTTATGTTATGGCACTGGAATAATCAAAGTAGAAGCAAAAATCCACTCATCAACTATTGGTATCCCGAGACCACCGCCTGTTACCTCCTCGCCGCTAGGGGCGATCCGGACGGACGGCGAAACACCAGAAGAAGAAGAAGCTAGGGACCTAGAACTGATTGTGAGACTATATTTAAGCATGGCTTAGCTCATGTGCGATGCGGGAAATTAAAGTTATGTTTGGCGCTTGCCCAGCGGGGTCCCAAAACCCCCGCGTGCTTTAGATTACTCAAGTTTGCAGCAATGGCCGCTTTTGGTATTTATTTGTCAAGTCAGATACATTAATATAGCGCTTTTTACGATTTAGCATTGTCTCAAAGCAGCTTTACAACTTTACATTATTTCCTAATATCTACGTCCAATCCAAAATTGAGGAAGCCTAGGGCGACAGTGGAAAGGAACAACTCCCTAAGTGTTATGAGGAAGAAACCTTGGGAGAACCAAGACTCAAAAAGGGACCCAACCTCCTTGGGCGGCATAGATGATAAATGTAAGAATGAAACTAATTTATCTAATAAGTCATGGAGTCATAGTTCAAGTAAAATGGAAAATATGCACATCGGCATTAAGTAGTCCAATACACAGAGTCACTCCAGGATCCTGAGTCTAAGCAGGAAAGTCGTTGGTGGCACTTTGTCCCCAGCCAACCGAACGAGGGAGAGAGTTACTGCCCTCTGGTGTGGCCCGGGTATGGTGGGGCTGGAGCTGATGATGGAAACAGCTTGAGTGAAGCTGCAGCGGATGAACCTCATGTGTGGGGCAGGAACTGGTACCGGAACAGAAAATGTAATTAGTTATTGATTAAGAGCACAGTGTCTATTAACAATCACTGATGCCACACGTAGCATGAGACCCCGGCAGCATTAGCTATAGCAGCATAGCTAGGAACAGGAGAACCGGAATGTAACACAACCAAGAGGGATCACATGAGACATCGGCAACCCCACGGGAGGCAGAAGACAACAACCCAACGTCTCTGATCACCATAAGGCTCTTTGACTATGAACCCCCAGCTCTGCCCTTAGTCTAAGGCAAGGATGCACGAGTCAAGATCAAGAGGACGGAAGCCCAGTTCAGCCAGCCAGACTGAGTAAATATGTTATAAGAAGTATTTTGTAATTAATCTGAAATTTAACTGGTAACCAGTGCAGTGATGATAGAACAGGACTGATATGATCAAATTTTCTAGTTCGAGTTAGCACTTGGGCGGCTGCATTCTGAACTAATTGAAGTGTATTTATAGATTTACTAGAGCATCCAGTAAGTAAGGTGTTACAGTAATCCATCCTTGAGGTTATAAACACCTGAACCAGTTTCTCTGCATCATTAAAAGAGAGGATATTTCTAAGTTTTGCGATATTACATAATTGAAAGAAAGCAATTCGAGTGATGCTGCTAATGTGTGAATCAAAGGAGAGATCAAATGCAACACCTAGGTTTTTTACAGACGGACTGGGCAATACTGAACAGCCATCTAGATTTAGGATATATGTAGCCAACCTGTCTCTCACAGCTTTGGGTCCCACTAATAGAACCTCAGTTTTATCTGAGTTAAGTAAGACAAAAATTAAATAACATCCAATCTTTTATCTCCTTTATACAGTCCTCAATTTTGTTGATTGTAAGGCTGTCATTAGGTTTAGCTGATATGTACAGCTGTGTATCATCTGCATAGCAGTGGAAACTAATGCCATGTTTACGAATAACTGAGCCTAGTGGCAGCATGTAAAGAGAGAATAAAAGCAGGCCAAGCACTGACCCCTGAGGCACGCCATACTTCACTTTTGAGAGCTTAGACCTTAGATTATTTACATGAACAAACTGGTACGAGTTGGTCAAGTAGGATTTAAACTAAGAAAGTGCCAATCCCTTAATGCATACAGTATTTTCTAGTCTGTTTAGTAAAACATCATGATCTATAGTGTCAAATGCTGCACTAAAATCTAACAGAACAAGAAAAGAAACACATCCCTTATCTGAGAACATTAATAAATCATTTAGTACCTTGATTAATGCTGTTTCAGTACTATGATGGGGCCTGAAGCCAGACTGAAATGTTTCATAAATACCATTCCTTTGGAGGTGACTACAGAGCTGCTGATAGACGGCTTTTTCTAAGATTTTGGACAGAAACTGTAGATTTGAAATTGGTCTATAATTAGATATCCCACAAGGGTCAAGAGTGGCTTTTTTAATCAGTGGATTGATAACAGCACACTTAAAGGATTTGGGCACATAACCAAAGGTAAGTGATGAATTTAAAATAACTAACAGTGGCTCTATCAGTGGAATTGATACTAGGTATCAATTCTTTGTGTAAACGTGTAGGAATTGGATCTAATAAACACGTTGATGACTTAGACGAGCTGATCAGTGCGGATAGTTCAGTATTAATAATTGGGGTAAAAGACTCTAGTCTTGATTTTACAGCTAATTAAACAGACGTCTACAGTAGTGCTGCATCTGGAAGGTGGCTGAATAGTTTGGTGATGTGATGAGCATCGAGTTTTATGCCTAATGTTTTCTTTCTTATCATGAAAGAAAGTCATGAAATCATTATTATTAAGATTACGCAGAATGTGAGAATCACGTCTGTGGGGTTTTCTGTTAATTTGGAGACTGTATTAAAGAGAAATCTAGGATTATTATTATTTTTCTCTATTATTGAGGAAAAATATGCAGCTTTAGCTTTAGTGAGGGCATGCTTATACTTTGCCATGCTGTCCCTCCAAGCAATCTTAAATACCTCAAATTTACTATGTCGCCACTTGTGCTCTAGACACAGCGTTGTTTGCTTTAAAGTACGGGTGTGGTCATTATATCATTTTTTCCCTGATGCGTTTGGCCCTAGCAGGAGCAATCATATCCAGGGTTGAGCGAAACACATTTTCTAATTGGTCATTTACACACTCAAAATGATTGATCTCCGTAAGTGTATTAAATTTTAAGTCTGGTAGGTTTTTAATAAACGCAGCTGGAGTAGCAGATGTGATAGTGCGCTTGGTGTGATAAAGCAGAAGGATTTTATTTACTAGAGATAGCTCAAATACTAAAAGATAGTGATCTGAAATCGAATCACTTTGCGGGAAAACATCAAGGTTATCTATACTGATACCAAATGTTAATATTAGATCTACAGTATGATTACAGCGGTGGGTTGGCCCCATCACATTCTGAGTGATACCCATGGATTCTAAGATGGACTTGAAAGCAATTTTAAGTGGATCCTGCTCATTGTCAAAGTGAATATTGAAATCACCTACAATTAAAGCCTTATCTGTTGACAGTAGTAAGCAGTTGCTTAGATGAGAGCAGCACCCTCTCAAGTGGAATGGACACCATCCCATCCTAAAAGGCCAGGCTTACGATGTAGTCCCAATTGCCCACAGACATAAAATCCCCATTCTGGCCGCGGAACACAACAGCAATAATGTGTAAAATTTTTATTCAGAGTCTGTTCTAATTTCGGTTTTGTTCAGAAGCATTAAAATCAGGCTGACCAATCAGAGCTCGGTTGTCAGGCAGAACACCTCAACAAGATCTTAGGACAAGCAACACACTGACTATAAAACATGGATATTAAAGAAAAGATCTGATCAAATATAACAGAAAAGCTGCAGAATGATTGAGGTAAACCTCACAGTGACTGGATGGGCCGTGTTCTTGTTTATCTAAGTGCATCCTAATCTGTTCATGCCTACAAAAAACACAAACTAGAGCTTCCTGCACTAATCTTAACTCGTGTCTTTGTTTTTTTTTGTATTTTTTTTAAGTTGACGATGTGAAAAAGACACGGCAAGAAACATTAAGAGAAAGGAAATTAAAGAAAGCAAAAGCAGACAGGGAGTTTAGACAAAAACATGTCAGACTTGATGTGAAGGTCCCACAATGTTAAAAATCAAACTTGGTCTGAAAAGGCCTTTAGTCCTGTAAAACAGCTCTATATTTCTATTCAGTTGATCTGTTTGCATGCCTTATGCTCTGCATTTGTGAAACAAATATTATGCCATATCATATAAGACCGGGCTGCAGTTATAATTTTAATGTGCTGTCACCAAGTGGTGCTGATATTACCCTGTTTTGAATCCCCAGATGAGCTGATTTGGCTACAAGCATTCATCATGTGGAGTGTAAAAATGAATAATTATGTTTACTCAAGATTTTATTTCCTATAATAGCACCTATGCAAAAAAAAAAAAACAAAGTACTTGCTTTGCAGAAGAAATTACCATGAATTTAGATTTTTGTAAAAGTGCTAAGCTACATATAAAAGCATCTATGACAGATAACAAACTAGACGTGTTGCTTTCCTGCACTATTCCAGTGATTAAACCTTTCATCTATTTATACACGGTAGGTATGATTTCTGCTTCTGGTTCTGTTATTGAGTGACTGCGTTTGACAAAACCAGAAGTGTAATAGGCATATCCTTGTAAATTGTGTACTTAAAGCTTTAAGACTGGCACATTTGGTAAGTTTTCAATTAATTATAAAAGGATTAGTCATAAATCCAGAGGTTAAAAAAGAAAGAAAACAATTGTACATTTGTTTGATGTATCTGATTTGTAAGTAAATGTACTTGAGGTCTCTAATAAGATTGATTACATATTTAGGATTGCATTTATTTGTTTATTTAACATTGTGTCAGCATTAATGGCCATTGATAAGAGCAAGGCTAGATTGATTCTAGTCACAGGCATTCATGCTCAGGTAACTGAGAATTGCCAATTAACCTCCATGCCTTTGGATTGTGGGAAGAAAAGGGGAGCACATGGAGTAACCCAACACCATTCTGTCACCCTTTTCTGCATTTGAATTTTTTTTAACACTCAATAGTAATAGGAATATTGGATTTATGACATATCCAATGTAGACAAACTCCCTGTTTTTGTTCTTCTTATTGATTATGCTATTATATGGTCACATGTCTCTCTTGCAAAGATTATAATTATTCTTTGATAAATTTTGTGTTTGAGGTACAACCCGGAGATGAACTTCTCTCTCGAATTTGTCACCACATCAAACTCAAGCCCTCACAGAAATGATACAGTCAACCTAAAAACATTTCCCTTCAACTTCCTTCCAGTTTTTTCCATCAACAGTATCTTGGGACTTCACGTCAATTCTTACGTTTTGTGGCTCATTTGCAAAGGAAAAGGAAATGGAATATCAGCAGAGTTCTTCAGCCTCAATCTTGTCTTTTGTGAGATTTTTTTCTGCCTTGGCTGCTTAGATTTTGTACTTGCTATTTGGATTCCAAGCTTTGCATATTTAGCTTATTTAACGTTGGTATTCCCTCTCTATGGCCGTCCTCTAATCCAGTGCTTGATCTGCATCGAGCGCTACCTGGCAGTGCTCCATCCCGTCTCCTTCCTGAAGTACAAGCCTCTGAGATACAGACTGGCATGCTCTGCTGTGGCCTGGATGACCATTCTTGGCTTTGGTGTGATTTGCATGTTGTTTATAGCTGGACCGATGGGATACAGGTTACTTTGTACACTGCTGTCACTGACCTTTTTCTTTGTCATAATTCAGTTGTTATGTTCAGTCTCCATATTGAAGGCCCTGAAATATCCAGCAGCAGGTCAGATAGGAACGGACAGAGAGCAGGCCAATAACAAGAAAAGAAAAGCATTTAATCTCATTTTGATATTCACAGTAAGCATGTTTGTTCAGTCTATCCCTCTGTGCATTGTGAATGCTCTCTATAGTATTTTGTCACCTGCAGATTTCAACTTTTCTTTTTGCATTTGTATTGCCATCTCGATGATAATGGCTTATGTAAGCCCTGGTCTCTACATCCACCGGGTTAAAAAGCAATAAACACCTCATAACAGGGATAAAATCTTTACCTGCTTTGCTGTATCTCATTGTGGTTATTGTAAAGCATTGTCTTCCAAAAAAGTCAAATGAACATTTAAGGGAGTTTAGGGAGCAAATATTATTGGTTAAATCATAGATAATATGTTATTTATTTTTAAACACTCATTAACAATCACTGTGTTTAAAATGAACTGTGACATTATAATTAATTTAATAATAAAGTCTAAAGCCTAAAAATCCTACTACATTACAAAATCAGTGTAATTGGTGTTATAGCTGCACACTTTCCTCTGTACTTTTACTGGCTAGATACCATAACCAGGAACTATGGTGATGATGCAATATCGCCTCTCCACACTTTATTAAACCAAACACGTGTGGGCATCACTAAACGTTATAAACTTAGAGTCACAGAAGCAAAGTAACAGTTATTTTCTTTTGCAGTTCATGTTCAGTTACATTTGTAGATGAATATATGGTTATTAATTTAAAAAACAAATCTAAGAAACATTATTTATTAACATCTTTAATCTGAAATGTTATTGTGTAACATAATATTAATAAATATAAACAACAAATACACCCTCTGGAGGTTTTCAAAATAACCGAAAATCCAATTCCATTTTATTCAACAGGCCTAAAATTGAACAACTGTCTCAAATTCAGTAAAAGATATATTTACAGTACACAGCCCTTTTTATTCTGAACATGTTGCACAAAGTGAAATGTAGACCAGATACAGCAGGTAAGCCTTCCATTACAAGGTAAGGACAGAAAACAAATAAAAGACTAATAAACAAATGTTGCAAGGAATTCCTTTATTCACCATAAACATGCAGATTAGCTATGAAGTAATGACTAATAGGTTTTTATGTGAATTTTATCAAGGGAATTTCTGTTTTTCTTCTTATCAGTTTTATAATTCATACCCTGTACTGTGTATATATACATTATTATAAACTTTATGTTCACAAAGAAAAGCTAGTTTGCTGGGCTTTGTCTGCTTGAACTTTGGCTGATAAATGCCAGTCTATAGGTATTTGTTCTGGAGGATGCAATGTAACTTATAATACAAAATGTTATGTATATGTTATGGATTTAACTCAGAGTGATGTTACAAAGCTCTGCTCTTCTATGTAGTTTATCTGTTGCCATGTCTTTGTGCTCTGCTTTGTGAAACAAATATCTGTCACGTGCTATAAGACCGTAGAGTGAGCGCAGCGTGCGCCGCAAAAAACCTAATCCCTGCAGTGTTCAGTGGAGCCAATGCTGCCATCTAGTGTTGGCGCAATGCTCCTGATAAATGTTAATATGATGTCAACAGGGAGAATAAACCAATCTTATGATTTTTTTTTAAGGGTACATTAAGCACTGTATGCTTGCTGGCTCTAAATGATGTCACTTACAGAAACAGACATAATAAAATGTAATGACCTTATAAAAATAAATGCCTTATGTTGAATAAGTGTTTTGCAGTGTTTTGCAGAATACATACTTATATAAATAAAGGAAGATAAACATGGACTAGGGTGGATATGATGGTACACCTAAATATCATACCAGGTTCCTGCTGAAAGGAACATACTGATTTTATGTTATTTCATAAGACAGAGTACACTGAAGGTAAGCTGTAGGAGAGTTTCTTCCTCATAACTCTTAGGGATTTCCCTTGCCACTGTCGCCCTAGGCTTGCTCAATTTGGGATTGGCCGTAGATATTAAAAGATAATCTTAAATTGTAAAGTTGATTTGAGTCAATGCTGCATTTGAAAAAAGCTCTATATGAATAAATCTGACTTGACATGGCTTGACAAAGACGGCGTTTGCTGGTGTTAAGCTCGGAGTCTTTCATTAAACACCATCCATGGCTGATCGGAGGTTCATTCATGGATCTGTTAAGTCCAGCTCTTATTATCCCGACCGAGCTGCTGATGCTCTAGAACTCTAACTAACATTTTTGACTGATAAGATTAACATTAATAGCTATTACGAACCGACCAGGGGAAGGGACACTGGTCGGGGGGAAAAGGGATAAGGAAGGAGGACTCAAATGCAGGAAAAGGGAACACAAAATATGGAGCAAAGGGAATTTGATAAGAAGGGATAAGGAAAGAAGTGGATACACCTTGGTGTAATAGAGGGGGAGCGGATGCAGTCCGATGGAGAAAGCCCTTACGCTCGAGTGAGCGTCTCAGGCTGGGATTCGATCCTGGCTTCCGTGCATTGAGGGGGCGAGTGAGTACCACTCACCAATGGCCGTGAGAGAGAAGGGGGGCGCAGCTGACGAGGCGAGTAAGGGCAAACGGAGCGAGTACACAACGCTCAACACAAAGGCAGGCGCGTCAAAAAGGGGCATACAATAAGGATGGGAATGATGTGAAACCTACAAATTAAAATGCCCCTGAAACGGGAGGGCGGTTATGTTGAATTAAACACAACAAAAGAAGATCGCTACCAGCGAACTCGCGGACGAGACCGAGCATGCGCGGTGGGGGGGACTCACACGGAGACCCAGTGGATAAGCCGTAGCGTTAGCCGAAGCTCCGGGTCGCGCTGCACGGTGCGCGCAGCGCCAAAAACAAACACACAGCAAAGCGAAGGACAAACCACTGCCAGAGGGAAGGAAGGAGCAGGGAAACCAGCAATCCGGAGGGAGAGAGGCTGGGCGACGGCGAGGGCCCGGGGAGCGCACGGATTTTAGGAGGGAAGGAGAGGTCAGTAGCGATGATTGTCCGATAATCCTACCTATTTCCCTGGACAATTTTACCTCGAGTCTCCCGAGCTCTTACTAGGCTGATCCGCTTATCGGACCAGTCGTACCGGTAAGCCCTAACGGGAATCGCTACTGGGTTTCTTGATTTGTAATGAACAGATTCTATACAACGGTAGATAGTGCGACGGGGGCGGCATTAGGAAGCGGCTATTTATAGCGGTTCGGACCGCCATGTTGCCGCGGCGGCGACGCACCCGCCTTTGGGATGTTTGGACCGAACAGCACAACCCCCCCCCCGAGGGGAGGCCCCCGAAGTCCCAGCCGGCGGCCCTCATCCCGCCGGACCAGTCACGGATCAGGGGACCGGGTCCAGGTGTGCGGTTGGGAACCCAGGAGCGCTCCTCCGGGCCCTAAAACCCTCCCGTCGACCAAGTTACTGAGTTGCTGCATTGCACGCGGCGGGAGCGAGGAGTCGGCGACACAGTATTACGCCGGGACCCCCTGACGATGCGACGGGCAGGTGGCCGCGCGGGAGGAGAAAGGGTCCGACAAAGGACGGGCCTGAGTTGGGAGACGTGGAATGGTGGGGTGAACCCTCATGGCTGAGGGGGGAGGTCGAGCCGGTAGGTAAACCGGGGTGATCCCTTCGCACCACTTTGAAGGGCCCACGAACTCGGCCCCAACTTGCCCCTGGACCTCTGGGGGGGGTTGCCGCGCAGGGGACAACCACACCCGCGGCCCGGACGGAAAGACGGAGCAGGTTGGCGTCTGCGGTCCGCCGTGACGCCGCATTTGCCCTCCATCGCCGGCGGAGTAGTGCTCGCGCAGGTCCAGGCCCTTGGCAACCGACAGACAAAAGCGTGCGGCCGAGGGGGGAATCAAGCCTCTCTTTCCTGTTCGGGGAAAGAGAGGCGGAGGGAAACAGAACTGGCACTCGAAGGGCGACATGCCCAGAGGGAGTGCCGTAGGGTGTTGTGGCGAACTCCCGCCAGAGCAATGCTCGGACCAGGTGGAGGGTTCCTGGACGTGAGGCACCGGAGCATGGTGGCCAGGTCTTGGTGAACGCGCTCTGTTTGGCCGTGGACTCGGGGTGAAAAAACCGAGGACAGACTGGCTGTGGCCCTAGGGAGGCGGGCAAAAGGCCGTCCCAGAACCGACTAGCAATTGCGGGCCCCGGTCCGGACACCAGGTCGCTGGGCAGGCCTGGGAACCCGGGCGCATGGAGGAGGATGAGGTCAAGCCGTCTCCCGTGCCGGAGGCAGCTTGGGCAATGCCCACAAACTTACAGGCCTGGAAAACATCGGTCGACACCACGAGGATGACGGTTCAAACCGAGAGGGGGAAGGCCGTAACAAAGTCAGGCGATATGTGGACCAGGGCGAGAGGGGACAGGGGTGGTTGGAAGGAGGGCCGCTGGGTTCGCTGCCGGGGGGGTTTGTTACGGCACAAACCTCGCAGGCGGCGACGAAGGCCTTGACGTCTGCCTCCATGCAGGACCACCGAAGGTCCGTTGAGGAACTCGTAAGTTCGAGCGCCTCCCGGGTGCGCCGTGAAGGGGGACTCGTGCCCCCAGCGCATGACCTCAGCAGAGCAGAAGCAGGGACGAACCTGCGGCCTGGTGGGCCATTCACCGGGGTGGGTCAGGCGGCGGCCCCCTGGTGATGGCCTGGTCGGACTTCCCCAGGTGAGGGGCACGACGAACCGGGCGGAGGGAAGTAACAGGGTCAGCGCGGAGGGGCTCGGGGGGATCCACTGCTGAGAGAGGGCGTGCAGGATTCACGTTCCTGAGCCTGGGCCGGAAGGATAACGTGAAGTTGACCTGGCAAAAGAACAGCGACCAAAACGAGCCGACGGGCGTTAAGGCGTTTGGCATGCTGTATTGTAGGCCAGGTCTTGTGTCCGTCCAGACCAGGAACGGGTGCTGCCCCCCTCCAACCAGTGGCGCCACTCCTCTAAGGCCAGTTTTAGGCCAGGAGTTCCGGTGCCGACGGGTAATTGCGCTCGGCGGGGGTCAAGCGCGGGAAAAAGTAGGCGCAGGGCGAAGCTTGTGGGTGGTGCGGTCCGTTGGGAGGGAAGGCACCAACTCCACTTCGGACGAGTCTACCCGACGGAACGCCTCCTCGGGCAGGGAAGCAACGAACGGGCGGAGTGTAGGAGCCTCTTGATTTCCAGGAAGGCCCGTTCGCTTCCTCCGACAGCGGAATGGCCCGGGCCTCCTTACGGGTGAGGAGGTGAGTGGAACGGCGGTGGTTCCCGAAGGTCCATGACGAAACCGACGGAAGAAATTGGCAACGCCCAGGAACCGCTGGACCTGCGCACCGAAGAGGGACGGGGCCACTCCGGCCCACCGCCTGGGGTCTTGGCCGGGTCCATGCTCAGACACATGGGAGACCACAACCCCAAGAAGGAGACAGAGGAAAAACATGGAACACGGACTTCTCCAATTTCACAAATAGGCGTTGGTGAGGAGAAGTGGAGGACGCGGGCGGCCGTGCCGGATGTGTTCCGCCTGTATGCTGAAGATGAGGACGTCGTTTCAAGGTAGAGTAGACATACGGTCAGGGCCTCTCGCAAGACGTCGATTAATAAGGCGTTGGGAAGACGGCGGGGGCATTCATTGAGGCCGAAGGGCATGACCAAGTACTCATAATGCCCGTGGGCGTAAGGAAAGCCGTTCTTCCATTGTCCCCACTGCCGAATGCGGGACCAGGTTGTAGGCCTCCTGAGTCCAGTTTGGTGAAAATTATGGCACCCTGGAGGCCTCAAAAAAGGCGTGTTATAAGAGGCAGGGGGTAAAACGGTCCTTGACCGTTTATGGCGTTGAGGGCCCCGGTAGTCAACGGCGAGGGAGAAGGGACCCGTCCTCTTCCCACAAAAAGAAGGCCCGCCTGCGGGAGAAGAGGATGGTCGAATGAACCCCGCACGTAAGAGCTTCGGCGATGGACCGCCATGGGCCTCCTGTTCGGTCGATTGAGGGAGAAGAGCACTCCCCCGAGGGGGGGAAGCACCGGGCAGAAGGTCAAATGGCACAGTCGTATTCGCGGTGCGGAGGGAGACGAGGGCTTCCCCTTTGCTGAAACACTCTGCCTAAATCCCTGTTTACTGGGATGGGACTGAGGAGAGGTCAGGCCCGGGGCTGTTTGGCCAGGAGGGAGTATTTGGCGAGGAATGAGGCAGGCCTCCAGGACACTAGGGGACAGGAAAAGGAAACCGAGCCGGATGCCAGTCAATAGAGGGGTTGTGGTGTCGGAGCCAGGGAAGTTCCCTAAAACCAGTTGGTTATGGGGTGTTTGGGTGGACAGGAAAGGCAGGAGCTCGGTGTGGTCCCCCGAAGGCCCCTGGAGGGGGGAGGCTCTGGTGCGTAACGGGGACCGCAACCCAAAGAAACAACGTCCAGGGCCCTAAACGACGGTGGCCGCGGAGAACCTCCAATTGAGCGTGGAGCTGTTGGGCCAGGCGACGTCAATAAAGTTGCCGGCGGCCCGAATCGATCAGGACCCGAACGGTCTTGCGGCGATCCCGTCCTGAACCGATACTGGCTGTAAGACGAGGCCGGAGTGGGGAGGTTCAGGGCGCGTCTATGACCGCCCTCCCCACCCCGTGCCCGGCCCTCGGTTCCCGACGGCAGTGGAGACCCAGCCCTGGAACCGAAGGGGAGGAACCGGCCCTGGGCCAGGTCCATGGGGTCCTCGGCGTCTCTATTGGTCGGAGGGTACATGACTTGGCCCGAGGGGCAAAACGGGGTACCGGGATGCGCGGGGGCGGCCTTCTCCCGAGCCTTCTGCGTCGGCGCGGGTGTCCAGGGAAGTAGCGAGGCCATAGAGGTCATGAGGGTCGCAGGAGGATCCACGTGTGGCAAGGTCGTCCTTGAGACCTCAATGAGGCCCTTCTGGAAAGAGCCATAAGGGCCAGGTCATCCAAACCGCTTTACGGCGGCCAGGGTCTGGAAATCAAATGGCGTACTCGGCCGCTGAGCGCGAGCCCTGAACGAAGATCAGTGAGTAGAGTCGCGGTCCGTCACCGCCCGCCATGGGGATGAAAAACGTTTCCTTATGGGCTTGGGGTTTAAAGGCGGTTTCAGTGTTGCAGATCCCTGAACCCGACTCCCACTGGGCCGTGGCCCAGGCCAAGGCACGGCCCGAAAGCAGGGAGAATGAATAAGCCCACCCGAGGGCGTTGAGTGGTGAAGCGGGAGGGCTGGCAGCTCAACGTCAGTGCAGCATTGCAATAGAACCCGTGCAGCGTTCCGCTTCCCCCGGCGAAACCTCTCGGGGCGGGCGGAGATTAGGGGTATCACCCGTTGGCACACGACCCTAGGTCCCGAGGCCGGAGAGGAAGAGCTGGAGCCCCTGGGGCGGAGGCGTACTTGCCGAGCTTGCCGTCAGCTGAGTGAATGCCCCGTAAGGTCCTGCACATGTGCACCAGGGCCGTTCAGTTGCTGCTCATGCCGACCAAGGGTGACGCCATGGTGCTGGAGCACAGTGCCCGCCGGTGGGGAGGGTTTGAGGGGGTACACCTTGCTTGGGTCCTTCTGGGAGAAGATTACTAGACGAACAGACAGGGGAAAGGGACACTGGTCGGGGGAAAACAGGGATAAGGTAAGGAGGACTCAAAATGCAGGAAAGGGAAAACAAAAATATGGAGCAAAGGGAATTTGATAAGAAGGGGATAAGGCAAAGAAGGTGGATACACCTTGGTGTAATAGAGGGGGAGCGGATGCAGTCCGATGGAGAAAGCCCTTACGCTCGAGTGAGCGTCTAGGTGGGATTCGATCCTGCGCTTCCGTGCATTGAGTGGCGAGTGAGTTACCCACTACACCAACTGGCCGTGCGAGAGAAGGGGGGCGCAGCTGGAACGAGGGAGTAAGGGCAAACGGAGGCGACGTACACAACGGACCAAAACAAAGGGCAGCGCGCGTCAAAAAGGCCTACAATAAGGAAGGGAATGATGTGAACCTAACAAATAAATTGCCCCTGAAACGGTAGGGCGGTTTATGTTGAATTAAACACACAAAAGAAGATCGCTTACCAGCGAACCGCGGACGAGCGCGCATGCGCGGTGGGGGGGGATCTCAACGGAGACCCAGGGGATAGCCGTAGCGTTAGCCGAAGCTTCGGTCGCGCTGCACGGTGCGAGCAGCGCCAAACAAACCACAGCAAGCGAAGGACAAACCACTGCCCGAGGGAAGGAAGGCACGCAGGCGAAACCCAGCAATCCGGAGGGAGAGGAGGCCTGGGCGACGGCGCGCGGAGCGGGGACGAAGCGGATTTTAGGAGGAAGAGAGGTCAGTAGCGATGTCTGTCCCTATAATCCTACCTAATTCCCTGACAATTTACTCGAGTCTCCGAGCTCTCTCGGCTGATCAGCTTATCGGGACCAGTCGTACCGGAAGCCCCCCCCTAACGGAATCGCTTACTGAGGTTCTTTGCTTGTAATGAACAGGATTCATATAAAACGGTAGATAGTGCGCCGGAGGCGGCATTAGGGAGCGCTATTTATAGACGGTTCGACCGCCATGTGTGCCGCGGCCGGCGACGCCCCCCGCCTGGGATGTTGGACCTAAACAAAGCTTCATCTAACAAACTTATAATCACTGATTGAGGACGAAAATCATACAGTACTTTGTACTGATTATACTATTATATGGCCACGTTTCTCTTCCAAAAATCATGACTCTTTTTATTTAAATTTTTTGTTTGAGGTAGCACCTGGAGATGAATTTCTCTAACCAATTTGTTGCCACCTCAAACCCAGACCCTGAAAGAAATGATACAGTCGACACAAGTATAATGTCCTTCATCTATATTTCAGTTTTTCCCAGCAATAGCATCTTTAGACTTTACATCAATTCCTACATTTGGTGGCTCATTTGGAACAGAAAAGGAAATGGAATATCAGCAGAGGACGTCTGGAGCACGTTTCTTCACAGTATGTCCAGACCGCAGCGTTTCCAGAGGACATCCAGACCATGGTGTTTCCCGAAGATGTCCATTTACATTTACATTTACATTTACAGCATTTAGCAGACGCCCTTATCCAGAGCGACTTACAATTGATACAATCTTACAATCCAAGCAATTGTGGGTTAAGGGCTTTGCTCAAGGACCCAACAGTGGCAGCTTGGCAGAGGCGGGATTTGAACCCTGGACCTTTTGGCCCATAGTCCAGTACCTTAACCGCTAGGCTACCACAGTCCCATGTCCAGAACGCTGCGCTTCCTGAAAACGTCCAGGGCACGCTCCGTCTTGAGGCCGTCTGTTCCCAAGAGGCCTTCCCAGAGGTCATCTGTTCCTGTTAGGCCTTCTCAGAGGCCGTCGGTTCCCAGAACCATTCACTCCTCATGGACGTCCAGATCCCGCCGGTCCTAGAGGATGTTCTTAGCATGGAACTTCAAGAGGACATCTGCCCCAGGTTCTGTTCTGAGAATATCCAGAATCCTTTGTTTCCTGAGAACGTTCATACTTACCTCAAGTACGTCCATTCCAGTGTCGTGGGGGGACGTCTGTTCCGTGTCAGAGTCAGTCGCAAGGGTGACTTCCATACCAGAGTCGGTTGCGAGGACGACGCTCACCCCAGAGTCAGTCGCATGGGGGACTCATGTTCCAGAGTCCAAGAGGGGGGCTCTGGTTCTATAAATGGTCGCTAGGGCGACTTCTGTGTCAGAATTGGTCGCTAGAACACATGTTCCAGAGTCCGACAGCTGGACTCTGGTTCCAAAAAAATGTTGCTTGGGGGAATCCCGTTCCAACAGTCAACAGTGACCCAACAGCAGCACGACGGCGACCAGATCCCTTCTAGGGTTCGTCCCTAGAGAGGGGGCCACTGTTGGAGTCCTGGCTCTGTCTCAGACTCCTTGGGGGAGAGGGGAGGGAGTAACTGTTTCCCTGCCTCTAAACCCGATGGCGAACTGAGCCACATGACTCAGGTGGACCTATCCGGAGGCTCCACCACTTCTGGATTACAGATTGCCTACAGCTATGGGACTGCCTTTATAAACCCGGCTTTGAGAGACCCGTTTTGCAGTTCTGCTGAGCGCACCTGTTTTTGTTGTTTCGCCCATCTGTGGACTATCCCTTTTTTTCTCCACATTAGTTCCGTGGCTCATTTTTTACTTTCTTTTGTTTCTGTTTTGGTTCTCGTTTTCTAGTTTAGTTTTTTGGTCTGTTTTTGTTAGCTGTGTTTTCCCTTTGTTCCATTCTTGCACTATTTCTGATCGTTTCCAGTTTTTGTTTCGGGGTTTGCTTTAGTTCTGTTTATTTCTTAATTGTATGGACTATTTCTTTAATAAACCTTATATAAACCAGAACCTTCACTCATCTCTCCCATTCCTGCCGCACTCACATTACAACAAGCAACATGCTGACTATAAAAACATGGATATTAAAGAAAATATCAGGTGGAATACAGGTGAAATGCTGCAGAATGTTGTTAATAACCTCACTGTGCCTGGATGGAACTGTTTTCCTGTTAATCTAAGTGCATCCTAATCTGTTCATGCCCACAATAAAACACAAACTATAGCTTCCTACACTAATTTTCACTTGTTTCTTAGTTGTTGTTTTTTTCAGTTGACGATGTGAAAACGAAGTGGACAGGGAAATTAGACAAAGGGTTTAGACAAAAAAACACGGACTTGGTGAGAAGGTCCCACAATGTTAAAAATCATATCTGTTTTTTTCTTGCATAAAAATCGGACTCGGTGTAAAAAGGCCTTTAGTCCTGTAATACAGCTCTAGATTTCTATTCAGATGATCTGTTTGCATGCCTTATGCTCTGCATTTGTGAAACAAATATTATGCCATATCATATAAGACCAGGCTGCAGTTATAATTTCAATATGATGTCACTAAGTGGAAATCAACCAATGTTAAGATATACCCTGTTTCGAATCCCCAGATAAGCTGATTTGGCTACAAGTGATCACCATGTGTAGAGTGAAAATAAATATCTATATTTCGTATGATAGCACCTATGCAAACATATAAAACAAAGTACCTGCTTTGCTGCAGAAATTACCATGAATTTAGATTTTTGTAAATGTGCTAAGCTACATATAAAAGCATCTATGACAGATGACAAACCAGACGTGTTGCTTTCCTGCACTATTCCTGTGATTAAACCTTCCATCTATTCATACACAGCAGGTATGCTTTCTGCTTTTGTTTCTTTGTTATTGAGTGACTGCGTTTGACAAAACTACAAGGGTAATTGGCACTTCCTTGTAACTTGTGTACTTAAGGCTTTAGAATTGGCACATTTGACAAGTATTGTAAAAGGAATAATCATAAATCAAGAGGTTAACAAACAAAGAAACCATTCGTACATTTGTTTGATGTATATGAAATTTAACCAAATGTATTTGAGGTCTCTAATAAAACTGATTACATATTTAGGATTGGATTTATTTGTTTACTTATTCATACTCAGGTAATTTAGAGTGAACAGTAAACTTAACAAATGTCTTTGGAATGTGGGAGGAAATCGGAGTACCCGAAGAAAACTCACACCATTGTGCCAAGCCTTTCTGCCTTAGAATTTTTATTAAAACTCAGTAGTTAATGTCTCAGAGGTTGTAAGAAATATTGGATTTCTGGAATGTCCAACTGTAGACTACAAACTCCCTGTTTTTGTTCTTCTTACTGATTATACTATTATATGGGCACATGTCTCTCTTCCAAAGATCATAACTCTTTTTTAATGAAATTTTGTGTTTGAGGTACCCCCTGGAGATGAACTTCTCTCAAGAATTTGTCACCACATCAAACCCAAGCCCTCACAGAAATGATACAAACAACACAAGTGAAACATACTTCATGTATATTTCAGTGTTTTCCATCAACAGCATCTTGGGACTTCACATCAATGCCTACGTTTTGTGGCTCATTTGCAAGGGAAAAGGAAATGGAATATCAGCAGAGTTCTTCAGCCTCAATCTTGCTCTTTGTGAGATTTTTTTCTGCCTTGGCAGCTGGGGCTTTGCACTTTTTATTTGGGTTCCAAGCCTTAGGTACGTAGCTTTTTTTGCTCTGGTATTCCCTCTCTATGGCCGTCCTCTAATCCAGTGCTTGATCTGCATCGAGCGCTACCTGGCAGTGCTCCATCCCGTCTCCTTCCTGAAGTACAAGCCTCCGAGATACAGACTGGCATGCTCTGCTGTGGCCTGGGTGACCATTCTTGGCTTTGGTGCACTTTGTATGTTGTTTATTGCTGGACCGATGGGATACAGGTTACTTTGTACACTGCTGTCGCTGACAATTTTCTTCGTCATAATTCAGTTGTCCTGTTCAGTCTCCATATTGAAGGCCCTGAAATATCCAGCAGCAGGTCAGATAGGAACGGACAGAGAGCAGGCCAATAACAAGAAAAGAAAAGCATTTAATCTCATTTTGATATTCACAGTAAGCATGTTTGTTCAGTCTATCCCTCTGTGCATTTTGAATGTTCTCTATAGTGTTCTTTCAAGTGCAGATTTCAGCTTTTCTTTTTGCATTTGTATTGCCATCTCGATGATAATGGCTTATGTAAGCCCTGGTCTCTATATCCACCGGGTTAAAAAGCCATAAACACCTCATAACAGGGATAAAATCTTTACCTGCTTTGCTGTATCTCATTGTGGTTACTGTAAAGCATTGTCTTCCAAAAAAGTCAAATGAACACTTTAGGGAGTTTAGGGAGCAAATATTATTGGTTAAATCATAGATAATAGGTTATTTATTTTTAAACACTCATTACCATTATCAATGTGTTTAAAATGAACTGTGACGTTATAATTCATTTAATAATAAAATCTAAAGCCTAAAAATCCTACTACATTACAAAATCAGTGTAATTGGTGTTATAGCTGCACACTTTCCTCTGTACTTTTACTGGCTAGATACCATAACCAGGAACTATGATGATGATGCAATATCGCCTCTCCACACTTTATTAAACCAAACACATGTGTGCATCACTAAACGTTATAAACTTAGAGTCACAGAAGCAAAGTAACAGTTATTCTCTTTTGCAGTTCATGTTCAGTTACATTTGTAGATGAATATATGGTTATTAATTTAAAAAACAAATCTAAGAAACATTATTTATTAACATCTTTAATCTGAAATGTTATTGTGTAACATAATATTAATAAATATAAACAACAAATACACCCTCTGGAGGTTTTCAAAATAACCGAAAATCCAATTCCATTTTATTCAACCAGCTTAAAATTGAATAACTGTCTCAAATTCAGTAAAAGATATATTTACAGTACACAGCCCTTTTTATTCTGAACATGTTGCACAAAGTGAAGTGTAGATCAGATACAGCAGGTAAGCCTTCCATTACAAGGTAAGGACAGAAAACAAATAAAAGACTAATAAGCAAATGTTGCAAGGAATTCCTTTATTCACCATAAACATGCAGATTAGCTATGAAGTAATGACTAATAGGTTTTTATGTGAATTTTATCAAGGGAATTTCTGTTTTTCTTCTTATCAGTTTTATAATTCATACCCTGTACTGTGTATATATACTTATTATAATCATATAATGTCATCAATGACAAACTATTTGCTGGCTTTGTATGCTTTAGCTTTGCTTGATTAATGCAGTCTATAGTTATTTGTTCTGGATGGATGCAATGTCACTTATAATACAAAATGTTATGTATATGTTATGGATTTAACCTCATTGTATCTGCTATATTAGAGCAACTTCTTTAAATCTCATTTACAGTTACAAATAAGATGCAGTGTAAAGTCTAACAAAGCAATTCTTTTTTACATTTCCTCTATTTGTCAAAAGTCATAAATATGTTGTCTCAATAACTCTTCAATCATTAAGATTCCAAAGTGATGTTACACAGCTCTGCTCTTCTATGCAGTTTATCTGTTTGCATGTCTTGTGCTCTGCTTTTGTGAAACAAATAATCTGTCACGTGATATAAGACCATTAGCGTGAGCGCATGCGTGCTGCCGTAAAAACCTATCCCTGCCGTGTCAGTGGAGCCAATGCTGCCATCTAGTGTTGGCGCAATGCTCCTGATAAATGTTAATATGATGTCACCAGGGAGAAATAAAACCATGTTAGGATTTTTTTTAAGGGTACATTAAGCACTGTATGCTTGCTGGCTCTAAATGATGTCACTTACAGAAACAGACGTAATAAAATGTAATGACCTTATAAAAATAAATGACTTGTTTTGAATAGGAGTTAAATAAATACATACTTAAATAAATACATGAAGCTAAGCATGTACTAGGGTGGATATGGTAGTACACCTAAATCTCATACCAGGTTCCTGCAGAAAGGAACATACTGATTTATGTTATTTCATAAGACAGAGTACACTGAAGGTAAGCTCTAGGAGAGTTATCGATGTATATATTGGCTATAAAAAGATATAAAGAGTAATACAGATATATAAAGTGATCTGAAGAGATTATATTTAAGTTGGCAACCACAGGGAGCAAATTAATGAGGAGGCTTATTTGAGTTTGTGCATGAAAGAAAGTGGGAAACAGAAAACCAATATGTTTATTTGCATTTGAGAGACCTGGTATGGTCTCAGCTTAGATCGGTATTAGATATTTAGATCGGTATCAGCTTATTTTTATTTTCTCTTATATTACTCATTCATTTCTCATATCCATTCTGCCACCTTGTTGATAGTCACCATTTTGTAACCAATCTTCCATCCCTCTTTCCACATTTTCCCAGCATCTCACCACATAAGCCTGCTTGTTCAGGCTGTAACTGAACCCAGTGGCCAGTGCTGCTCTGCACCAGGCCCTAAAAATCTCACTGGTACTCCGACATTTTTGAGCAGATAATAAAGAATCCGCACTTATATTTGATCTTTTTTTGCAGAGTAATCTGAAGTAAAATTATATCACTATAATCTAGACACTCTGCATACAGAAATTCAATATTCCCAGTTCAGAGTAGTCCTATGTGTTGCTGAAACTTTAGACACTCAGCAACAACAAAAAGTACTTATCTTTACTCTGAGTTGTTTGTCAACCTTTTTGTTGTTCATTTTCTCCATTATTGGAATATTTTACCTACAACCCAACATCAGAAAAAGTTGGAAGGCAGTGTGTCTTACATTTAGGCTACTTTTATTGCATTGCAGATAGGACGGACCACGATATTGCATGTTTTGTCCGGTCAGCTTCATTTAATTTGTTAATATGCACCCATTCCTGCATTTCACATCACTACAATCTTCCTGAATACTAATTCATAAAAGATTAAAGGTTTTACAGTATGCACTGATAATCTAAACACAGAAGGTATCAGGACAGTGCTATTGTGTTAGACTTGATTGTATGTATAATCCAGTATACAGTTATGGCTTTAAATAAACTCTGCATCAATAGTGGCTTATGTTTCATAAACCATTCCAACACTGAGTGCCTTTAGCTGTAATTTATCTGACTTAATCTGAATCAGAACAGACACAAAACGGGTTTACTACAGTCTGCCTAAATACATATTAAAATATGGTGAAATATGAAGATGAACATGCACAATCTAATCGGTAGTGTTATTAATTTCTTCTGCCTCATCATCTTTCTGCCATTTTCTCCTCTGCTTAAGAGAACTTCTAAATCTCCTAATAGTTTTTCACCCTAGGAGTAGATGCTTTATGAATAACTATTATCTTTACTAAGATCTACTCCTAACTTTAAGAGGTGAATGCGCACAATTATATTTTTCTTAAAATGTCATCACTAGGAGCAACTCTAAAACACACAATTACTGCTTTTACTAAACTTCACATTAGTTCTGCCCTATAATTGTGTGCCTACAAAGGAGAGTGCTTTAAAATCTAAATCGTTTAAGAAATATGAAAAGGATACGAACTAAGAGCAGCATGTAATACCTCAGCTTGAATGAAATAATCTGCCGCTCTATCTGAAAAAGTAGATAAACAATATTAATCATAATTCAATGTTTGAATCTGGACTTTCTATTCCACCTGAACATTTGCTGATGTTTATATTAACAAAGGTGTGCTAATATTATCCATTTTTAACCCCCAGGTAAGCTGATTTGGTTACAGTCAATCACCATGTGGAGTGTGAAAATCAATTTTCCTGTTTACACATGATTTATTTCCGATAAAAGCACATATGCAAAAACTATAACCAAAGTAGTTGCTTTGCAGCAAAAAAAATCACATAAATTTAGATTTTTGTAAATGTGCTAAGATACAAACACAGCAGTCTCTGGCAGTAACAAACCAGACGTGTTGCTTTCCCGCACTCTTCCAGTGATTGAGCCTTCCATCCATTGATACGCAGTATGTATGCTTTCTACTTCTGTTGCTTTGTTACTGAAAATGGTTGCTTTTATCAAAACCAGAAGTGTAATAGCCATAAGCTTAGTAAATGGTTTAATTAAGGCTTTAAAATTGTCACAATTGACAAGCATTAAATGATGTATAAAAGCAGCAGTAGTCAAGAGGAAATTTTGCAATTAAACAAAGAAAACATTTGTAGGTTTGTTTGAAGTGTCTGATTTGTACCCAAATGACTTTTTACATTAAAACCCATGCCACCGTGCCGTGCATTTCTAGAATTGTTACTAAATCTCAGTAGTTAATGTCACAGAGCATGTAAGAAACATCGGATTTCTGGGATGTCCAATTTTAGACTACAAACGGCCTGTTCTTTATACTTTTTGCTGATTATATTATATGTTTCTCTTCCAAAAGTCATAATTCTTTTTAATTACATTTTGTGTCTGAGGTACCAGCTGGAGATGAACTTCTCTCACGAATTTGTCACCACCTCAAACCCAAACCCTCACCAAAATGACATAATAGACACAACTGTTAAGTACATCTACTGTTCAGTTTTTTCCATCAACAGCATCTTGGGACTCCTCGTCAACTGCTACGTTTTGTGGCTCATTTGCAAAGGAAAAGGAAATGGAATATCAGCAGAGTGTTTCAGCCTCAATCTTGCTCTTTGTGAGATTTTTTTCTGCCTTGGTAGCTGGAGCTTTTTACTTTGTCTTTGGATTCCAGTGCTTGCATACGTAGCATATTTTGTGATTGTGCTGTCTATCTATGGCCGTCCTCTAATCCAGTGCTTAATCTGCATCGAGCGCTACCTGGCAGTGCTCCATCCCGTCTCCTTCCTGAGGTACAAGCCTCTGAGATACAGACTGGCATGCTCTGCTGTGGCCTGGGTGACCATTCTTGGCTCTGGTGTGATTTCAACATTTCTTACAGTTAGACAGGACATGTACATGTTAGTTTGTGTATTTCTGTCACTGACAATGTTGTTTGTCACAATTCAAATGTCCTGTTCGTTCGCCATAATGAAGGCTCTGAAAAATCCAGTAGGAGGTCAGATAGGGAAGGTCAGCAAGCAGTCTAATAACAAGAAAAGAAAAGCGTTTAATCTCATTTTGATATTCACAGTAAGCATGTTTGTTCAATTCGTCCCTCTTTGCATTGCATCTATTTTCTTTAATACTCTATCACTTGAATATTTCTACGTATCTTTTTGCATTAGCATTTTCTTCTCAATAGCAATGGCTTATGTAAGCCCTGTTCTCTACATCTACCGTGTTAAAAAGCAATAAATACCTTAAAATAGGGATAAAAGATTTCATTGGTTTGCTTTATTTAAGAAAATCTCTCGTTAATTGTGGTTAATGTGAAGCATTTTCCCCTGAAGAAACTCTAATAAACACTTTAATTTAGGAAGCATATATTGGTTGTTATTTGAGAGATAATAGATTATTTATAGTTTATTGGTGCCTTTTAAGCTCTCATTAATTACCACTGCATTTAAAAGTGCCTGCTACTTAATAATTAAAAGACCTAATTATATCTATTCAATAATGGCCTTTTGTGCAGTATTGCCTCTGCACGATTTACTAAACCAAACAAATGTGTCACTAAACATCAGTCACAGAAGCAAAGTACCAGTTATTTTCTTTTACAGTTCATGTTCAGTTACATTTGTACGTAGGACAAGCAGTTTACCAAATTATTTACCAAAATCTAAACTAAAAACAACATCATTTATTAATGTTGTCAAACTGAAACGTAAACTGAAAATTAAAAGCTAAATATAAACAGGATATACAGCCTCCACAAAAGTACTCAAAATCATCTATGAACAAATTCCATTTCATTCAAACTGCATAAAATAAATCAAATTGTCACATTCAGTAAAAATTATTTTGCATTATACAACCTTATTGTTATTAATGTGTTAAACAAAAGAAGGAAAAATAAAACGCTTACACGCTATTAGAATAAGCTAAGTCACCATTGATGTGCAGATATTCAGCTTTGAACTAATGAATAATGTGTTTTTCTATGTTATTGTTACTAAAATAAAAGAGTAAATGTAACTTTTGATACAAAAGATGTAATCTATATGTTATGCACTTCAGTTTGTGAAATGAATGTGTTGTCGAGCAACTTGTTTAACTTTTTTTTTAATCTTATTTACAGTTACAAATAATATGCAGTTTAAAGTTCTAGCAAGGCAGCTTGTTTTTCACTTTTCCTCCCATTGTCCAATATAATGACACTAGGATTTCATAGTGATGTTATACAGCTCTGGGTTTCTCTTCAGTTGATCTGTTTGCATGTCTAATGTTCTACATTTGTGAAACAAATAACGTGTCACATTAAATAAGACCAGGCTGCAGTTATAATTTCAATATGATGTCACCATGGAGAAATCAGACCAATGTTATGACAATGATTTCTGTACGCATGCTGGCTCTGAATGATGTCACTTATAGAAACAGTTATAATAAAATGTAATAACCTTATAAAAAATAAATGACATTTTTTGAACTGAATGAAACATTTCCTCAGATGGATGTATGGACTGAAATGCAGTGTTTAGTAGATATACACTTAAATAAATACTGAAGCTAAGCATGGACTAGGGTGGATGTGGTAGCACACCTAACTGCCATTCCAGGTGATTTCCTGTGATTTTATAAGACAGAGTTTACTGAAGGTGTTATAATACTGGATTAATCAAAGAAGGACCAAAAATCCACTCATCAACTACTGGAACCTTGGAAACGCCCACCTGATAAAAAGTGATGCTTTTTGTGGGTTGGTAAGGAGATTTTTTAAAAAAGTGATGCTCACATATTAAAACTCAAAATATGAGTAAATATCGTATATCAATCAGGTCATAAACATACAGTTGCTATAAGTCAATACAACCAAGTTAGCCTGACAACTTTTTTAATTGTACTAGCAATGACACATACAGTGGGGCAAAAAAGTATTTAGTCAGCCACTGATTGTGCAAGTTCTCCTACTTAGAAAGATGAGAGAGGTCTGTAATTTCCTTCATAGGTACACTTCAACTATGAGAGACAAAATGAGAAAAAAAAATCCAGGAAATCACATTGTAGGATTTTTAAAGAATTTAATTGTAGATTATGGTGGAAAATAAGTATTTGGTCAATAAATTTGGCTTAACTCAAGGTGTTAGATTCGATTTAGTTTACTACATAAGACACATACAAGTACAGCTCTTACTGAACTTGGCATTACTACTGTCCTACAGTTGTGTGCATAAAAATTGACATTATTTAACAAAATATGGACAAAACAACAACAGAATGTAATACTTCAGTTTGAATAAAATTCTGCAGCTTCCTCTGAAAAATAACAACTTACATTGTTCATATATGAAAACAGATACATCCATAAATTGAGATCTTTCATGTCTGGATTTAGATCAAAGTGGTTAGAGGTATGAATCTGGACTTTCTATTCCAGCTGATCTTTTGCTCCCATTCCTATTAGTGTGAGTGTGCTGATATTACCCTGTTTTGAATCCCCAAATGAGCTGATTTGGTTACCAGCGATCACCATGTGGAGTGTGAAAATAAATAATCATGTTTACACAAGCTTTTACTTCCTATAATAGCACCTATGCAAAAATAAAAAACAAAGCACCTGCTTTGCAGCAGCAATTACCATGAATTTAGATTTTTGTAAATGTGCTAAGCCACATATAAAAGCATCTATGACAGATTTGTGACAGATCTATGACAGTGTTGCTTTCCTGCACTATTCCTGTGATTAAACCTTTCATCTATTGATACACTGCAGGTATGATTTCTACTTCTGTTTCTGTTATTGAGTGACTGCGTTTGACAAAACCAGAATTGTAATAACCACATCCTTGTAAATTATGTACTTAAGGCTTTAAGATTGACACATTTGACAAGAATTGAATGAAAGGAATAGTCATAAATCAAGAGGTTAACAAACAAAGAAAACATTTGTACATTTGTTTGATGTATCTGATTTTTAAACAAATGTATTTGAGGTCTCTAATAAGATTGATTACATATTTAGGATTGGATTTCTTTGTTTATTTAAAGTTACATCAGCCTCACTGGCTATTTATGAAAAGAGCAAAGTTGATGGTTGTCAGAGGCACTCATTAATTGAGAGGGACCAATTAACCTAACGCATGTTTTTGAAATGTGGGCAGAAACTGGAGTATCTGGAGTAAACCTGAACCATTGTGCCACCCTTTTCTGCATTCTAATTTTTCATTAAAACTCAATAGTTAATGTCTCAGAGGCTGCAAGAAATACTGGATTTCTGTAATGTCCTATTGTAGACTACAAACTCGCTGTGTTTTGTTCTTCTTATTAATTATACTATTATATGGTCACATGTCTCTCTTCCAAAGATTATAATTATTTTTTTATTACATTTTGTGTTTGAGGTACCACCTGGAGATGAACTTCTCTCAAGAATTTCTCACCACATCAAACCAAAGCCCTCACAGAAATTATACAAATCACTCAGGTGTAATGTACTTTGTCTATATTTCCGTTTTTTCCATCAATAGCATCTTGGGCCTCCACATTAATTCCTTCGTTTTATGGCTCATTTGCAAGGGAAAAGGAAATGGAATATCAGCAGAGTTCCTCAGCCTCAATCTTGCTCTTTGTGAGATTTTTTTCTGCCTTGGTAGCATGAACTTTGTAATTAGTCTTTGGACTCCAAGCCCTATATACATAACATGGTTTGTGATTGTGCTCCCTCTCTATGGCCGTCCTCTGATTCAGTGCTTGATCTGCATCGAGCGCTACCTGGCAGTGCTCCATCCTGTCTCCTTCCTGAAGTACAAGCCTCTGAGATACAGACTGGCATGTGCTGCTGTGGCCTGGGTGACCATTCTTGGCATTGGTGTGATTTGTATGTTGATCGTAGCTAATCATGTGGAATTCAACTCACTTTTTGTATTGATGTCACTGACCTTGTTCATTTTTACAATTCAGTTGTTCTGTTCAGTTGCCATTCTGAAGGCCCTGAAATATCCAGTAGCAGGTCAGATCGGATCGGACAGAGAGCAGGCCAATAGCAAGAAAAGAAAAGCATTTAATCTCATTTTGATATTCACAGTAAGCAACTTTATTCAATCTATCCCTCTGTGCATTGTGAATGTTCTCGATAGCTTTTTGTCGACTGATGATTTCGACCTCTGTTTTAGCATTAGTTTTGCAATTGCAATGATAATGGCTTATGTAAGCCCTGTTGTCTATATCCACCAGGTGAGAAAGCAATAAACACCTTAAAATAGGGGTCAGATCTTTACAGTCTCATTTTATTGTGATTAATGTGAAGCATTTTCTTGTGAATAAAACCTAATGAACACTTTAGTTTAAAAAGCATATGTTAGTTGTTGCTTGAGCGATAATACATTCTTTGTAGTTTATTAGTGCTTGAACAGTCATTGATTATCACTGCATTCAAAATGTACCTATATAATGTACTATATACCATAACCAGGAAAATGGATTCTGTTTGATTGAGTATAATAATGCAGTATTGCCTCTGCATAATTTATTAAACCAATCAAATGTGCGGATCAGGCTATTTTATTCTATGGTTCATGTTCAGGTTCATTTGTAGATAGGATGAGTAGATATTAGAAACAAAAAACTAATCAACACTCCTCAGCATTGAAATTACATCACCAAGAATAAGCTTTGGGAGGGGCATAAAGGCAGGTTGAAACTTTTTTAGCCACATGAAACCTCAAAAAACCTCAAACCTCAAAAAAAAAAAACAAATCTGTCGAATCTGTGATTTCCATAAATCCATCACTTTTCCTTATTGGTGTTGCAATTTCAATGTTTAAGAGCGTATAAGACCAGACTGCAGTTATAATTTCAATATGATGTGACCTGGGAAAAATGAAACCAATGTTATGATATAATTTTTTTTTTTTTGTATCTTTAAGGTTACAGTAAAAACTGTAATTTGTAACTGTAACTGTAACTTCAATGATGTCACTTATGGGAACTGTTATAATAAAATGTAATAACCTTATGGAAATAAATGACATTCCAGGTGATTTCATGTTGTATTATAAGAAAGAGTTTACTGAAGGCTCATAATTGTGAAAAAAATAAGGAATGTCCACACTGAGGCCCCACCCAAATATATAGGTGGAGATTATATTGCAAAAACCATGCATGTAGTGCTCTAATTTTGAAACGCTTTGATTGATTGTTACAAAACTTCACAGGCTTATATGCCAGGGGATCCTTAGGCGATCGTCAAAGTTTGGTGCAACTGCACTGCTAGGTGGCATTATAAAAAAAGCACCAAAAGTTGTCCAATTGGCATAAAATTCCCATGCTGCTACTATGAGCTGTCATTGATCAGAATCTGTGAGAATCTGTCATTTTTGAAAAAACATGGGTGTCATCAGTCGATCTGATTTCAGCAGGTGTTTGACAGCCGTACAATTGACCAATTTCCATGAAACTTGATATTTATCTCCAGGTGACGGACTAACCAATTGAAGCATTGCATTTGACTATACATTGCATATACATTGTCTGATTCAGATCAAAATTGGCAGAGACAAGCTGAACTCTATCATGAGGAATCATGCCAATCGTGATATAAATTGACATCCAGCGTCGCTACAAAGTGGTGTTGTGGGGTTCTTAGACTGACAAAAAATACCCTCGATATTAAAGAATAACCAAGCCGAGTCAGCTTATTCAGTGGAGAAGCAGAGAGTTGATTCATTGCATTAACTCGTGAGCCTCAGCAATAAGAGCATGTGCACACAGTGGGCGACCACGTGAAAATGCCGACAAACTCCAGCTTGTCCTAGGTATTTATATTTTTTAGAATCTGCTGAATCATCTTGCCACAGTTGTTTTCTCCATCCCGGTTAATCCCCACCCCCTTAGGGGCATTCCTACACCACCATTATTTCTAACTAGGGAGTTACCGCCCTGGAAATGACCCAAATTACACTACCCACAATATAACTGTGGCATCGGTTTCCCAGATCTGTTTTTTATATTAATTTAGTTTAATTAATTTAGTTATATTAAATTAATTTAATAAAAATGTCCTATGTTAGAATTATAGATACATTTTGTAAATTATGTAAATTTTGTAAAATCAACATAACATATGTTTTAATAAAGTGGTTACAAGTGCAACTATTGTATTCCATCTGTTATAGTTCATTATACCGAACCGTATATACAGGTGATTTCAAGACCCAAGTGCAGCAGTTCCAGATAGAACAAAACAAAAATATAACTAAAAATAAACAAAGAAATGAATACAAGGGAAAGTATGGCATGTGTGAGGGGAGACACATGCCACCATGCTCACAAAACAAAAGCAGCGGCTGGGGATCGAACCCTGGGTGCTGGCATCTAATATCCTTGTTAACCGAATGTGCCACTCAGCTGCTGAGAGGAAAAAAGTAAAAAACGAAATAAAAGGAAGCTCCACTACGCAAACTACTTAAGACAGGGTCGCTCTTGCGCAGCAGAACGCTGCGAAGATGTGTCACGATTCTGCTGAATGCAGCACGCCACGAATGCGGAAGCAAAGCATGTCACGATACTGCCTGGGCTAGGGCAGCACGACACGGATGCAGAAAGCGAAGAACTAGGCTGAAATAGCAGCGACCCTCGGAGAGGAGGGGCAACTTAATAAGCCCAATAGGGCCGCCGGTGAATGAAGCAGAAGGCGAGGGACTCACATCGCCGTAGCGAGCGAGCAGAAGTCACCGAGGAAATGACGAGAAGAGCGAGCGGTGGGATGTTTCCCTACTCTAGCTTCTAAACCCTGGCGATCACCTCTAGCCTCCTGACCGTATGTTTACTGAGGGTCTTTAAACTTTCAGTTACCTTTTTCCCTAGTCAAAAAAACTACAATATAAAAAAGCGGACGAGAGGGCACCCAACGAGACAGGTGAGGTCTCAATACTGAACCTATGATGCGACAACCAGTGGTGCTCAGAAGCGTGCTTAAGCCTGAGCTCGCAGGTGTCTCCAATGATCTAATAAGTGCCGATTAGGGTTGGCACATGTATGCTGCCACGTTGTACCAGTCCCCGGCGTGGTAAACAGGCCAACACTGCCACCTAGCGTTGACAGCATGGTCTCTGACACCATCTCTTTAATCCACATTATACAGGTGTGTTGGGTGACATACCTATAAATAAGTATATAAATTTAGTATGTCCATATATGCTGGTAGAATGCAATTTTAAGAGTCAAGAGCAAGATTCAATTATTCAATTGTCATCATTTTTATCAGCAGGTTTATTGCTAGAATGTTTTGATGTTCAAGTTACTACAGTCTAAATACATATAAGAATAAAGCAAAATATATTTTTAATATTGTGCATGATGACCACAACGATGCTGGTTTAAAAGGTCTTGTGTTATGGTATTGTGTTAGATCTGATTTCATTTCCCACATAAAACACTTACAATTACATTTTTTACTAAATTTGGAATTAGTACTGCCCTATAGTTGTGTGTGTAAAAAAGAGAGGGTTCGTCCTTGAGGGCCTCCTCAATGGTCTGGCAAATGTCCCAGGAGATGTTGGCAACGATGTGATCCGGCGGTAAGATGGGCTTGTCAGCGGTGGGTCGGGTCCGAAAATTGGTGGGATAGGGCATCGAGCTTTGTGTTGCGGGATCCTGGCCGGTAGGTGAGTACAAAGTGGAATCTGCTGAAAAAGAACACCCACGTGGTCTGTCTGGGGTTTAGTCTCTTTGCAGTTTGGATGTATGCCAGGTTCTTGTTGTCAATCCAAACTATGAATGGCTGTGCGGATCCCTCGAGCCAGTGATGCCATTCCTCAAGGGCCATTTTGACTGCCAGGAGCTGCCAGGTTGCCCACTTTGTAGTTAGCTTCAGCTGGTGATAGGTGGCAGGAGAAGAAAGCACATGAATGAAGCCTGTTTTCTGGTCCAGACCTCTCTGAGAGAATGGCACCCAGTCCCGACTCGGACGCATCGACCTCAATGACGAACTGCCTGGCTGGCTCTGGCTGGACGAGGATGGGGCGGTGGAAAACTGTTCTTTCAGCTGTTGGAAGGCTGCAGCAGATTCTGTGAGCAGGGGAAGGGGAGATTGGTAGAGGTGAGGGGGGTAAGAGGAACCACAGTCCTGCTATAATTCCTGATAAACCTCCTGTAAAATTTGGCAAACCCCAGGAAGCGCTGAAGGGTCCTTGTGGAATGAGGGAGTCGGCCACTCCCTTGAGCCAGGTAGTGCACTTTGGTTAAGTCTGCCCAAATCCTACCTGGCTCAATAATGTAGCAGAGAAAGGTCACAGTGCGCCTGTGTAACTCACAGTTCTCTCCTTTCACACTTCTCTCCCTTCTCAAGGAGGCACACGAGCACTTGTCACACGTGGTTGACATGCTTGGGACCGGATCTGAAAAAGATCAATGTATCATCCAGGTAAACGACCACAAACCTGTTAATGAAGTCCCGACGGACATTGTTGACCAGTGCCTGGAAGATGGCAGGGGCGTTAGTCAGAACAAAGGGCATCACAGGGGATTAAAAATGCCTCATGGGGGTGTTGAATGCCGTCTTCTACTCATCACCCTCTGAAATGCGGACCAGGTGATAGACTGAGCCGACGTCCAACTTGGGGTAAAAGTATTCGAATCCTGCAAGATGGGGCTGAGTGTCATCAGCGATGGCTCCGGTGCTGCCTCCCCTGGTGGTGACTGAAGTCCTGGCGTCGGACCGGAGAGGTGTCAGGCGCGTGAGAGGACCGGAGAGGTGTCCATCATAGGTGCTCGAGTGGGTCTCCTCTGCTAGTTCCGCCCCGGGCCTGGAAGCGTGGCCCAGCTGCATTGGTTCTGGTGAGTCGGAGGCAGATGGAATGGGAGCGAGCTCTTCCAGGGGTGATGTCGGACGGAACCTACAACATAGAGCTGGTCCCTGTTCAACAGCGTGGCCAGACTGTTCGACGCGCCGAGCACAGAGGTGACCGTCAAAGCGGGTTGCTAGACAGATCAACTTCTGTAATGTCAGGGGATCGTCCAGCTCCGCCAACTCGTCTTTCAGGGATTCAAACCCAGATGTAATGCGCCTTTTAAAGCGCTATCATTCCACCCTGCACCTGAGGATACCGTCCCAAACTCCACGGCATAGTCAGTGACCAACCGGGAGCCCTGTTTAAGGTGAAGGAGGCAGCAAGTCGGATCTCCAGCAAACTCTGGGTGGTCAAAAATCTTCCGGAACTGGCTGAGGAACTCAGCGAAGGTACAAGGCTTAGAGCTCGTCAAGCAGCTGTCTCGGCTTTGTCTTCGCTGGATGACGTAGCTTACTCCACCAGGAAAATGCAGCACCAACGCCACTAGATGCTGCCAGACTAAAACAGAAAGAACAGAACAACACAAACACACGGGGAGAAATAAATGGGGTAATGAGCCTACAGGGCTCAAATCCGTGACACTATTAGTGTGAGCGTGCTGATAGTACCATGTTCTGAATCCCCAGATGAGCTGATTTGGCTACAAGTGATCACCATGTGGAGTGTGAGAATAAATATTCATGTTTACACAAGATTTTATTTCCTATAATAGCACCTATGCAAAAAATAAAAAAACAAAGTACCTGCTTTGCAGCAGAAATTACCATGAATTTAGATTTTTGTAAATGTGCTAAGCTACATATAAAAGCATCTATGACAGATAACAAACCAGACGTGTTGCTTTCCTGCACTATTCCAGTGATTAAACCTTTCATCTATTTATACACAGCAGGTATGATTTCTTCATCTATTTCATTGTTATTGAGTGACTGATTTGACAAAACCAGAGGTGTAATAGGCACATCCTTGTACACTGTGTAATTAAGGCCTTAGAATTGGCACATATATTTGACATATTGAATTGACATATATTGAATGAATTATAAAAGGAGTAGTCATACATTAAATCAAGAGGTTAACAAACAAAGAAACCATTTGTACATTTGTTGACGTTTCTGATTTGTAAGTAAATGTATTTGAGGTCTCTAATAAGATTGATTACATACTTAGGGTTGGATTTATTTGTTTATTTATTGTTGTATTAGCATCAATGACTATTCATGATAAGAGCACTGGTGAGTAAACCCACATCATTTTGCCACCCTTTTCTGGATTAGAATTTTTATTAAAACTCAATAGTTAATGTCTCAGAGGTTGGATTTCTGGAATGTCCAATGTTAGACTACAAACTCCCTGTTTTTGTTTTTCTTATTGATTATGCTATTATATGGTCACATGTCTCTCTTCCAAAGATTCTAATTATTTTTCAATTAAATTTTGTGTTTGAGGTACCACCTGAAGATGAACTTCTCTCACGAATTTGTCACCACATCAAACCCAAGCCCTCACAGAAATGATACAAACAACGCAATTCCAACGTACTTCTTTATTTACGTCTCTATTTCAGTTTTTTCCATCAATAGCATCTTGGGCCTCCACATTAATTCCTACGTTTTGTGGCTCATTTGCAAGGGAAAAGGAAATGGAATGTCAGCAGAGTTCTTCAGCCTCAATCTTGCTCTTTGTGAGATTTTTTTCTGCCTTGGTAGCCTGAACATTGTACTTCGTCTTTGGATTCCAAGCCTTGCATACATAACATGGTTTGTGCTTGTGCTACCTCTCTATGGCCGTCCTCTAATACAATGTTTAATCTGCATTGAGCGCTACCTGGCAGTGCTCCATCCCGTCTCCTTCCTGAAGTACAAGCCTCTGAGATACAGACTGACATGCTCTGCTGTGGCCTGGGTGACCATTCTTGGCTTTGGTGTGATTTCTATTGTGTTTACAGATAGACAGGACATGTACAAGTTTATCTATGTATTGATGTCACTGCCCTTGTTCTTTGTCACCATTCAGTTGTTCTGTTCAGTTGCCATACTGAAGGCTCTGAAATATCCAGTAGCAGCTCAGATAGTGAAGGACAATAGGCAGTCCAATAGCAAGAAAAGAAAAGCATTTAATCTCATTTTGAAATTCTCAGTAAGCAACTTTATTCAATCTATCCCTCTGTGCATTGTAAATGTTCTCAATAGCTTTTTGTCGACTGATGATTTCAACCTATGTTTTTATATTACTTTTGCCATCTCAATGATAATGGCTTATGTAAGTCCCATTGTCTATATCCAAAGGGTAAGACAGTAACAAATACATTAAAATACAAACAACATCTCTACCTGGTTTGCTACATCTCAGACCGTCTCATTTTATTGTCATTAATGTGAAGCATTTTCCTGCAAATAAAATCTAATGAACACTGTAGCTTAAGAGATAATAAATTCTTTGTAGTTTATTAGTGCTTGAACAGTCATTGATTATCACTGCATGTACCTAATACGTATTCATTAAAAAAGCTTTGTATTTGTATCTATTATTTAATAGTTGCACACTTTCCTCTGTACTTTTACTGGAACATTAGTTCCATCCAAACTTTCACAAATGTTATGTGAATTTATGTAATTTCAGCAGAAAAAAATGTGAATTAAGTTATGGTTCCATCCACTACAGTTACGTGAAGAAACTTTAGATGACATAGGCTACCATGATTAGGTGTGGCAATGAATCAAGCAACTGAAATTACATCACCAAGAAGGAAGCTTTGGGAGGGGCATAAAAGCAGGTTGAAAGCAAAGTTTTTTAGCCACATGAAACCTCAAAGAATCTCAAACTTTAAAAAAGTCTCTTGAACCTGTGATTTTAATAAATCCATCACTTTTCCTTATTGGTGTTGCTATTTCAATACTGAAGTGTGTAGGCCTATAAGACTGAAAAAATAATACCAATGTTATAATATTAAATGATTTATTTTTTGTTTTGTAACCACTGTATAAAGTTAAAGTAACCACTGTATGCTTGCTGGCTCTTCGATGATATCACTTATGAGAACAATCATAATAAAATGTAATAACTTTATAAAAATAATTGACTTATTTTGAAGATATGTATTGTTTAGTAGAACACATATTAAACAAATACTGAAGCTAAGCATGGACTAGGGTTGATTTGGTAGCACGCCTAACTGTCATTCCAGATGATTTCATGTTATTTTATAAGACAGAGTTTGCTGAAGGCTTAGAGTTCAGTGTGCTTCTGTCTTCCAAACCTGTGGAGCAGTGGAGCAAAAAAGTATTTAGTCAGCCAGAAATCACACTGTAGGATTTTTAAAGAATTTAATTGTAAATTATGGTGGAAAATAAGTATTTGGTCAATAACAAAAGTTCATCTCAATACTGTGTAACATAACTTTTGTTGGCAATGACAGAGGTCAAAAGTTTCCTGTAAGTCTTCACCAGGTTGGCACACACTGTAAGCTGGTATTTTGGCCCCATTTCTCCATGCAGATCTCCTCTAGAGCAGTGATGTTTTGGGGGCAGCACGGACTTTCAACTCCCTCCACAAATGTTCTTATGTGGCTGAGGTCTGAAGACTGGCTAGGCCACTCCAGGACCTTGAAATGCTTTTTACAGAGGCCACTCCTTCGTTGCCCAAGCGGTGTGTGTTTGGGATCATTGTCATGCTGGAAGACCCAGCCACATTCCATCTTCAATGCCTCTCACTGATGGAAGGAGTTTTTGGCTTAAAATCTCACGATACATGGCCCCGTTCATTTTTCCCTAACACGGATCAGTCGTCCTGCCCCCTCTGCAGAAAAAACAGCCCCAAAGCATGATGTCTCCACCCCCATGCTTCACAAGTAGGTATGGTGTTCTTGGGATGCAACTCAGCATTTCTTCTTCTTCCTCCAAACACGACCAGTTGAGTTTTTACCAAAAAGTTCTGTTTTGGTTTCAATCTGACCACATGATGTTCTCCCAGTCCTCTTCTGGATCATCCATATGCTCTCTGGCAAACTTCGGACGGGCCTGGACATTGTACTGGCTTAAGCAGGGGGGCACGTCTGGCACTGCAGGATCTGAGTCCCTCTTGGGCTGATGGTAGTGTGTTACTGATGGTAGCTTTGTTACTTTGGTCCCAGCTCTCTGCAGGTCATTCATCAGGTCCCTCTGTGTAGTTTCTGGGATTTTTGCTCATCGTTTCTCACGATCATTTTCACCCCACAGGGGATGAGATCTTGCATGGAGCCCCAGATATCGAGGGGAGATGGATCAGTGGTCCTTGTATGTCTTCCATTTTCTTACAATGCTTCCACAGTTGATTTATTCAGACCAACCTGCTTGCCTATTGTAGATTCACTCTTCCCAGCCTGGTGCAGGTCTACAATTTTCTTCCTGGTGTCCTTCAACAGCTCTTTGGTCTTGGTCATGGTTGAGTTTGGAGTCAGACTGTTTGAGGCTGTGGACAGGTGTCTCTTATACAGATAACGAAGTCAAACAGGTGCCATTAATACAGGTAATGAGTGGAGGACAGAAGAGCTTCTTAAAGAAGAAGTTACAGGTCTGTGAGAGCCAGGAATATTGCTTGTATGTGGGTGACGAAATACTTGTTTTTCACCATGATTTACAATTAAATTATTTTAAAATCCTACAATGTGATTTCCTGGATTTTTTTCTCATTTTGTCTCTCATAGTTGAAGTGTACCTATGATGAAAATTACAGACCTCTCTCATCTTTCTAAGTAGAACTTGCACAATCAGTGGCTGACTAAATACTTTTTTCCCCACTGTATTTGTCTTTCTTCATTCGTCTTAGTCCACCCAAGTCTTATCTGTAGTTACACTGTAGCGTTGAAAAGTTTAGCACCGGTGGCCAACAGTGTTAGTTTTTTTAATCTAAAGTGAACGTGATTTTTCAAGAACCTGGGAACGTCTGTCGAACCTGAAGCTTGGAAGTTCTGCTGAGCATACTGGTGAAGACGTGAAACCATCTACAATCCTCCTTTGAGCAAACCCATCACATGCTATGAAGGATCTCTGACTGTGCACCGAGTTGATGGAGAGACAACAGCTCTGTGGATAGAAACCATACAACAAACACCTTCACTCCTGGTCCAGCAAAAAGGCAGGTACTACCCATCTCACTGCTCTAAATGGTGTCTCCTTTGGTTCTTGAAATTTCATCAGTAATTTAAAACCACGCTACGTTGTAGTATTGTACATGATTATAATCCAAATTCTGGACAATAAAGCAATCTCTGGGTGGTCAAAAATCTTCCGGAACTGGCTGAGGAACTCAGCGAAGGTGCAAGGCTTAGAGCTCGTCACGCAGCTGTCTCGACTTTGTCTTTGCTGGATGACGTAGCTTACTCCACTAGGAAAATGCAGCACCAATGCCACTAGATGCTGCCAGACTAAAATAACTGGAAAAAAACAGAACAACACAAACACACGGGGAGAAATAAATGGGGTAATGAGCCTACAGGGCTCAAATCCGTGACATTATTAGTGTGAGTGAGCTGATATTACCCTGTTTTGAATCCCCAGATGAGCTGATTTGGCTACAAGCGATCACCATGTGGAGTGTGAAAATAAATATTCATGTTTACACAAGATTTTATTTCCTGTAATAGCACCTATGCAAAAAAACAAAACAAAAAAAACAAAGTACCTGCTTTGCAGCAGAAATTACCATGAATTTATATTTTTGTAAATGTGCTAAGCTTGATATAAAAGCATCTATGACAGATAACAAATCAGACGTGTTGCTTTCCTGCACTATTCCAGTGATTAAACCTTTCATCTATTTATACACAGCAGGTATGATTTCTTCATCTGTTTCATAGTTATTGAGTGACTGATTTGACAAAACCAGAGGTGTAATAGGCACATCCTTGTACATTGTGCAATTAAGGCCTTAGAATTGGCACATTTGACAAGTATTGAATGAATTATAAAAGGAGTAGTCATACATTAAATCAAGAGGTTAACAAACAAAGAAACCATTTGTACATTTGTTGATGTTTCTGATTTGTAATGGAGTTGTATTTGAAGTCTCTAATAAGATTGATTACATACTTAGGCTTGGATTTATGTGTTTATTTAATGTTGTATTATAAGAGCACTGGTGAGTAAACCCACATCATTGTGCCACCCTTTTCTGGATTAGAATTTTTATTAAAACTCAATAGTTAATGTCTCAGAGGTTGGATTTCTGGAATGTCGAATTTTAGACTACAAACTCCCTGTTTTTGTTTTTCTTATTATTTTTCTTATTGATTGATTGATACTATTACATGGTCACATGTCTCTCTTCCAAAGATTATAATTATTTTTTAATTACATTTTGTGTTTGAGGTACCACCTGGAGATGAACTTCTCTCAAGAATTTGTCACCACATCAAACCCAAGCCCTCACAAAAATGATACAAATCCCTCAAGTGTAATGTACTTTGTCTATATTTCAGTTTTTTCCATCAATAGCATGTTGGGCCTCCACATTAATTCTTACGTTTTGTGGCTCATTTGCAAGGGAAAAGGAAATGGAATATCAGCAGAGTTCTTCAGCCTCAATCTTGCTCTTTGTGAGATTTTTTTCTGCCTTGGTAGCCTGAACATTGTACTTAGTCTTTGGATTCCAAGCCTTGCATACATAACATCGTTTGTGCTGGTGCTACCTCTCTATGGCCGTCCTCTAATACAATGTTTAATCTGCATTGAGCGCTACCTGGCAGTGCTCCATCCCGTCTCCTTCCTGAGGTACAAGCCTCTGAGATACAGACTGGCATGTGCTGCTGTGGCCTGGGTGACCATTCTTGGCTTTGGTGTGATTTCTATTGTGCTTACAGATAGCCAGGACATGTACAACTTTGTCTATGTATTGATGTCACTGCCCTTGTTCTTTGTCACCATTCAGTTGTTCTGTTCAGTTGCCATACTGAAGGCTCTGAAATATCCAGTAGCAGCTCAGATAGGGAAGGACAATAGGCAGTCCAATAGCAAGAAAAGAAAAGCATTTAATCTCATTTTGAAATTCTCAGTAAGCAACTTTATTCAATCTATCCCTCTGTGCATTGTAAATGTTCTTTTTAGCATTTTGTCTCTTCAGGTTTTCAGCCTATGTTTTTATATTACTTTAGCCATCTCAATGATAATGGCTTATGTAAGTCCCATTGTCTATATCCACCAGGTAAGACATTAAAATACAAACAATATCTCTACCTGGTTTGCTGCATCTCAGACAGTCTCATTTTATTGTGATTAATGTGAAGCATTTTCCTGCCAATAAAATTTAATGAACACTTTAGTTTAGAAAGCATATGTTAGTTGTTGCTTGAGAGATAATAAATTCTTTGTAGTTTATTAGTGCTTGAACAGTCATTGATTATCACTGCATTCAAAATGTAGCCTACCTACTACGTATTCATTAAAAAATGAATTTGTATTTGTATCTATTAATTAATAGCCTAAGTTGCACACTTTCCTCTGTACTTATACTGGAACGTTAGTTCCATCCAAACTTTCACAAATGTTATGTGAATTTATGTAATTTCAGCAGAAAAAAATGTGAATTAAGTTATGGTTCCATCCACTACAGTTACGTGAAGAAACCTTAGATGACATAGGCTACCATGATTAGGTGTGGCAATGAATCAAGCAAGAGTGGAGGAATTTACAATCCTTTTACAGCTGCATTCAGGGCTGAAATGTGTGTGCTTTGGTCACCCTGCAGAGCGCATAACGTGGCTACCTTTAACACATCTCACCTCTTCATTCATTCATTCACTCACTTATCTGCATAATCAGGTACATTATAATTTTAACATATAACGTTTACATTCAGTTGGGTTGACTATAAAATCAGACCTAAATATAACAAAACCAGTTATGTTTTGATTTTGGTCCGATCAAGTGGAAGGAAAACATGTGACTTGATCTGTCAATTACGGTTTGATATGTCACCATTTATTCAAAAAGTCCTTTTCTGTCACCTTTTGCACATTTCAGCTTTAGCGATATTCTAAAACTTTTTTTGCGACTTTTGGGTGTCTCTTCAAATTTTTGACTTTTTCAATTTAGGTTTTTCTTTGCACATTTTCAAAATTTGCAGAAACTTGGTGGATGGAAAACCCACTACTATATACCATAACCAGAAAAATGGATCTGTTTGATTGAGTATAATGATGCTTTATTAGCTCTGCAAAATTTATTAAATCAAACCAATGTGTGGATCGGAAGGTTATTTTATTCTATAGCTTATGTTAAGTTTCATTTGTAGATAGGATGAATGGATAATGGCAGGTGGAAAGTTTTTTAGCCACATGAAACCTCAAAGAACCTCAAACCTAAAAAAAACAAATGTGTCGAACCTGTGATTTCAATAAATCCATCACTTTTCCTTATTGGTGTTGCAATTTCAATGCTGAAGAGTGTATAAGACCAGACTGCAGTTATAGTTTCAATGTGATGAAACCAATGTTATGATATAACAATTTTTTTTTTGTTTTGCATATTTAAAGTTACATTAACCACTGCATGCTTGCTGGCTCTTCAATGCTGTCACTTATGGGAACAGTCATAATAAAATGTAATAACTTTATAAAAATAATTGACTTATTTTGAAGATAATGAAACATTTTCACTTATAGATGTATGGACCGAAATGTATTGTTTAGTAGAACACATATTAAACAAATACTGAAGCTAAGCATGGACTAGGGTTGATTTGGTAGCACGCCTAACAGTCATTCCAGATGATTTCATGCTATTTTATAAGACAGAGTTTACTGAAGGCTTAACTTAGAGTTCAGTGTGCTTCTGTCTTCCAAACCTGTGGAGCACTGGAGAAAAAAGCATTTAGTCAGCCACTGATTGTGAAAGTTCTACTGCTTATAAAGATGAGAGGTCTGTAATTTTCATCATAGCTACACTTCAACTATGAGAGACAAAATGAGAAAAAAATCCAGGAAAAAATCCTTGAAATGCTTTTTACGGAGCCACTCCTTCGTTGCCCGAGCGGTGTGTTTGGGATCATTGTCATGCTGGAAGACCCAGCCACGTTCCATCTTCAATGCTCTCACTGATGGAAGGAGGTTTTGGCTTAAAATCTCACGATACATGTCCCCGTTCATTCTTCCCTTAACACGGATCAGTCGTCCTCTACCCTTTGCAGAAAAACAGCCCAAAAGCATGATGTTTCCACCCCCATGCTTCACAGTAGGTATGGCGTTCTTGGGATGCAACTCAGCATACAAACATGACGAGTTGAGTTTTTACCAAAAAGTTCTATTTTGGTTTCAGACGGGCCTGGACATGTACTGGCTTAAGCGGGGGGCACGCCTGGGACTGCAGGATCGGAGTCCCTCTCGGCGTAGTGTGTTACTGATGATTGCCTTTGTTACTTTGGTCCCAGCTCTCTGCAGATCATTCATCAGGTCCCTCCGTGTTGTAGCGTAATAGCTGCATCACAGTCATTCAAGGGTCGGGCTACCCCCCCTCTCTTTCTACCCTCTTCTAAAAGTCATAAACTTTACGACACTTCGGAATGCCAATGGCCCCATCTGGACAGGATCTTCCCCCACTATGTGATGGCCCCATCAACACCAGACTCTTTCTCAAACCAACAGAATTAGAGGTTTGTTTAAACAAACCTATAACCTTAGACATCATGTCCTAGTTTATAAATTCAAGGTACCTCAACCAAACTTGTAACGTTGAGGATTTTTGGTTTTTATGTGATGCTTTTAGACGTCCTAGATATGTAGAAATATATTAATCCAAGTTATAGCTTGTAGCAGACCCTACCGACCTATGGTGAAATTACATATCCACGAGAGGAGGGATTTAATGACGAATCAGCCTCTCACTGGCTAAGTCTAGGATAAACCCCTGTTGCCCCTCCTCTAATCGCTTGCGTCCGGAACATACAAAAATGAGCGCGAGCAAACAATGTGCAGTTCTTTTGTTCTTCTAAGTTCCAGTCTTCATCTGTCTGCTAGTTGCAACTCAACCTTCACCGCTGGCCAGGGTGGAAATCTGAGTTGTATGCCTGCAAGTCGAGGTCAGGTAGACCATGAACACCAACGCTGGGAAGAGAGCCAAACCAAACCGAGGCCCGCAACACATCTGTGGCTCCAAGGGCCGCATGTCGGCACGAACCGAAGGCTAGAAGCCGGTATCATCCAGAAATCCGCCGAACAGTCGTCGTCAGATCTGAAGATTGGACCGCTACCGTTTCCCCGCATGATTTCTGACGACAGGCAGAGGCCCGGTTTCGTTCCATCTCCTTCGCGTGAACCCCCGCAAAGAAACAGGCAAGTACCACTTGGTGTGGCTTATCTGGGTCCCTGATTCTCCAACCTTGCGTTTGATCTTAAACCACGCTTCAACATAGACTTATCCACGTCTAAGTAGCTTCTACCACACTATTCATGTTTAACGTAATTTGTGTTACTAGTAACTCACTGCGTCGTAACAAACTAGTCCATAACATTGCTTCTGGGTAATTATTGCGCGACAGATAAGTGCACATAGAGTCATCTTGGTTTCTGATTTTAATACTGTGATATGTACGTTTGCTATCATTCCCTGTTTTCAATACTGTGAGATATATATATATATATATATATATATACACGTGTATATATATATCATCATCATCGGCGGTCACTCGTAATCGAGTATGACTGTCCTCCTTCTTGATCCTTGTGGGTCTTCAGATGGGCGTAGAGGCCAATTCTGGACCCAATTATTCTTGTGCAGTGTGGACAGGGGAATGTAGTGGTGGTGAATTTGGGTTTGGCCTGTTTGGACATTGCTCTCTCCTTTCTGAGTCTGCGCTTGACTTGTGCAGCATGGCGGAAGTCCTCGTTATACAGTGCCACACCCTCATGGACGAGGTTTCTCCAGGTCGCCCTGTCTTTTGCCATGTCTTCCCAGGATTTAAGATCTATGTGGCACTTCTTTAAGTTTGTTTTGATGTTATCCTTAAATCTCTTCTTTTGGCCTCCTGGGGCCCGTTTCCCTTCAACTAGTTGGGAGTAGAGGACTTGTTTTGGGAGGCGAGAGTCAGGCATGCGGATAACGTGGCCGGTCCACCTGAGTTGGTTTCGGGCAATGGTGGCAGTGACGGTAGAAATATCCGCCTCCTCCAGGATGCTGGTGTTAGTGCGTCGATCCTCCCAGCTAATCCTCAGTATTTTACGGAGGCATCGCTGATGATATGCCTCTAGTGCTTTTAAGTGCCTACTGTATGTGGTCCAGGCCTCTGACCCATACAGAAGAGTGGGGAGCACCACTGCTTTATAGACCGAGATTTTAGTCTTTGCTTGGAGGTCCCGGCTCTCAAATACTCTTTTCCTTAGCCTTGAGAAAGCCCCACTGGCACAGCCAAGGCGGTGGTCTATTTCATCATCAATTACAGCTTTTGATGATAGGAGGCTGCCGAGATATAGAAAGTGGTCCACATTTTCCAGTCTGATGTTGTCAATGGATATGTTTGGAGGTAGGACTGGCATACTGCTATTTGGTGGTGGTTGGTGGAGAATTTGAGTTTTTCTTATGTTAACGAACAACCCAAGCTGTTTGTATGCTTTCGCAAAAGCAGACAGAATACCCTGTAGGTTCTCTTCTGAGAGGGCTACAAGGGCATTGTCATCCGCATACTGCAGCTCCACGATGGACATGGTGGTGGTTTGACCTTTAGCCCTGAATCGGTTGATGTTGAAAAGTTGACCCTCGGTTCTGTACATGATTTTAACTCCCTGGGGCAGATTCTTGCTTGTGAGATGGAGAATAGCAGCAACAAAGATGGAGAATAGTGTTGAAGCGATGACACATACCTGTTTGACTCCCGTGTCAACCCTAAAGGGTTCGGTTTTTTTTCGGTTATTATCATGCAGCAATCTCAGTACCCGGATGTATTTTTCTGGGCAGCCAATCTTTGCCAAAACTAACCAGAGGGCCTGACGGTTCACCGAGTCAAAAGCTTTGGTAAGGTCTATGAAGGCCATGTATAGTGGCTGGTTTTGTTCCCTGCATTTTTCTTGCAGTTGACACCCAGTGAAGATCATGTCTGTGGTGCCTCTGTGTGGGTGAAATCCACTCTGAGACTCAGGAAGGATGCTTTCTGACAGGGGGATGAGTCTGTTGGCTAACACCCGAGCTAGGGCTTTCCCTGTGGTGGACAGGATAGAAATGCCTCGGTAATTCCCGCAATCTGCTTTATCTCCCTTCTTAAAGATGGGGACAATTAGGCATCCCTAAGCCGTGCAGGGATTTTCTCTTCCTCCCATATTTTAAGAAGCAGGGCATAGATGTGCTCAAGAAGTTTGGGTCCACCTTTCTTTAGGACTTCTGCTGGGATACCATCAGGTCCAGCAGCCTTGCTGTTTCTCATCTTTCCGATGGCATCTTGCACCTCCATCAGGCTGGGTGGCTCTCCCATGTTTTCCATTATGGGTTGTTGAGGAAGTTGTTCAAGAGCCTCCGTCTCAGTGATAGTGTCCTTATTCATCAGATCTTCATAGTGCTCTTTCCATTGGTTGGCAATTGCTACCTTGTCCTTCAGCAGCATGAGTCCATCTTTAGAGCGAAGAGGGGTTAAGCAGCGATAACTGGGGCCATAAACTGCTCTTGTATCATTAAAGAAACCTCTCATATCTCCAGAATCAGCAAGCTGCTGGATCTCCAGAGCCTTCTTTGTCCACCACTGATTCTTCAGTTTCCTAAGTTGCATTTGAACAGCTGCCTTTGCTTTGGCATGGGCTTCTCTTTTCGCCTTACAGTTGATGTTATTTTGCCATATAATAAAAGTTTGCCGCTTGATGTCAATGAGCTGCTGGATCTCTGCATCATTCTCATCGTACCAATCCCGATGTCTCTGCTTTTTATGACCAAGGGAGTTTATGCAGGACTTTATGATGGTAGAGGAAAGTATGTCCCAGTGTCTTTCAATATCATCTGGATACTGTTTGGGCAAGGCTGCGCTAAGATCATCCCGCAGATGTTGTTGGTAGGTGGTGTTTCCCAACAGCTCAATGTTAAGATTTAGTCGGCTCTGTTTTTTCTGCATCCTTCTTTGGTTGGTCCAGCAATCTGCACTGGTCATTGCTCTGGTGTTAAGGACATCGCGGCGGTCTTTGAAGCGGACAGTGACATAGTCAATGAGATGCCATAGTTAGGAGCGAGGGTGCATCCAAGATATTTTAAACTTGGTTTTCTGGCGGAAGACTGTGTTGGTGATGACCAGGTTGTGCTCTGAGCATTTAGTTAGCAGTAGTATGCCGTTGGAGTTTGAGTTTCCAACCCCTTCCCTCCCTAGTGTGCCCTTCCATAGTTGATGGTTTCGTCCCACCCTGGCATTAAAATCTCCAAGCAGAATTAACTTGTCCTCCTTAGGGACTTCTGATAAAATCTTATCCAGGTCGGCATAGAAGGCCTCCTTTACTTCATCCTGTGCATCAAGTGTTGGAGCATAGGCACTAATAACAGTGGCCATCTGACTGCTGGCAAGCATCAGGCGTATGGTCATCAGGTGCTCATTGATGCCCACAGGGAGTTCAAGGAGGTAGTTGACGAGGCAGTTCTTAATTGCAAAGCCCACACCATGGACTCGAGGCTCATTTGCTGGCTTTCCCTTCCAGAAAAAAGTGTAGCCGCCTTTTTCCTCCTTTAACTGACCTTCATCAGGCAGTCAGGTCTCAGAGAGCGCTGCAATATCAATGTGGAACTTCCTTAGCTCCCTGGAGATAATGGCAGTTCGCCTTTCAGGTCGATCACTGGCTTGATTGTCCATGAGGGTCGGCACATTCCAGGTTCCAATCTGTAGCTGTTTCTGTTTCTGACCGCATAGTGGTGATCCCTCTGGATGCGGTATTCCAGACGGGAGTTTTTGAGACAGACTATGTTTGGGGTACCTTTTCTAACCCCCTCCCCTGAAAGGGGTGAGCAGAGTGGATCCTAAATAGGACTGCTGAGTCATGGGTGCAGCGCCGAGAAGCTCTTTCTATCTCAGTCCAAAGCTTGGCGACTGAAATCCAACACCCACACGCCTGTGTGCCAGGTGTGTGGCTAGGAACTTCCAGACTTCACGGTCCCTGCCCCCGTCGTCGCTTCCTGATCGCCACAGGACTTTGTCCAGTGTGTAAAGTGGATAGGATTGTCCTTCTGGAGGACGCCTGCGCGTGACATCTTTTAACGTGGGGACACTGATGCGCCTTCAGCCACCACACGGTCCTTGGCAGAGGGAGGCCTGGATCCAATGGCATGAAGATCATGACGACTGGAGACCACACTCTGTTGCAGCCTTCATCCGCCTTCAGTGCTGTTGTGACTTATAGTGTCATCCTCCACCACTTCCGCCGTTGAGGTCTTCAGATCGTACTTTGTCTGGAACCTCTCCCTTCGACCTTACCGCCAAGGGAGACCCTGCCAGGAGCATTAAGCTCCAGACGGCATCGCTCTAGGGTTCATTGGAACACACAAGGTTCTCCACCACGGCAAGGTGACGATCCACAGAGAACATATATATATACACATACATACACACACACACATGTTCACCATCATTTTATGATTTTAACTCTGTGATACACTCATTATTACATCAGATATGGTCACGCCCTCCTCGCTCGCCAGGCTCCAGCCGTCAGCCTCCTCGCTCGCCAGCCTCCAGCCGTCGTAGACGCCGCTCGTCTGCCTCACGTCGTCATCAACGCCGCTCTCCTGCTTCCCGTCGGCGCCTCCATTCTCCAGCCGACCGACTGCTGGCAGTCCCCTCCTGGGGTCCGCCTGGCGAGGAGATCGCCTGAATCGGAACTGTGCCCGGTGGTCTATCTTGGGAGTTCTAGATCCGTCTTGGACTCCATGGGGGGGGCTCTGTCACGCCCGCTGGCCACCAGGCCAGCGTCACCCACTCATTATCACGTGCACCTGTTCCTCATTTTCCACGTCACGACCGCACAGCATTTAAGCCGCGCTCACCTCACGCTCGCACCTCGCGTCCCTCCGCGCCTCGCCGCCTATCACGTCCCTACGCGCCTCGCCGCCTACCACGTCCCTACGCGCCGCGTCCTACCCAGGTATCGTGCCCTTTAGCTTATTCCCCTGTTGTGTTTAGTTTCCACCTGTTTTGCGACCTCGGTCTAGTTTATGTTCACTACCCGTTTCCGTGTTCACTTCATACCCGTTTCCGGCTGCGGCTTAGTTTACGTTCACACCCGTTTTCGGTCCTCTTTCCTTTCTGTTTGCTGTGTTTGTCTTTTGTTGTATGTTTTACCAATAAACCCCTTTTATTTGGAACTTGCGTTCACCTCCTCGTTGCTCTCGCCTCTCGGCGTTACAGAATAATCCGCCTAAGACATGGAGACGGCAGGTTCCCCTACCTCTCCGTTTTTCCTCGGCCATTTCAATGGCGATCCTGCCTCCTGCCGGCCGTTCGTTGAACGGTGCAGGTATTGTTTTGAAACCTTCCCATTTGACTCCGAGTATGCCAAAGTCTCCTTTTTAGTTCTCCACCTTGCCGATGAAGCCCTAATCTGGGCCACCCAGCTTTGGCCGATGCTCAAGGCAGGAACCTCACAAGAGTTCCTGGAGACGCTGGAGTTTAGCTTTGGCTCCCCACGGGCTTGTATGGGCACGCCCTGTCCGGCCTGCCTTGATTGGTAAAGTGCTGGATCATCAGCTTGCCACCAGCCAGTCTGCCCAAGTCAGGCGTCTGCCTGCGCTCATGATACCCGGACCTCTAGTTCCAGATAACCGTGTCCCTACTCGCTCTAGTCTCGCTGCAGAACCTCTAGTTCTCAATTATCGCGTTCCTACTCGCTCTAGTCTCGCCGCAGAACCTCTAGTTCCAGATAACCATGTTCCTACTCGCTCTAGTCTCGCCGCAGGACCTCTAGTTCTCGACAACCGTGTTTTTGATCGCTCTAGTCTCGTAACTGAGCCTCTAGTTCTCGTGCATCTGGTCTCTAACCTCCCTAGTTCCACATCCGGACCTCTGGTCATTGAGAGTCCTATTTTCTGCCTCTCTAGTTCTGTGTCCGAATCGGCAATAGTGCACGAATCCACTTCTGACTTCTCTAGTCCCATGTTAGGCCCGTCAGTCTCCACGGTTGCACAGTTAGCGCCGCTGACTCCTGCACCACGCACATCGGCAAAACGGACAGTCGAGTCACCCCCAGTCGTGCCTACACCTGCACCGCGGACCTTTCCGACACAGACAGTCACGTCACCCCCGGTCGTGCCCACTCCTGCACCATGGGCTTTGGTAGAATGGACACTTGCGTCACTCCCGCTCGTGCCCACTCCCGTGTCTCGGACGTTTGTACCAGTGTCTGTGTCCAGGTCGTCAGTAGTGCCAGTGACTGCATCCAAGACGTCAGCAGTTCCAGTGGCTGCCTCCAGGGCGTCTGCAGTTCCGGTGGCTGCCCCCAGGGCATCTGCAGTTCCAGTGGCTGCCCCCAGGGCATCTGCAGTTCCTGTGGCTGCCCCCAGGACGTCGGCAGTCCCAGTGGCTGCATCCAGGTCGACAGAGGCCTTTCTAAAGGCCGCATCCTCGATAGAGGCCTTCCCTGAGGCCACATCCTCGACAGAGGCCTTCCCTGAGGCCGCATCCTCGACAGAGGCCTTCCCTGAGGCCGCATCCTCGACAGAGGCCTTCCCTGAGGCCGCATCCTCGACAGAGGCCTTTCTAAATGCCGCATCCTTGACAGAGGCCTTTCTAAAGGCCGCGTCCTCTCCAGAGAATGTCTCTTCCCAAGGGACCCATCCAGAGAACGTCTCTTCCCAAGAGACCCGTCCAGAGAACGTCTCTTCCCAAGAGACCCGTCCAGAGAACGTCTCTTCCCAAGAGACCCGTCCAGTGAATGTCTCTTCCCAAGAGACCCGTCCAGTGAAAGTCTCTTCCCAAGAGACCCGTCCAGAGAACGTCTGTTTCCAAGAGACCCGTTCAGAGAACGTCTCCTCCATGGAAACCGTTTCAGATACTGTCTCCTCCAGGGAGATCCAGCATCCCATCCACGGCTCTGCTCTCCAGCATCCCGTCCACGGCTCTGCTCTCCAGCATCCCGTCCACGGCTCTGCTCTCCAGCATCCCGTCCACGGCTCTGCTCTCAAGCATCCCGTCCACGGCTCTGCTCTCAAGCATCCCGTCCACGGCTCTGCTCTCTAGCGTCGCCTCGTCGCCTCTGCTCTCCAGCGTCACGTCGTCGACTCTGCTCTCCAGCGTCACGTCATCGACTCTGCTCTCCAGCATCACGTCGTCGACTCTGCTCGTCAGCCTCACGTCGTCCACGACTCTGCTCGTCAGCCTCACGTCGTCCACGACTCTGCTCATCAGCATCTCGTCCACGACTCTGCTTCTCAGCATCTCGTCCACGACTCTGCTTCTCAGCATCTCGACCACGACTCCGCTTCTCAGCATCTCGTCCACGACTCTGCTTCTCAGCATCTCGACCACGACTCTGCTTCTCAGCATCACGTCGTCGACTCTGCTCTCCAGCATCATGTCGTCGACTCTGCTCTCCAGCATCACGTCATTGACTCTGCTCTCCAACATCTCGTCCTCCAACATCTCGTCCACGACTCTGCCTCTCAGCATCTCGTCCACGACTCTGCCTCTCAGCATCTCGTCCATGACTCTGCTTCTCAGCATCTCGTCCACGACTCCGCTTCTCAGCATCTCGTCCACGACTCTGCTTCTCAGCATCTCGTCCATGACTCTGCTTCTCAGCATCTCGTCGACTCCGCTCGCCTGCCTCCTCTCGACAACTCCGCTCGTCTGCCTCCAGCCGTCGGCGACCTCGCTCTTCAGGCTCCAGCCGTCGGCCTCCTCGCTCTCCAGGCTCCAGCCATCGGCCTCCTCGCTCTCCAGGCTCCAGCCGTCGGCCTCCTCGCTCTCCAGGCTCCAGCCGTCGGCCTCCTCGCTCTCCAGGCTCCAGCCGTCGGCCTCCTCGCTCGCCAGGCTCCAGCTGTCAGCCTCCTCGCTCGCCAGCCTCCAGCCGTCGTAGACGCCGCTCGTCTGCCTCACGTCGTCATCGACGCCGCTCTCCTGCTTCCCGTCGGCGCCTCCGTTCTCCAGCCGACCGACTGCTGGCAGTCCCCTCCTGGGGTCCGCCCGGTGAGGAGACCGACTGAATCGGAACTGTGCCCGGGGGTCTATCTTGGGAGTCCTAGCTCCGTCTCGGACTCCATGGGGGGGGGCTCTGTCACGCCTGCTGGTGATCACCCGATCATTATCACGTGCACCTGTTCCTCATTTTCCACGTCACGACCGCACAGCATTTAAGCCGCGCCGCAAAGCACTTCGCGTCCCTCCGCGCCTCGCCGACCTATCACGTCCCTACGCGCCTCGCCACATACCGCGTCCCCACGCGCCGCGTCCTACCCAGGTATCGTGCCGTTTAGCTTATTCCCCTGTTGTGTTTAGTTTCCACCTGATTTGCGACCTCGGTCTAGTTTATGTTCACTACCCGTTTCCGTGTTCACTTCATACCCGTTTCCGGCTGCGGCTTAGTTTACGTTCACACCCGTTTTCGGTCCTCTTTCCTTTCTGTTCGCTGTGTTTGTCTTTTGTTGTATGTTTTACCAATAAACGCCTTTTATTTGGAACCCGCGTTCGCCTCCTCGTTGCTCTCGCCTCCCGGCGTTACAGATATTCTCTTGGTATTGCCTTGTTTTGCAATTAATAAACTTTTTATAACCTTTTAAATTTACCGCCTGGTGTGAGAGAGTTTCATTCAAACAAAGGTCGAGAAAAATAACTTTTAATTCACTATTCAGACCTAGGCTGATCAATTTCGCTGTCCCCTTTCAACTGGTTTTCCGGATCTACCAGTCCACAAACGATCCGGTGGTGCCCCGTTTGTTCATTAAAAATTAATCAGTTTAAAGTGTAGTCTTAGGTTTGCTACAGTGTAGTTCTGGGATTTTTGCTTACCGTTGTAATGATCATTTTGACCCCACGGGATGAGATCTTGCGCGGAGCCCCAGATCGAGGGAGATTATCAGTGGTCTTGTATATCTTCCATTTTCTTACAATTTCTCACACAGTTGATTTATTCATACCAGCCTGCCTGCCTATTGTAGATTCACCCTTCCCAGCCTGGTGCAGGTCTACAATTTTCTTCCTGGTGTCTTTCGACAGCTCTTTGGTCTTGGCCATGGTTGAGTTTGGAGTCTGACTGTTTGAGGCTGTGGACAGGTGTCTTTTATACAGATAATGAGGTCAAACAGGTGCCATTAATACAGGTAACGTTCTTACACAAGAAGTTACAGGTCTGTGAGAGCCAGAAATCTTGCTTGTTTGTGGGTGACCAAATACTTATTTTCCACCATGATTTACAATTAAATTATTTTAAAATCCTACAATGTGATTTCCTGGATTTTTTTCTCATTTTGTCTCTCATAGTTGAAGTGTACCTATGATGAAAATTACAGACCTCTCTCATCTTTCTAAGTAGGAGAACTTGCACAGTCAGTGGCTGACTAAATCCTTTTTTGCCTCACTGTATTTGTCTTTGTTCATTCTTCTTAGTCTTCCCAAGTCTTATCTGTAGTTACACTGTAGCTTTGAAAAGTTTAGTACCGGTGGCAAACCGTGTTAGTTTATTAAATCTACAGCAAATTTTTCAAGAACCTGGGAACCTCTGTCGAGCCTGAAGCTTGGAAGTTCTGCTGAGCATGCTGGTGAAGACGTGAAACCATCTACTATCCTCCTTTGAGCAAACCCATCGCATGCTATGAAGGATCTCTGACTGTACACCGAGTTGATGGAGAGACAACAGCTCTGTGGATAGAAATCATCCAACAAACACCTTCACTCCTGGTCCAGCAAAAAGGCAGGTACTACCCATCTCACTGCTCTAAATGGTGTCTCCTTTCTTGAAATTTCATCAGTAATTAAAACCACGCTGCGTTGTAGTATTGTACGTTATTATAATCCAAATTAGCAGTCATAAGTTCTTTGTCAAAATCACCTCAACTACTTGTAGTCTGATTGCTGAATCCAGTGAAGCATCTACAAATCAGTATTACAGGCATCTTCTAAGGTTATATACTCATATCCACAAAGACTACTGTAGACTCCATATTGTGGTCAAAGTTTCATTAATTCATCAAGTTATTGCTGTGATTTTGTTGTTTCTTGCATTTAATAAATCCTTCATTCTTTTTAATCACACTTTGTGGGGAAGTGACATCTTTATTCAATACAGATTAATTGGATGACTGGTAGGTCTCAGGATCTTTAGATTGAGTCTAATTTTAAATTGTCTATAAGTATAAAATTAAACTGCTTCCCTCATCTACCATCCACAAAAGAATCAGGTGGTGCCCTGTTTTTTCTTTAAAATGAATACATTTAAAATATAGCCATAATCCGCTACAGTAGGTTTGGAGATTTTTAGAGGTCAAAGCACCGAAGGCCCCTCTGTTGTTTTCTTAGGATTTTCTTTTTCGTCTTGTTGTTTTTTTCTCCACAAAAACAAATGTGCACAGACTAAACTGGAAGTCAAATTGTGCCTTGATCAAAAGGTAGTACTCACTCCCGCTACTCGGGCACTCGAGCTCAGCCTGATTGGCCTGACTCATCAAACATTGATGTCTATATCTCCTACCCTGTATGATTTACAGACAAATTTTTTTTTTTTCTCCTGATTAATTGTCCCAAGTCCTAGAGAAGCCAAAAAGAACCATATAGCTCCACCACTAGGATTTTTAGTTCATTTCCAATCAGGTGTCAAAAGAATCCTTTGAACTTGAACTTTCATGATTATCCAAAAAATGTTGGAATTTCCACACAGAGGCCCCACCCAAACGTATGGTTGGAGATCAAATTGCAAAAAACATGTACTGCTCTATTTCTGAAACGCTTTGATTGATTGTTACAAAACGTCACAGGCTTGTATGCCAGGGCATTCTTAGGCAATTCTCTAAGTTTGGTGGAACTTCACTGCTAGGTGGCACTACAACAAAACAGTTCTTATGTACCAAAGGTTGTCCGATTGACATTAAAATTCCCATGCTGCTACCATGAACTGTCATGGATCCGAATCTGTGAGGCTGATGTCATTTTTTGAAAAACATGGGTGTCATCGGCCGATATGATTTCAGCAGGTGTTTGACAGCCTTACAATTGGTCAATCACCATGAAACTTGATATCTGTCTCCAGGTACGGACTAACCAATTCAAGCATCACATATCGGCCTCTGAGTACACTGCTCACATTTTAAGACACTAAATGCAAGAAAATGTATTATATCATTCAGCTCATATACATGTAGTTGCTTTGAATTAATTCAGTCAAGTAAGCCTGACAACTGTAACGCCGGACAGAGCACTGAGACGAGTGCAGACCTCAGGATGATAGTTAAGACATTTATTAGTCAAGCAAAGGTAGATCAACGTGATGTTTACAACAAACACAGTACAACCGAGTTGAGGGAGAACAGGCATGGACTGAGCACAAACCGGAAGTGTTGAGCGAGAGGATAGTCTTTTACCAGGCATGAGTCGAGACCAAAGGAGAGCGAAATCGGCAAAGGTATCCAGAAACGACAGGCGGGTACGTAATCCATAGGACAGGCCGGGGTCAAAACCGTAAAGCAGTACAGAAGGGTAAACGCTCGGTATGCTCATGAAAACAGAGGCAATACTTCGCACCAGCGTGTAGGACCTGCTGGTATAAATACCTGTGAGAACAGGTGAATGTGATCAGTACTCTGGTGATGGTGATCTTACTGAGAGTTCCGGATTGGTCCGTGCAGGTGAGCGATTAGCAGGAGGCTCATGGGAGTTGGAGTCTAGAAGCTCCATCGTGGTGGTACGCTGAAATAAACTGGAGGGAGACCGAGTCTGAAGATCATGTGGCGTGACAACAACTTTGTAAATACATGTCCTTTACTAATTATTACAGTTGTTTAACAAATGCCCATTGTTTGAAAAGGACACGTTTTGAATTAGTTCTACAATTTACATCTGAACATCTCAAAACTGGTCTTACTAAAAAATATGTAATAATAGTAGTAATATTATATATATATATATATATATATATATATATATATATATATATATATATATATATTCCTGGATTGTATTTTCTCATTTTGTCTCTCATAGTTGAAGTGTAGCTATGATGAAAATTACAGACCTCTCTCATCTTTCTAAGTAGGAGAACTTGCACAATCAGTGGCTGACTAAATACTTTTTGCCCCACTGTATGCTGGTAAAATGCATTTTGAAGAGCCAAGAGCAAAATTCAATTATTCAATTGTCATCATCAACAGTTTTATTGCTAGAATGTTTTGGTCTTCAAAATACTACTGTCTAAATGCATGCCAAAATAAGGTAAAATATATTTTTTATATTTTGCATGATGACCACAACAATGCTGGTTAAAAGGTCTTGTGTATGGTAGTGTGTTAGATCTGATTTCATTTACCACATAAAACACTTACAATTACAGCTTATACTAAATTTGGCATTGCTACTGCCCTATAGTTGTGTGTGTAAAACAGAGAGTTCCTTAAAATCAACATTATTTAACAAAACAAGAACATAATGTAGGCTAATACTTCAGTTTAAATAAAACATCTACAGCTTTCTCTGAAAAATAATGACTTACATTACTGATCATATACTGTATAAAAACATATACATGCATAAATTGAGATCTTTCATGTCTGGATTTAGATCAGTGTGGTTAGAGTTATGAATCTGGACTTTCTAATCCACCCGATCTTTTGCTCCCATTCCTATTAGTGAGTGTGCTGATATTACCCTGTTTTGAATCCCCAGATGAGATGATTTGGCTACAAGTGATCATCATGTGGAGTGTGAAAATAAATATTCATGTTTACATAAGATTTTATTTCCTATAATATCACCTATGCAAAAAACAAAAACAAAAAAAAAAACAAAGTATTTGCTTTGCAGCACAAATGACCATGAATTTTGATGTTTGTAAATGTGCTAAGCCACATACAAAAGCATCTATGACAGATGACAAACCAGACGTGTTGCTTTCCTGCACTATTCCTGTGATTAAACCTTTCATCTATTGATACACAGTAAGTATGATTTCTACGTCTGTTTCTTTGTTATTGAGTGACTGATTTGACATTTGAGGTGTAATAGCCACATCCTTGTAAATTATGTAATTAAGGCTTTAAGAATCGACACATTTTATTGAACGTTTTGCTAAGCATTGAATGAATTATAAAAAGAGTAGTCATAAATCAATAATAATGTGGCAGGAAACCTGAGTAGCCAGAGTAAACCGACACCATTGTGCCACCATTTTCTGCATTTGAATTTTTATTAAAATAAAATAGTTAATTTCTAAGAGGTTGTAAGAAAGGTTCTACTGGATTTATGACATATCATTTTTGACAAACTCACTGTTTTTTGTTCTTCTTATTGATTATGCTATTATATGGTCACATGTCTCTCTTCCAAAGATTATAATTATTTTTTAATTACATTTTGTGTTTGAGGTACCCCCTGGAGATTAACGTCTCTCACGAATTTGTCACCACTTCAAACCAAAGCCCTCACAGAAATGACACAATCGACATAAGTGTAACGTACTTCATGTATTTTTTACTTTTTTCCATCAATAGTATCTTGGGACTTCATGTCAATTCCTACATTTTGTGGCTCATTTGCAAGGGAAAAGGAAATGGAATATCAGCAGAGTTCTTCAGCCTCAATCTTGCTCTTTGTGAGATTTTTTTCTGCTTTGCTATCATGAACTTTGCAATTACTTTTTGGATTCCAAGCGTTGCATACATAACATGGTTTGTGCTGGTGCTACCTCTATATGGCCGTCCTCTAATACAATGTTTAATCTGCATGGAGCGCTACCTGGCAGTGCTCCATCCTGTCTCCTTCCTGAAGTACAAGCCTCTGAGATACAGACTGGCATGTGCTGCTGTGGCCTGGGTGACCATTCTTGGCATTGGTCTGCTTTCTATTGTGTTTAAAGACAGACAGGACATGTACAACTTTGTCTATGTATTGATGTCACTGCCCTTGTTCTTTGTCACCATTCAGTTGTTCTGTTCAGTCTCCATACTGAAGGCTCTGAAATATCCAGTAGCAGCTCAGATAGGGAAGGACAGCAAGCAGTTCAATAACAAGAAAAGAAAAGCATTTAATCTCATTTTGATATTCACAGTAAGCATGTTTGTTCAGTCTATCCCTCTGTGCACTGTGAATGCTCTCTCTATGATACTGTCGGTTGAAGATTACTTCATGTCTTATTGCATTAGCGTTGTAATTTCGATGATAATGGCTTATGTAAGCCCTGTTCACTATATATACCAGATTAGAAAGCAATAAATACGTTAAAATAGGGATAAAGTCTTTACGTGGTTTGCTATATCTCAGACAGTCTCATTCTTTATTGTGGTTAATGTGAAGCATTTTCTGCTGAGGAAAATCTAATACAGTAAACATTTTAGCTAAGGGGCTATATATTAGTTGCTTGAGGTAACAGATTTTTTGTGCTTAATTATCACTGTGTTTAAAAGTTCCTTCTAATTAAAAAACGTAATTGTATCTATGAATTAATGGCCTAAAAATCTTTTTTTACAAATTCATGTAATTGGTGTTATAGTGCACACTTTCCTCTGTACCTGTACCTGAACACTATGTACCATAACCAGGAAAATGGATTCTGTTTGATTTAGTATAATGATACAATATTGCGTCTGCACAATTTATTAAACCAAGCAAATGTGTGACAAAAATAATCTACACTACTCAACATTGAAATTGCAAAAAAGCCAGACTGAAAGCAAAGTTTGTAACCTCAAAAACTGGATCAAGTGCTGTTGGATGATTCTGAGATGCCTTGAGAAACTGAGATGTTTTTAATATTTTGTTTCTCTTTTGTAGCATTTTCATACCACTAACAAGCCTATCGATTCCGTAAGTCCATCACTTTTCCTTATTGGTATTGCAATTTCAGTGTTGAGGGTGTATAAGACCAGACTGCTCTAAATGATTACAGCCGTAATAAAATGTAATGGATGTAGGACTGAATGTAGTGTTTTGTAGAATTCATAGTTAGACAAATACAGGAAGATAAGCAGAAAGGAACTGGGTGATTTTGTTATTTTATAAGACAGAGTTCACTGAATGTGATATAACACTGGATTTATCTACAAAGGAGCAACAGTTCATGAACTTAACTATAAAAACAGACGATGAGTTCTAATGTCTCTAGGGATCCAGGACAGTTGTTCCAGATGAAATGATGGCTTAACACTTAAGGTACTGGACTGCATTGTTCAAATACCACAACTGCCAAGCAGCCACTGCTGGGTACTTGTGCAAGTCCCTTAACCAGTTGCTTGGATTGTGAGATTGTATCAGTTGTAGGTCGCTCTGGATAAACCCAACTTCTAAATACCTAAATGACCTGATTCTCCTATGAGTGAGAATGGACAATGATATTAGTGTATGAATAAAAGGAACAGCAGTGGGACAGTAGGTATTCTTTGTTATAATTTGAATAGAAGCTGTGGCAGTTAGACTGTTACAATTAATAGTCACTAAGAGGAGTGAGAGTGTCTGTGTGGCCAAGTGTGGTAATGCACTGCAGTAAGTAATGCAGGAGTCCCCAGATTAGGCTGGAACTAAATTAGAATATGGTGGATCCAACAAATAGGATGACAGGACATGAAGTATATCCACCATCATCAGGTTAAGCCACAGAAGTACACAAACAATTGGACAAAGTGAGAGATAGCAATATGTTAGGACTGGTAGAGGAACCAAACCAGATATAAATGGTGATGACAGTGAGCCCAGAAGGTAGAGCCAGAGGGTGGCAATGCACATTGTCCCCAGATCTACAATTTTACCTTACCACACCTGAATCCAACCCTCCCACGAGATTATACATCAGACTTTATCAAACTATATAAATTTTCTGAGCTATATCATTAACCTGAGATTTGCTCTAACACAATAGCCTATATTGTGGGTTGTTTTAGGGAGCATGTACCCAGGAACTCATGGTTATGATCTGCATTTAAACTTTATTCAACATCTTTTCGGGTTTGCTAAGTTTTTCTCACTCAGAGCTCACAAAGAGATTGGTATCAAATTTTCATGTTTTTCCCTAGATGATGATGGCCAAACTTCTGTTCCCTATTCTTTGTCTCAACATACTTGTCTTGGTTGTAATTCTAACAATCAACATCTCTGTTGGCAACTCATGTTGCTAGGAAAGCTGCTGGAAACAGCTGTTCTTGGATAAATCCTGGGCTCGGATTGCAATGTGAGAGTCTGGTGGTATGGGTGTATCCACAGTGTACCCTGTTTATGTTTCCCTGTCTGTGGTGTATCTCTATCACCAGTGCCCAGTGAATTCTGGGAGAAGCTCTGGAACATCCCACTCTCTGCAACCCTGACCAGGAAAAGTGAAGAATACTCTGAAGGACATGCCTTGGGGGAACTTCGGTGGCACAGCAGCAATTCAGTAGTCTTCTACAGCAGTGACAATAATTTGAGTCCGAGAATATTTCAAGAACCTTAAGTAAACCTATTCACATATCCATAATCTGAATTACTAACTAACTAAGTATTAAAAGTATCCATTTCATCAATTTATTGCTGTGATTTTGCCTTACTAGAAATCAATAAAGTTTTGGAAATCATGTTTCTGTGGGAGACTTTATTCACACAGTACAAGATCCCCGGCTGACTTACAGATCTTGTGGTACCAGAGATAGACTAGTTTTAGAGTGTTCCTTTTGGTTTTTAAACTAGCTGGTTTTCTTGATTCCCCGATTACCCAAAGGAATAAAGTGGCACCCCATTAATTGTTTAAAATTAAAGGTAAAGCCATAATCCACTACATTTGTTAGAATGTATTAACTTAAAGGTCAATACAATCTTCCTGAATACTAGGTCAAATAAGATAAAATATTAAGGTTTTGTAGCTAGCGCTAGGAGGAGTTATTGTGTTAGACCTGATTATATTTATAATACAATAAATCAACTGGCTTATACAGTGGGGCAAAAAAGTATTTAGTCAGCCACTGATTGTGCAAGTTCTGCTACTTAGAAAGATGAGAGAGGTCTGTAGTTTCCATCATAGCTACACTTCAACTATGAGAGACACAATGAGAAACAAAATCCAGGAAATCACATTGTAGAATTTTTAAAGAATTTAATTGTAAATCATGGTGGAAAATAAGTATTTGGTCAATAACAAAAGTTCAACTCAATACTTTGTAAAATAACCTTTGTTGGCAATGACAAAGGTCAAACATTCACCAGGTTGGCACACACTGTAGCTGGTATTTTGGCCCATTCCTCCATGCAGATCTCCTCTAGACCAGTGATGTTTTGGGGCAACATGGACTTTGAACTCCCTTTTCAGCAAAGAGCATGATGTTTTCACCCCCATGCTTCACAGTAGGTATGGTGTTCTTGGGATGCAACTCAGCATTCTTCTTCCTCCAAACACAATGAGTTGAGTTTTTACCAAAAAGTTCTATTTTGGTTTCATCTGACCACATGATATTCTCCCAATCCTCTTCTGGATCATCCATATGCTCTCTGGCAAACTTCAGATGGGCCTGGACATGTACTGGCTTAAGCAGGGGGGCACGCCTGGCACTGCAGGACCTGAGTGCCTCTCGGCATAGTGTGTTACTGATGGTAGCCTTTGTTACTTTGGTCTCAGCTCTCTGCAGGTCATTCATCAGGTCCCTTCTGTGTAGTTTTGGGATTTTTGCTCACCGTTCTCATGATCATTTTGACCCCACCGGATGAGCTCTTGCGTAGGGCCCCAGATTGAGGGAGATTATCAATGGTCTTGTGTGTCTTCCATTTTCTAACAAATTTCTCCTACAGTTGATTTATTCACATCAACCTGCTTGCCTATTGTAGATTCACTCTTCCCAGCCTGGTGCAGGTCTACAATTTTCTTCCTGGTGTCCTTCAACAGCTCTTTGGTCTTGGCCATGGTTGAGTTTGGAGTCAGACAGGTGTCTTTTATACAGATAACGAGGTCAAACAGGTGACATTAATACAGGTAACAAATAGAAAACCTTCTTAAAGAAGAAGTTACAGGTCTTTGAGAGCCAGAAATCTTGCTTGTTTGTGTGATGAAACTTACAGACCTCTTTCATCTTTCTAAGTAGGAGAACTTGCACAATCAATGGCTGACTAAATACTTTTTTGCACCACTGTAATAAGTTACAGTAATGCCGTGGTTCATCTGTAAATGTACCAAAAACAATATACTGTACAATTACATCTTTCGTAAGACTTTGCATCAATAATAACTAATAAATTATAAATCATTACAACACAAGGTGCATTCGAATGTAATTTAACGTTTCTATTACCATAAGTCTACTAATATTATTAGATTTGGTTACAGACAATCACCATGTGGATTGTGAAATTAAATACTCCTGTTTACACAAGATATTATTTCCAATAAAAGCACATATGCAAAAACTAAAAACAAAGTACGTGCTTTGCAGCAGGAATTACCATATATTTTGATTTTTGTAAATGTGCTTTTTTTTTTTTTTGTAAAAAGTCACATATAAAGGTGTCTGAGAGCAAAACAAACCAGCTGCGGTCCATTCCTGCACTATTCCAGTGATTAAGCCTTTCATCCATTTATACACAGTATGTATGCTTTCTATTTCTTTTTCCTTGTTATTGAATGATTGCTTTGACTAAATTAGATGTTTAATAGCCATAAGCCTAGTAAATCATGTAATTAAGACTATTTAACATTATTTGAAATTGTTACATTTGACAAGCATTAAATGATTTCTGAAATGGTAAGTTGTCATAAATCAAAAGGATAACAAACAAAGAAAAAATTTGTTAATTTGTAGGAATGGTTACATTTTTAGGATTGGAATATTCTTTTTAATGTTGCATTAGCATCAATGGCTATTCATAACAGGAGTAAGGTTACACTGATTCTAGTCAAATGCACTCAAAGGTAATTTAGAGAAACCAATTAACCTAACACATGTTTTGAGTACCTGGAGTAAACCCATACCACAGTGCCTCCCTTTTCTGCATTAGAATTGGTAATAGAACTCAATTTTAGACTACAAACTCCATGTTCTTTTTAATTCTTACTGATTATGTTATTATATGGTCACATGTTTTCTTCGCAAGATCATAATTGTTTTTAATTATATTTTGTGTTTGAGGTACTACCTGGAGATGAACTCTCACGAATTTCTCACCACATCAAACCCAAGCCCTCACAGAAATGATACAATCGACACAAGTGTAACGTACTTCATCTATATTTCAGTGTTTTCCATTAATACCATCTTGGGACTTCACGTCAATTCCTACGTTTTGTGGCTCATTTGCAAGGGAAAAAGAAATGGAATATCAGCAGAGTTCTTCAGCCTCAATCTTGCTCTTTGTGAGATTTTTTTCTGCCTTGCTAGCTTGGTCTTTGTTCTTAGTCTCTGGATTCCAAGCCTTTTATACATAGCATGTTTTGTGATGACATTCCCTCTCTATGGCCGTCCTCTAATCCAGTGCTTGATCTGCATCGAGCGCTACCTGGCAGTGCTCCATCCTGTCTCCTTCCTGAAGTACAAGCCTCTGAGATACAGACTGGCATGCTCTGCTGTGGCCTGGGTGACCATTCTTGGCTCTGGTGTGATTTCTGTATTTATATTTAGACATAGCATATACATCTTGCTTTGTGAATTGCTTTCAGTCACCTTGTTCTTTATCACAATTCAGTTGTCCTGTTCGATTGCCATATTGAAGGCTTTGAAATATCCAGAAGCAGTTCAGATAGGGAAGGGCAGACAGCAAGCCAATAACAAGAAAAGAAAAGCATTTAATCTCATTTTGATATTCTCAGTAAGCATGTTTATTCAATCTATCCCTCTGTGCACTGTGGTTAGTCTCTCAAGTTTTCTGTCAGTTGCAGATTTTGACCTATACTACTGCATCACTATTGCAATTTCAATGATAATGGCATATGTAAGTCCTGTTCTCTATATCTGCCGGGTTAAATAGCAATAAATACCTTAGAGCAGGGGTAAATGTGGTTAATGTGATTGAGACTAATTTCTCCTGAAGAAAGTCTAACAAACACTTTAGTTTAGAGGTCACATATTAGATGTTATTTCATAGATAGGTTATTTTTAGTTTATTGGTGTTCATTAATAATCACTACATTAAACAAGTGCCTGCTACTTAACAATTAATAAAATAAAGTTATTATATCTATTTAATAAATAGCCTAAAATCTTACTATATTGTAAAAATACTAATGTACCAACAGAATAAGCAAATATTACCAGAAGTTGCTTTGTCCACCATTAAAATGCAGAGATTTATCTTTGACCTAATGACTGATATGTTTTTGTATATGAGTGGAAATAAAATAGATAGTTTTTCATCAGTTTTATAATGCTGTGCAGTGTGTATAATCATCCTGTCACCTGAGAAAACAGAATTTTCTAGCTTTGTGTGATTTTGGTTGCTTGATTAATGTGGTCTTATTTTATATAATAATTTTGTTCTGGATGGATGCAATGTGTGTATATGTCATGCATTTCAGTCTATGTGATGAATAAATGTGGTCCCTTTTACTTAACCTCATTGTATCTGCAATATCAGAACAACTTTCTTGAATCTTACTTACAGTTACAAATAATGTGCAGTTTAAAGTTGAAACAAGGATTTTTTCACCTTTTATGGCATTAAGTAAGCACTTTGGTCATTAGGAATTAATAGTGATGTTATACAGCTCTTGTTTCTTTTCAGCTTCTTTTCATTTGCATGCCCTATACTCTGCATTTAAGAAACAAACTGCAAAGTCTCACATTATATAAGAACAGGCTAGAGTTCTAATTTCAATGATATCACCAGGGAAATATCAAACCACTTTTATGGTATAAAATGTTTTTTTTATATATATTTAAGGTTTCAGGAACCACTATATTCTTGCTGGCTCTAAATGATATCACTTATTGAAACATTCATTCATTGTTTTATCCTAGTCAGGGTCACGGGAGAGCCGGTGCCTAGCCGGCAACACAGGGCGCAAGGCACTAACAACTCTAGACAGCACGCCAATCCATTATGGTGCACATACACTCACACACTAATGGGCACATTAGAAACACCAATTAACCTAACACACATCTTTTGAATGTGCGAGGAAACCGGAGTACACGCAACCGAGAAAACCCACACATACAGGGAGAACATGCAAACTCCACATAGAAGGAGCCCAGAGTTCTGATCGAACCAGTGATCTCAGAGCTGTGAGGCGACAGTGCTAACCACAGCACCACCACTTATTGAAACAGTCATAATAAAATGTAATAACCTTATAAAAATAAATGATTTGTTTTGAGAGTTAAAAAAGTAAACATCTATGTTTTGTGGCTGCTCAGGACTAGTACAAGTATCAGAGTTCTTGATTCTCAACCTCTGTAGGTGTGAGATCATCATTTTCATCACTTCTCTGCTAGGGTGCTGAGTCAGCATGCTGGGTTGTTTATTTTTAACCCAATTTGTGTGGCTAGATACATACTATCTAGAAATCTATAAACCCATGCGTGAACACATGTCAACCTGTATACAGACATTAACCACAGATGTATATATATAAATAATTTAATCAGTATATAAGAGTATGTAAGGGCAGACAATGCCACTGTGCCTTTGTAGAGGTGTGCTCAGTACAGTATGTGAGATAACTTTATTAATTTGTACCTTCCTGCCTTTATTAAAAAATAAAACTATAAATAAAAAAAGTAAATGGGAAAACTAAAAATATAAAGGGAATAGTTGAAAAGAAGAGAGAAAGAAAAGAAAATACCTAAAAATAAAGTGGAGTCTGAAATGGAAAAAAAGTATTCATGTTAGAAGCCAAAGTCAGATAACAAAAGAGAGATAACAACTCATGGAGCTTCAAGTGTTCTACATTTTCGATTCGCACTTCATACATGGCATGACATCGCTACGATCTGTTGGTAAAGGTATTTTTTCTCCACTAACGAGCAACGACAGTTTTTTTGTTTGTTTGTTTGTTTGTTTGTTTTTTCAGAAATGTAGTGTATGTATACATTTAAATTTAGTGGGGTGACAATAAAAAAGTTACAAATAATAGAAATACGAAGAATAGAATATAAGTGTCACGACAGGTGCCGACCGGCAAGCAGGAGACGTGCGCAGGTTCAAGGTATATAACCATGATGGTTTATTTAATAGATAGTGTAGCACAAGACAGGTGAAACCAAAACAACCTTAACAAATGCGGGCTTAACCGCCGAACAAACACGCAACAGCCTAAAGCTGGCAACCTTGATAATGCGGGCTTTAACCGCCGAACGAACACGCAACAGCCTAAAGCTGGATACTTTAACAAAAGCAAGCTGTAATCGCTGAATGCACACTAACCGTCATGACATGAATGGATGCTTTCCCTCGATAATTCCCCGCGCCGAGGGGGAGCCGGGATGCTGTTTAAATAGTCATGCATACAGCTGCAAGTCATTACGGTAAGCATCCCAGCTTCTCCCTCGGCAGCTTTGCAAACCGGGTGGCGCAGCGATTGTCCTAGTCCCGATCGCCACCCGGCGACCAGGAGGCGCGTAACACCCCGGTCCATGGCGAACCGTGACATAGCCCCCCCCCTAAGGGGCCCGAGATGGAGCCAGGGCCCCTTAAGAAAAAGGGCCCAACAGATCCCAATTGTCCTGTCTGGGGGCTTCCTCTCCGGGCGGAACCTGGGGGGAAATGCGGCAAACCAACACGGTGCGGCCATCAAGGCCTCCGGAAGCCGGACGGCCCCCAACAGGGCCTCTGGAAGACAAGTAGAGTCGACGACGAGAGGCAGACGGGCTGAGTCGACGACGAGAGGCAGACGGGCGGAGTCGACGGCGTGTGGCAGACGAGCCTGAGTCGACGGCGTGTGGCAGACGAGCCGAGTCGACGGCGTCTGGCCGACGAAGCCGAGTCGACGGCGTGTGGTGGCCGACGAGCCGAGTCGACGGCGTGTGGCCGACAAGCCGAGTCGACGGCGTGGGTGGCAAGAGACGAGCCGAGTCGACGGCGTGTGGGCCGACGAGCCGAGTCGACGGCGTGTGGCCGACGAGCCGAGTCGACGGCGTGTGGGCCGACGAGGCGACACTTGTGAGCAGAGACGACGAGGCGACGCTTGTGAGAAGAGAAAACGGAGGCGACGCTTGTGAGCAGAGAAGACGAGGCGACGCTTGTGAGCAGAGAAGACGAGGCGACGCTTGTGAGCAGAGAAGACGAGGCGACGCTTGACAGCAGAGGCGACGTGGCGCGACGCTTGACAGCAGAGAGGCGACGTGGCGACGCTTGACAGCAGAGGGCGACGTGGCGACGCTTGACAGCAGAGGCGACGTGGCGAACGCTTGACAGCAGAGGCCACGTGTCGACGCTTGACAGCAGAGGCGACGTTGTTACGTGTGGCTCGACGCTTGACAGCAGAGGCAACGTGGCGACGCTTGACAGCAAAGGCGACGTGGGAGACGCTGACAGCGGGAGTCGTGGACGACATGTGGGTGGATGCAGAGTGCGGGGAGTCGTGGGACGACGTGTGGCTGCAGAGCGGAATCCCGTGGGACGACGTGTGGTCTGCCAGAGCGGAGTCGTGGATGACGTGTGGCTGCAGAGCGGAGTCGTGGACGACGTGTGGCTGCAGAGCGGAGGTCGTGGACGACGTGTGGCTGCAGAGCGGAGTCGTGGACGACGTGTTGGCTGCAGAGGCGGAGTCGTGGACGACGTGGTGGCGGCTGCAGAGGGAGTCGTGGACGACGTGTGGCTGCAGAGCGGAGTCGTGGACGACGTGTGGCTGCAGAGCGAGTCGTGGACGACGTGGTGCTTGACAGCAGAGTCGTGGACGACGTGGTGCTTGACAGCAAGAGGCGACATGGCGACGCTTGACAGCGGAGTCGTGGACGACGGTGTGGCTGCAGAGCGGAGTCGTGGACGGACGTGTGGCTGCAGAGCGGAGTCGTGGACGACGTGTGGCTGCAGAGCGGAGTCGTGGACGACGTGTGGCTGCAGAGCGGAGTCGTGGACGACGTGTGGCTGCAGAGCGGAGTCGTGGACGACGTGGTGCTTGACAGCAGAGTCGTGGACGACGTGATGCTTGACAGCAGAGTTGACGACGTGATGCTTGACAGCAGAGTCGACGGCGTGATCAGGGACGACCTCTGAACGGGTCTCCCTGGAGGCAGCAACAGGCACCGCCGACGCCCTGGAGGCGGCCACTGGAACTGCAACAGAGAGGACGAGTGTCCGTGGTGCAGGACTGGGCACGAGTGTCCGTGGTGCTGGTGTTGGCACCTCACCAGCGAGTTCCATCACACCATAACGAGACACCATAGCCAACTACGCAACTAGTGCGGTCCGAAATACAACTCTCCACAACGTGAGGACTACACACGGAACCAGAGCGGCCTGAATCATGACTATCCAACACTAGAGGCTCAAATACGGAATTAGAGTGGTTTACATCTGGACTTACACGCGCTCGCTTACGCTTCACTAGTGTGGTCCGGCTGCTGTCAAGCTGGGGATCCAGCACACAACCAGCCAAAGCAGACCGGACAGGGCGGGTGACAAACTCTGGTTTGGAGGTCTTGCTAAGACCGAACTGGTCCCACAGCTCACTAATGAGCTGGTCATAAGACCCTTGGAACAACCGGGACCAGTTGGTCACTGCCCAGTCAAGAGCCTTGCCTGTGAGACGCCATTGTACAAACACCACACGTTCATCATTAGTGTAGTGAGGGTACTGGCGCAAATAGGCTGAGCACTGCCGGAAAAACTCGCCGCATTGACGTGGGTTACCATCAAATTTTTCGGGCAGCTCAGCCCTTATCTTACCAACCGGATTAACGGACAAACCTGCCGTCTCCATAATTTGGCGGGGAATTTTGTCACGACGGGTGCCGACCGGCAAGCAGGAGACGTGCGCAGGTTCAAGGTATATAACCATGATGGTTTATTTAATAGATAGTGTAGCACAAGACAGGTGAAACCAAAACAACCTTAACAAATGCGGGCTTAACCGCAGAACGAACACGCAACAGCCTAAAGCTGGTAACCTTGATAATGTGGGCTTTAACCGCCGAACAAACACGCAACAGCCTAAAGCTGGCAACCTTGATAATGCGGGCTTTAACCCCCGAACGATCACGCAACAGCCTAAAGCTGGCAACCTTGATAATGCGGGCTTTAACCGCCGAACGAACACGCAACAGCCTAAAGCTGGATACTTTAACAAAAGCAAGCTGTAATCGCTGAATGCACACTAACCGTCATGACATTCCGAATGGGTGCTTTCCCTCGATAATTCCCCGCGCCGAGGGGGAGCCGGGATGCTGTTTAAATAGTCATGCATACAGCTGCAAGTCATTACGGTAAGCATCCCAGCTTCTCCCTCGGCAGCTTTGCAAACCGGGTGGAGCGATTGTCCAAGTCCCGATCGCCACCCGGCGACCAGGAGGCACGTAACACCCCTGTCCATGGCGAACCGTGACAATAAGTTAAAAGTACCCTGTTATTGTCCACTACTGATCAAACTCCAAAAATATTAAGGATATTGATAAACTCACTTTTCAAATACATGTTAAGAATCTGATTCAAAAAGAAGTTCCACTCCCAAACTCTTCAACCACACTTTTGTTGGTGTTGCCGCCAACAAAACACACGGAAATCCTTTTGCCGTCTGTTCCTTTTTGCTATGGAGTGAAAGCAAGAAGGTCTTTCTGCAGTTTTGCAATGATTTCAAGATGTTTAACAGGCAATCTGATTTTAACTCCTAATCCATTCCCTGGATGGATAAAACAAATAAAACCAAGGGAAGGGCACACATCAACAGCCTTACATTGCAAATTTGTACTAGCATGCCAAACAGACATGCCCTTCATGTCTTCCAACTGAAGGTTATAGACAGCACCAGCAGGCAGTAAACCTGTCACTACATAACTTATTAGCCACAAGCTCTTAATCTCAGAATACTGTCAATGAAGAGAGGCACTTGTCATTAATTATCCCATAAAGGACCTCATCGAATTGTCTTTCAACGGTATTATGGGATTTGTTCTCCTTCAAAGAATGGCTTCCACAAAAAAAGGAAAGTAGCAGTCATTTCTACCACAAGGTTTTATATTGAGGTTGAACCCAACAACTTACCTACACTGCCAGCAACTACATACAAAAGTAAAAAGGTTCATAATTTTCTCAGCCACTCTCACACATGGCCCAAAGCTAGCAGAGTAGATAATCACATTGCTCAAGTACTGTAGTGTTGTGATTTGGATATCCAGTAATATTTAAGACTGATTTCACTGACCACAGTTTGAACTATTAGGAATGAGATGATTTCCTCATTAAGAAAGCCTGAATTTCACGAGTTATGGAAAAGGAGTGGTGTACATGGAACCTTAGAGATGTGCAGTTCAGTGACAAGTCCTTGACATATGAAATTAACTGGGGCTCTGGGTGGAATCAGTGGACTGTTCATCAGACCAGGTAAGACATACTGGAACAGTACAGAATGCCTCCTATAGTGTTATGAAAGAGTTTGGGCACCCCTGGACAATTGGCCGTTTTTGTCGATGTTCAAAATAAACAGACCTTATCCTGTTTATAGTAAGTTGTAAATTTACTGTATATTGAAAACAACAGTATTCAAACAGTAAAAAGGTAAAAGTAAACTAAGACTAAGACTTAGCAAAGGGTCAGTAAAAGGTTTATGATAAGGTTTTATAAGAATATAAAATTCTTAATATTTTAAGTAAAGTCATGTCAGTTTGAACAAGTTAACTGAAGTAACGTGTTAAAGATTTTAAAAGATGTTGGTGTGATGTAATTTATGAGAGTTGATCCACTCTGACCATTGCTGGTAACCCAATGTTTTTCCATAAATGATGCTGGTAGTGTGGTTGGGGTGTTTTCCATGTAACACCAAGATTGATTGATGTAAATGCAAATTCTGTCATATCCTCAGGTACTGGTGTCTGTATTAACATCATTGTTTGAACACTAGGTTTGGTTTACATTAATCTACTCAAGTCTTGTCTGCGGTTATGCTGTAGGTTTAGAAAGTTATGTGCATTTGGTATTAGCCTTTTAAAATCTAAAGCTTTTTTAAATCTAGAAATCTAAAGCCTATAATCCAAATGAGTGCTCATAAGTTCTTTATCAAATCTCCTAAACTACTCATAGTCAAATAGCTTAATCCCGTGTATAATCTATAAAGCATTATTAAAGGCATCTCATAAGGTTATATACTCCTATACAGAAAGATTACTTCAGCCTCCATATTGTGGTCATATTTCCATTTCTTTCTCAAATCAATGATTTTATCATTTTTTGCAGGTAATAAACTTTTCATGCCTTTGAAATATGCTTTGTGTGATAATGACTTCATTACTCATCATGAGAAAATTGGATGACTGGTAGATCTCATGGTCCTAAGATAGATGCTGGTTATGAAGTGTCCATATTTGCTCCAAATTAACTGGTTTTCCTGATTCACCAGTCACAAAGGAATCTGGTGGTGCTCCATTTATTCATTATAGTCATTTCTAGTGGATGCCACAATCCTTTACAGGTGCTTGAAGGTTTATGAACCCTATATTTATATATAATATATGTTATATATAAACATATTCTATGTTTATATATAAATATGAGCTAAAATATCATCAGATGTTTACACAAGTAATAAAAATAGATAAAGAGAATCCAATCAAACAAATGTGATAAAAATACTGTACTTGCTCATTTACTTACTAAGGAAAAGAATCCATTATTACATATCTGTTAGTGGAAAAGTATGTGAACCTTTGCTTTCAGTATCTGGTGTGACCTCCTTGTGTAGAAATAACTGTACTTAAATGTTTCTGGTAACTGGCTGGGAGAAGGGTACTGGGACCTTTCCTTCTAGCCAGGCCTGGAGGATGGACTCTCTCCTTCTCAGGAGTTGCACAAGGTCAGAGGTTCTGGGCATATGTGGGGATACTCACAAGTCCTCAATTGGTGGCTGTATAGTTCGAGTTTGTCCCGGTAAACAAAAAGGTCACCTCAATGTGTCTTTGGATTGCAGAAAAAAAGCTTTGACTTTTGTGTGTGTTTGTATGTGGTCAACAACAGTGATGCCATCATTTTTGCTGGCGACTTCAACGCTCATTTTTGCAGTGACTGGGAAACCTGGAGAGAGGTGATTGGGAGCCAAACCTGGGTGGTGGCATGTTATTGGAATTCTGTGCTAGACATGTTTTGTCCATAATGAACACCATGTTTGAACTCAATGATCAACTTTGTGGTTGTGTCTTCTGACCACAGGTTGTATGTTTTGGACACTTGGGTAAAGAGATCGGCCGAGCTACCATCACCATCTGGTGGTGAGTTGGATCATATGACAAAGAAAACTGTTGGACAGACCTGGTAGGACAAAGTGTATATTGAGGGTTTGCTAGGAAATGCTGGCAGGTGACTCTGTCCAGCTTGATTTCTACCCTCATCTCCAAGAGAACGTCTCACATGCTCTGGATAAGGTAGGGGGCATGGAGTATGAATGGACCCTGTTAAAGATCTCAGTGGTGGAGGTGGTTTTATAACTGTGGTCAAAAGCTTGTTGGTGCCTGTTATAGCAGCGACTCAAGAAGCAGGTGGAGGTTGCCAGTGGTGAGGGAAGTTATCAAGCAGAAGGAGGAAACTTTGCAAGCTTGGATGGCTCATTGAACTCCTGATTCAGGGGAGGGTTACCAGCATGCCAAAAAGACAGCAGCGTTTGGAAGGAGTTTGGGAGGCCACAGGCATTGACTTTTGGGCAACCTCAAAGATGTTATGGAAATCACTCTAAGAGCAATCACAGGAGCAGACAGCTGTCCAAGCTGTGCTCAGCAAGGATGGTGAGACTTTGAACTCAACTGACTCAACTCTCAGACACTGGAAGGAGTATTTTAAGGATCTCCTAAGCACAAGACACATGTCTCCTTTGCAAGAGGTAGAGTCAGAGGTGTCTGGTGTCAGATTCCATTTCCTTTCCATCAGTCAGGGGGTGAAAAGGTACCACAAGTGACAGAGTTCAAGTATCTTGTTCACAAGTGAATGGAAGAGGGATTGTGAGTTGACTGTAGGTTGGGTGCAGTGCCGGCAGTAATGCAGTTACAGTGTAACAGTCATACCTTATATGATTTGTCATTATTCTTTTTTTCTCTTCTGCTCCACTAGGCTGCTCAAGGAGAGCAGTACATTCCCATTCCTATTAATTAGACTGTGTTGAGTTACAGGTTATACTCTTATACTTATCATGTGGGAAAAAATCATTTTCAGGAAGCTGGCAGGATTCATGCTTGAAGTATTACATGTAATGTTATTGCAAATGTTTGTAAGTGCCAATCTGAGATGACCTGTGCAAAGATAAATATGTTTCATCCAAGTACAGCTTGTGTATATTAGCCTGTTGCTTTGAGGTTGTGAAGATTAGAGTTTACATTATAATTTATCCATTTAGAATGAGTTTCTTTCATGTTTCCAGACTGATGCTTAAGGATGGTAATGGACGAGAACCAGAGTGTTTGACTGAAAGAGTTGTACTGTTTATTACTTTGTGGAATCTGCTTTCTCAAGCTCGACTGTTCCTTCACTACAGGTAATGACCGAAAGATCGTGGATATAAGCAGTCAAAATGAGTTTTCTCCGGTTGGTTTTGCTGGGCATTCTCTCCATGCTCGGAAATTCGTAAGGAGCTTGGAGTATAACCACTGCTCCTTCGTGTTGAGAAGAGCCAGTTGTGCTGGTTCTGGTATCTGAGAATGCCTCCAGACATGGCCAATTTGTAGGAGGACCCGTGGTAGACACCCTGTAGGGTTTATATCTCCTGAGTGGCCTAGGAGCAGCTAGGGATCCCCCATGAGGGGCTCATAGAAGTTGCAGGGGACAGAGATACCTGAGCTTCTTTGCTTGCCATGTTGCCACCACAACCCTGAAATGAATAAGTGGAAAAGAAGATTAAGATGAATAGTTTAAGCACAATCATGGCAGTTTGAAAAACTTAACTTAAGTAAGGTGTTACCGATTTGAAGTAATATTTTGGCATTGTATGATTTAAAACAGTTGATCCACTCAGACCATTGCTGGTAACCTGTGTTTTTTCCATAAACAACACTGGTAGTGTGGTTGGGGTGTTCTTCCATGAGTGGTTGATGTAAATGCAAATTCTGTCATATTCTGAGGTAGTGTTATTATGTTTTAAATTCATCATTTGAACACCAGATTTGTTTTACACCCACTCTTTGTCAGTGTCACACAGAAAGTCTCATCAGTTCTGCACTAACCTAAGAACACAGTGGTAATACACGGAACAACAGGTAATACACTCTATTTCACCTTTGTGTTTACATGAACTATGTCTATTTATTACATTAACAAAGTGTGAAATATTATATTTTAGTTTATTCTGTTTAACATGACTGTGTGAACTCTGTCCGGTATAAGACACCGTCATTTGACTATATAAAATATTGTTGTTTTTTAGGTGTTATGGGCTCTGTGTCTTACAGAATCACATTAGTTGTAGAATTGTTAAAGGATATTAACATTCATTATAAAATACAAATAAAACCTTAAGCTCTATTGTATGTCTTCATTGTCATATGTCAAATAGGACAGTAAGAACATCTTCATTTCTGCAATACATTTCTTGACTTGGGTTTCTGTCGAAACATCTTGTGAGTTTTGAAGACCTCAAATCATTTACTGAAGGTGTACTTGGGTATTTAAATTCTTAGCAATATAAAAGTCATGTCTTTCTTTTCTGTTTAACAGCTTGATTTCAACATGCTAAAAACATCCATCAATTCTTCTACAACAATTAGCATTTATTTAAATTGTTTTAAAGAAATTCATGTTGGGACTATATGGGCCAATGTTGCGGTGTTGCTCTGCTTCTTACTGGGAACACCGGTGCATTCTTGGATCCTCTGGTGTTCGCTGCATGCTGGCTTTAAAATCAAACCCACCCAGGTGTTTCCCCTGAACCTCGCAGCGCTGGACCTGCTCTTCAGCCTATACTCATCTTTTAATTTTCTGAATGGATATATCTTTCGGAATGTTGCAGCTGCATATGTGGGATTATTTATGCTTGGAGTGTTTTGGATCGGTAGACTTCAGTTCCAGATGTGTATTTGTCTTGAGCAGTATCTAGCAGTGCTTCATCCAGTGGCATTTTTAAGATATAAGGGTATCCAGAATAGGATTGCAATAATGGCAGCTGTTTGGTTGATGGGAACAGGATATGGTCTTTGTCTGATCTTCGCAGTATTTGAATTTCCTGACTATGTTTTCTTTTTTACTTGCTTGACTGGAATGACTGTGATCTCATTTTGCTATGTGGCTGTGCTACGTGCACTGAGACACCCAGGACCCAAAGATAGAGAGATCGCAGTGGGCAGAGGCAGAGATGAAGGGAACCAACAAAAGAGGAACGCCTTCAATACCATCTCCGGTGCAGCGCTCATCATAGTGTTGGCCTACTCTCCTCTGCTAGCAGCTACCATATTTAAGTTTATAACCATTGATTTGACATTGTTCCTGTGTGAAATTGTTCCTGGCATGATGTCTATAAATGTGTACAGTGTGATCATTCCACCTTTTTGGAAACTGTACAAGAACAGTGAGCTAAAGTGTTTCAGGAATGAAAGAGGACAGCACAGAAGATAAAGTTCATTCTCTTATTGGAGATTATAAAGAGAGGAGTAAATTTTGAGTTTTTCATATGTAAGTGTATTAAGACTACATTTACCTACAATTACAAATGTAAACTTTATTGAATGGTATAAACTATAATTCTTGATTTTTCTGATATATCCTTTTGAGACCCAGATGCAAAAAAGTAAGAAAAAGTTTCATGACTTTATATTAGTTAAAATAACAACTAAACATATTTTTTCATGGTATGTCCTTTTTTCATAGTGAATACTGGATGATATTTTGATGTAAAAAATAAATACATATATAATTTTGTGTGTTTTTATTTTTATTAACAATTCTATGTCATCAAGACAAGACATTCAAATACCTGTACACAATGGGTCAACCCAGCTGTTGGGCTAGGAATGAAACAAGTTGCATTTGATTTAGACCACGTTTTCCCCATTACTTTGATATACTCTTAATATAAAACAGTTAAATGTGAGAGGAAACAAAGTCTTGTTTTCCACTACGCCTTACATCAAACAAAAGGATAATTTCCAACAGATTACATTTATAACCCCCCCAAAAATTGGGATGGTATGGAAAAAAACACAGTGTCTTTACTTTACTTTGAACAGACGAATCAGTATTCCAGATGTTTTATAGAAGAAATGCACAATGTGTGCTTCGGACAAAAAAACACGAAATGGAACATCCAGACTGTAATCGGAAACAAGTCCAAAATCCAGGTTCTGTCATGGTATGGGGTAGTGTCAGTGCCCCTGGTAAGGGCCATTTGGTCATGTGATGGCATCATTAATGCAGAAAAGTACACAAAAGTAAAAGATTTTAGAGCAATATATGCCTTCTTGACAACATCCTTTCCAGAGACGTCCATGCATTTTTCAACATGATAATGCAAAACCACATGCTGCACACATTACAAAGGCATGGTTGGATAGTGGAAAAAGAACGTACGGGTACTGGACTGGCCTGCCTGCAGTCCTGATCTGTCCCCAATAGAGAATGTGTGGAGCATATTGAAATGTAAAATGTTACAACGGCAACCTGTACTCTTACACACTTTAAGACGCGTTCGCAGGAAGAATGGGACAAAATAACACCTGAAACACTAAATCGCTTGGTATCCTATGTGCCAAAACGTATTTTAAGTGTCGTAATACTCATGCTGTTTCCACTGAAATAAAAGTCTTGTTCTGATTTGGGGCTGTATAATTGTGAGTGATATTTTGCGTTGTGTAATGTTGGAGGAGTAATAACTGGTGTGGTACCTTCCGTTCTTACCAGAACAAAAATACAGTCATGTGGAGGTCCACAATTAGTTTCCGAGGTCTTCACTGACTTGTTTTGATTGTCCCTCGAGTCACTGATATCTGGAGCGGTGTGTGAAAGGTGTGAACAGGTGAATTATGCCATGCACCTGTTCAGCATATACAGTAGATTTTGATTAAAGCAACACTATCTGAATAACAAATGTGATGTGTTCAAAGTGCTTTAAAAGGTTCACTGTCATGCAGGAACTTTTACATTAGTCCAGCTTTTGAAAACTTCTTTTAAAAGGTGTAATCATACTGTACAGGCTCTAAACTATACATTCAGATGAGACTGCTTAACGAGTAGTGTTTTTAATTTTATAGTCTCATGCAAAAGATGACCAAACACACACGGACGACAGAAGATCAATACGGCTAACCTGGGATTACACATGGTGTGCTTATTTTCTGAAGATTGTCATTGTTATACAGTCTCCTTATGTCCATGTATTTGATATGCTGATGTTGTTTGCTGTTTGACTGAGAATGTCAGCTTTTATTTGTTCCCTTATTTTCTCTTTGCAGTGCAGAATCAGAGCAGAATGACAAACAGATACGAAGACTTCACAAATTCCACTGATGATCCTTCACTTGTTTTTACTGCCTGTATAAAGGGACATTATTATGGATATATTTTTTCCTGCTGTATCTTGGTGCTTTGCCTCATCCTTGGAACTCCAGCAAATTCATGGTGTCTGTGGTTTTATCTTCAAGTCGAGAGGAAATCCAAACAAACTCAGGTTTTACTTTTGAATCAAACTGTAATGGAGATCCTATACTGCATAGAATGTGGAGCTGAACTACTGAATATGCTTATGTTTAGCAATTTAACTTTCTATGCTGTTATTTGTTTCTTTTTTGGTGTGTCCTGGGCTGGAGGGGCTCTGATGCACACCTGCATTTGTATTGAACAATACTTAGCGGTGATTCATCCTGTAACGTTCTTGAGATATAAGGATATAAAGTACAGGGTTGGTGCAGCTGCAGCTGTTTGGCTGATGGCCTTTGGATACGGTCTGTATCAGATCTATAGAGCTGATGACTTCCCTGATGACATTTTTATTTCTTTCTGCTGCATCACGATCATTGTGATTTCATTCTGCTGTGTGTCGGTGCTGTGTGCTCTGAAAAACCCAGGCCCGGGAGAAATGAGGAAGCAGACTGGTAGAGATGTAGGGAACCAACAAAAGAGAAATGCCTTTAATACAATCTTTACAGCGCTGCTTGTGATTCTGATTACTTACGTTCCTCAGGTGTTGCTTAAAATCTTTACTTTGCTTAATGTCGATACAGTTTGGCTTAATTGCGATATCATTCCCATCGCCCTGTCCTTTAATGTCTTTGGTTTGCTGATAGCACCTTTTCTAAAAATGTACAAGGAGGGTTATCTCACTTTAAAGAGACCTAAAGAGTGCACTATGCAGAAATCACGAACTATCAGTAAACAATAGGTGATGGACAAGAACCAAAAGGAGGACTGTGACAAAAAAGGTCGTGCTGGGTGTAGATCAGTTTGTGCAAAGTCTAGTAGAGGATCCAAATGTGTTTTAAATAAGCTGCTTGTGAAATTGAATGCTAAAGCTATAGTTTTGGTCACATTGTTACACGTTTTAACTGTTGAATAAGTCTTTTCTTTTTTCTTTTTCTTTTTTTTTTTAATATTCCGATCATACAGGTCTAGTGCTATAAAATTATAATTTAAAGGTAAATTAAGAGAATGATAACTATGTTGTTCTTTTGTTATGATGTTAGTTTCTTGATCTTCACAAGCTTTGTGTCTGCAATTTTGTACACTAGAGAGAACATAAGGTGGACATGATAGGCCTTATTTATGAAACACGAGCAGAACGAACTTGTGCATTTGTAACGCACTTTTTCAAAATGTTTGCAGTTGTTAGTAAGTGCTTTAAAGTACTGACTAAAGTTTTATATAATACAGTGGTGCTTGAAAGTTTGTGAACCCTTTAGAATTTCTATATTTCCTAAAACATCACCAGATTTTCACACAAGTCCTAAAAGTAGATAAAGAGAACCCAGTTCAACAAATAAGACAAAAATATTATACTTGGTCATTTATTCATTGAGGAAAATGATCCAATATTACATATTATTGAGTGGCAAAAGTATGTGAGCCTCTAGGATTAGTAATTAAATTGAAGGTGAAATTAGAGTCAGGTGTTTTCAATCAATGAGATGAGAATCAGGTGTGAGTGGGCACCCTGTTTTATTTAAAGAACAGGGATCTATCAAAGTCTGCTCTTTACAACACATGTTAAGTGTATCATGGCACAAACTAAGGAAATTTCTGAGAAGAAAAATTGTAAAATAAAAAATGTAGAATATTCTAAAGGGTTCACAAACTTTCAAGCACCACTGTACATAAAAAATAAAAGTAAACAAAATTACACTCAACAATCACCCTGTTTAATAATGTAGCAGGAAGTCAAACATAATTTCTGTGCCATTGCTTACTTCCAAGATGTCATTGGGACTATCGACTGTACACACATTCATATCAGGAAATGATCAGCCAGTCCTTTTGGCACTGTCCAGTCCAGCCAAAAGGACCAGCTGGTCAGTAGGAGTGGGATTACTGACAAGCCCTGAACTCAATTCAATCCCACCTTCCACCAAGTCTCATTTACATGCACCCTTTGCATAAGGAAACAGGTCATCCATCTGCTTCCCTTGATCAATTCTGCAGCTGGAAATAACCTCCTGGATTATCAGCTTGCTTGTGCCCATGAAGAAACCAGTATGCCTATGTCCTGGACAGTAAGCAGCTAGTCAAAGTAACTGATAGGACATTGCCTGTGACTCTTATTCTGTCCAGAAATCATCAAGAGAACACCTGCTATCACATCATCAATGTTCGGCTCCTTGCACGTCTCTGGTTCTGGATGGCCCTTGGTTAGCTAAAGACAATCTTCACACTGACTGGGGGCTAGAAGAATAATTGGTTGGAGCAGGAATTGCCATTTAGCCTGCTTATGATCTATTGTGCCACTAGCAGAGGGCGATGTTAGTTCCTCTGAACACACTCCTGAGCCACTACACCTGCCCAACATTGACCCCAGAATACCATGGCCTCTCTGAGGTTTTCAGTAAAGATTGGGCCAAGTCCCTGCTTCCACACCTGTTGCTGGATGCCGCACTTCCCAGTAGACTTTTCAACCTGTCATGCCCAGAGAGGGAGGCCATGGAAAGATACATCTCAGACTCTCTGGCAGCAGGCATTATCTGCCCTTCCTCCATGCCATTGGGGACAGGCTTCTTTTTTGTAGAGAAGAAGGATAAGTATTGATTATGGATGACTGAACCAGTTCTCCATGAGAAATAAGTACCCGTTGTCCCTGATCAGCTCTACATTCAAGTCACCATCTTCTCCAAATCAGATTTCCAGAATCCCTATCATCCAGTTTGTATGTGTAGGTGGATTATTGGAAAACGGTGGTTAACACCCCCATTTGGGCATTTTGAGTACCTGGCTATGCCTACTGGCCTCACCAACACTCCAGCCCTTTTCCAGGAACTGATCAATGACGTCTTGAGTGTTTTTATAACTGCTTGGTCTTTATTCTTATTCTTATTCTGATTCTTAATGTGACCAGCTGCGTTTATTAATATCGTACCTGACCCAATCATCTTGAGCATGTAAATGACCAATTAGAATGTGTGTTTCTCTCAACCCTGGATATAGCTGCTCCTGCTATGGTCAAACGCATTAGGGAAAAAAGGCTAGCACCATGGTATAATGACCACATCCATACCTTAAAACAAATAGTGCAGAGTTTAGAACGTAAGTGGTAACATAGTGAATTGGAGGTATTTAAGATTGCTTGGAGGGATAGCATGGAGTATAAGCATGCCCTCACTAAAGCTAAAGGTGCATATTTTTCATAGAGAAGAATAAGAATAGAGAAAAATAAGAATAATCCTAGATTTCTCTTTAATACAATTTTCAGATTAACTAAAAACCCTACAGAAAGTGACTCTCACATTCTTCTTAACTTTAACAGTAATGACTTGTCTGTGTACTGGAATCTGCACGCGTCTTGCTTGTTTCGTTCATCACCATGCTCAACTGGGGGATTGAGATAACAATCAGAAAGGCCCAACAGCAAGAACCCGACCCTAGTAATGGCCTTGCTAACTGCCTTTTCATCCACAACAGTGTCTGCTCCCATGTGCTGCAATGGGCTCATACCTCATGCCTCAGCTGTCACCCACCAGCCAGTCAAGCCCTTTCACTTGTGAAAAGACATTCTAGTGACCCACTACGGAGGCAGATATGAAGGAGAGGCATAAACAAAGGAAAAAGGCATTAATTGCATATTTCATATTAATTGCATACGTATACAATTGTATGACCCCTTATGGATGAGGGCTTTGGCATTCCAAAGATAACAGAGTACTGAGAGCGAAAAGATCCATAATTGTGATCAGATAATTCAACTTTGTATTGATCTGCAGTGACCTGGCCTTTCGTAGAAGAGAAGTAAGAGATCTAAATGATGTCAATACAACACCATAAAGATCATTAACAGAGAGATCAAACCATCAAGGTTTTGCCTCTAATTCATCACCTGCCTGTTTACATGTTGGTAAAATCGTGTACACAACCCTAACCCCACAGCAATGCTGAATATGAGGCTTTAGTGTACATAGCATGAAAGGTGTGAATCAGCAGCATAGAATTAAAGCCATATTTTGAGAGGAAAACCTATTTGAATAGCAAATGTGTTCTACTCTTACTGCTTTAAAGAGTTGCATTATTATGCAGAAACTCGTAGAAGGCTCATATCAGTCCACAGGTAAAACCACCTTTTAAAAAGCTCTTTACTTTTGCATTTGGTAAAGTGGATATCTAGCTAATTTTATGGACATGTATAATTTGATGTAATGCACATTATGACTGATTGTTGTGCAATGAATGAAACATGGCCTAGCCTTAGTTTTTGTGACCTGTTGCTTACAGTACATGTAAATATCACTTTGTTTTACATCGTATTAACACCTCTATCTCTTGCACTGAAGCATTAATGCAGAATGGCGAATGTGTCTGAAAGTCCTGCATCACCGCTGAATTATACTGACTGTTTCAAAGAAGTTCATTTTGGCATTGTCTTCTTCTGCTTCCTCTCTTCACTTTGCTTCCTAATTGGAACGCCGGCACATTTGTGGTGTCTGTGGTTCTGCCTCTGCATTGACCGAAAATCCAAACAACTGCAGGTTTTCTTTCTGAATCACACCATCATGGAGCTCATCTTCTGCACAGCAAATATTGCTTTAACAGCAAATATATGTGTCATCCACAATCGTCCACTGAATACAGTGCTTATGTTCTTTGTGTGCCTAGCCTGGATTGGCAGGCCTCTGATACAAGCCTGCATATGTTTCGAACAATATTTGGCGGTGATTCATCCTGTGACATTTGTGAGATATAAGGATCTAAAATTCAGGATTGGTGCAGCTGCAACTATTTGGTTGATCTCCATTGGATACGGTCTGTATAACACCAGGACAAAAGCATTTCCTGACCTCATTGTGGACACCGTCTTCTGTATGACTGTGATTGTGATTTCAGTCTGCTGTGTGTCTGTGCTGCGTGCTCTGAAAAACCCAGGACCAGGAGAGAAGTCAGGTAGAAATGTAGGAAACCAACAAAAGAGAAACGCCTTTAATATTATCTTCTTAGCCTTGCTGATAATCCTGTTCAGCTACATTCCTCAGACATTCCTTACCCTTTTAGAAGTGATAGCCACAGATCAAGCAATGATGATATGTGATGTTGTTCCCTCTGTTGTCTCCTTAAATTTAATTGGTGTCATTGTTACACCACTTATAAAAATGTACAAGGAGGATCATCTGAAATTCTTCAGACATTGCAAGGAAATTAAAGAGAACTCTTAAAAGAGAACTTTTAAACATTGGATGAAGGTGCCACACAGCTCCAGGATCCAGGGTTCCCTTCTTTTGCAGACAGATTGTCTTTTGATGAATTAATGAATGTCTTTAGAAATGCTTTTAGCCACACACAGGCACAGGCACAGGGAGAACATGCAATCTCCACACATGGCACCCAGGCCAGGACTTAACTAGGAATCTCTGGATCTGTGAAGGCATAGCACCAACCACTTGCTCCACCAAGCTACCAAATGTATGTTTTAGGGTAGACCCTTGGTTTTACTCGGAAGATAAACTGATTGTTGGTGTGCCTTGTGGTTTAGAAGGATGTATAATTTACTAAAATAAAATTGTAAATCGTCTGTAGTCAATTTCTTGAAAAAAAAAAATTACGTCACACTCTGCAAACTTTGTTTATGCTCGGTGTTGATAGTGCATGTAGAAATGTAGTGAAATGTAGAAAAGATATAATGCTATATATAAATCATTGTACATGGTTTATTTCTTATCTTTATATGACTTATTTGTTTGGTTATAATCATCCTGAATACATTGTAACTCCTTAAAAGATTGTGTGTTTGATGTTTTTAGTAAAATCATATTGGTTCAATCTAATTTTCTGTTTTCTTGTGTTTTGGGTACATTGTATTGATATAGTGTCACTAAGCGCAAAACATTTCAACCTTTTGCCACATTTCAGGCTTCAAACATAAAGATATGAAATTGTAATTTTTTTGTTAAGAATCAACAACGTATAAATGCACATGCTCTGTGATAGTCTCAGAGTTCTGTTTAAAGCGCAGAGACCATCATGAAGACCAAGGAACACACCAGGCAGGTCCGAGATACTGTTGTGGAGAAGTTTAAAGCCGGATTTGGATACGAAAAGATTTCCCAAGCTTTAAACATCTCAAGGAGCACTGTGGAAGTGATCATATTGAAATGGAAGGAGTATCAGACCACTGCAAATCTATCAAGACCCGGCCGTCCCAGCTCAAACAAGGAGAAGACTGATCAGAGATGCAAGCCAAAGAGGCCCATGGATCAATCTGGATGAACTGCAGAGATCTACAGCTGAGGTGGGAGACTCTGTCCATAGGACAACAATCAGTCGTACACTGCACCCAAATCTGGCCTTTATGGAAGAGTGGCAAGAAGAAAGCCATTTCTCAAAGATATCCATAAAAAGTTTGCCACAAGCCACCTGGGAGACACCAAACATGTGGAAGAAGGTGCTCTGGTCAGACGAACTTTTTGGCCATAATGCAAAACGTTATGTTTGGCGTAAAAGCAACACAGCTCATCACCCTGAACACACCATCCCCACTGTCAAACATGGTGGTGACAGCATCATGGTTTGGGCCTGCTTTTCTTCAGCAGGGACAGGGAAGATGGTTAAAATTGATGGGATGGTGGATGGAGCCAAATACAGGACCATTCAGGAAGAAATCCTGTTGGAGTCTGCAAAGGACCTGAGACTGGGACGGAGATTTATCTTCCAACAAGACAATGATCCAAAACATAAAGCAAAATCTACAATGGAGTGGTTCACACATAAACGTATCCAGGTGTTAGAATGGCCAAGTCAAAGTCCAGACCTGAGTCCAATCGAGAATCTGTGAAAAGAGCTGAAAACTGCTGTTCACAAACGCTCTCCATCCAACCTCACTGAGCTCCAGCTGTTTTGCAAGGAAGAATGGGCAAAAATGTAATTCTCTCAATGTGCAAAACTGATAGAGACATACCCCAAGGGACTTGCAGCTGCAATCACAGCAAAAGATGGCGCTACAAAGTATTAACGCAAGGGGGGCCAAATAATTTTGCACACCCCACTTTTCAGTTTTTTATTTCTAAAAAAAGTTTAAAATATCCAATAAATTTCGTTCCACTTCACGATTGTGTCCCACTTGTTATTGATTCTTAACAAAAACTACAATTTCATATCTTTATGTTTAAAGCCTGAAATGTGGCAAAAGGTTGAAAAGTTCAAGGGGGCCGAATACTTTTGCAAGGCACTGTATAAGGTCATCACTAGCTACAAACACAGCAGTAATGTACCTTGGTATAGCTCCCTATACCAAGTTTATTCTGTAGTTTATTCTTCCTAATAATTCCCCCTGAACAACTGTCACAATAGAGAATTATCTGACATCAGACCGCTCAGTGGTTTAGCTGGGTTGAGACCTGATGAATGCAAACTGCATTAATTACATAGTAATTGAGGATAAAATTCTATGGCCTCTCGTGGATGGGGGCTTTGGCATTCCAAATGAAAGCGAGTACTGAGAACGAAAGGATCAACGATAGTGATCAGATAATTCCTCTTTCTGTTGATCTATGGTTACTATGGTAACATAGCAGAGAGTAAACCAGCAGGGGTTTCTCTCTAATCAACCACCTACCTGTTTACATGTGAATAAAATCATTTACAGAACCCAAATCCACAGTAATGCTGAATGTGAGCCTTTAGTGTACATGGCATGAAAGGTGTGAATCAGTAATAGCTGCACCTGTTCGGTATTAAAGCAATATTTTGACAGAAAAACTATTTGAATAGCAAATGTGGTCTAATCCCACTGCCTTATAAAATCATTTTTAGGCAGAAATTCTTAGAGGCCGTGCATCAATCCACAGGTAAATCAACTGTTCAAAAACCTCTTTACCTCTTTACCACTTGCATTCTGTAAGATGGAAATCTAGCTAAGTTTATAGAAAATTATAAATTGATCTAATACAGATTATCTCTGATTGTTGCCTAATGAATGAGAGATGGCCCAGCCTTCAATATTGTGACATGATACCTACAGTACATGTAAATATCACATTGTTTTAGCTTAATTACCTTGTTTTTCATCTAGCATCTAGTGCACATCTTCATTAACTCCCACTTTGTCTTTTGCAGAATGGCGAATGTGTCTGAAGACGTCTTAAATTCCACTCGAGGTGCTGAATCACAGCTGAATGACACTGACTGCTTAAAAGAAATTCATTTTGGGTTTGTCTTTTTCTACTCCCTCGCTTCACTTTGCTTCCTAATTGGAACTCCGGCACATTTGTGGTGTTTATGGTTCTGCCTCTGCATTGAGCGAAAATCCAAACCAATTCAGGTTTTCTTTCTGAATCACACTATCATGGAGCTCATCTTCTGCACTGAATGTGTTGCTGAAATAATAAGTGTATTAATCATCAAGGATCATCAACTGAATCAAATGACTGTATTTTTTGTGTCGATAGCCTGGATTGGCAGGCCTCTGATACAGGCCTGCATATGTTTGGAACAATATTTGGCGGTGATTCATCCCTTAACATTTGTGAGATATAAGGATCTAAAAATCAGGATTGGTGCTGCTGCAGCTGTTTGGTTGATCTCCATTGGATACGGTCTGTATAAGACCACCTCAAAATCATTTCCTGACCTCATTGTGGACACCGTCTTCTTTATGACAGTGATTGCGATTTCATTCTGCTGTGTGTCTGTGCTGCGTGCTCTGAGAAACCCAGGACCAGGAGGAACGACAGGTAGAAATGTAGGGAACCAACAAAAGAGAAACGCCTTTAACATTATCTTCTTAGCCTTGCTGTTAACACTGTTCAGCTACATTCCTCAGGCATTCCTTACCCTTTTTGAAGTGATAACCACAGATCAGACGATGATGATATGTGATGTTGTTCCCTCTATAACCTCATTAAATCTCATTGGCGTCATTATTACACCACTGATGAAAATGTACAAGGAGGACCATCTGAAATTCTTCAGCTATCACAAGGAAATTCCTAAGAGGAAACCCCTTGCAGCCACAGGGAGAACATGCAAACTCCACACAGACGGAGCCCAGGCTAGGACTGAACTGCAGATTTCTGGACCAATGAAGCCACAGCACTAACCGCTTGCTCCACTCTACCACCAACTGTAGTCTCATTTACCCTTCATTTGATTTTTGAACCTTGTTTGTACTTGTTATGTTAACTGACTGCTTTTGTGTTGTGTGGTTTAGGAAGTTGTACGGTATTTTCTACTGTTTTACTGTGTAAACCTTATGTGGACAACTTGATATACATTTTTTCAATGTCAAAGAAACTATGTGTGAATGCAATGATGACATATGTAAATGATTACAACATTAGAGCAAAAAGATCTCTCACCAAGACGTACTCTACCCAACAGTGGCCCCTGAGAGCCTTTTCTAGACAGCATGAGAAGCACCCTCTTATGGCAAACATCATTTACATATCTGCCTGAGACAATTATAAAAATAATTGTACATGGTTTGATTTTTATCTTTATATTACCTAACTGTTTGTTTTTAACCATCCTTCATTTTTTGTAATCCCTCAAAATAATGTGGAAAAAAAGTGAAAAAAATCATCATCATCAGCTCATATCTGGTTGTGCTTAAAAAAAAAGATGCCATACAATAGCATGGTGAACATTTTAAAACCTTATTGACTAAATCTAAAGCTAAAACAATGCTTTACTCTATTAATTGTGTTGTTGTCTAACGTTTTGATTGAAGCTCCATTCAAACACCGCAAGGTTTGCAAAGGAAAAAATGAAAAAGCTCACAATGATTTCCATTTGTGCGCAACCACCTGTTCAAACCAAAATAAATAAATGTTTTTGATATATAGAACAATGCTGTTTGAATGGCAAATGGGATCTGCTGTCACAGCTCTGATATATCACTGATTAGCAGAAGGTGTCAGAAATCCAAAACCAATCCCTCATCCGGCTGGTAAGATGATATGATCATTTATCTTTGTCCTCATTTTGTTAGGTTCTGCAGCCAAACCCTACTTTTTCTTTGTATATTCGATTGTGGGCGATTAGGGCTACTTCGCCCACAATCCCTTGCTAGAAACAATATGGCCACGGACACACCCGAGACTCCTGAGTTTAATTATTAGGTTTGATTGCTAACCGAGCACAGCTGCATTTAGCAGATATAAGCTCCATGCTCCCCAGTTGCCCACGCGGTGGCATTGTCTCGGTTACGCCCAAGCATATTGGTGCAGTTCTTTGTGTTCTCTGCATTTCCTGGATTCAGTTGTGCTGTGGTCCCGTCTGTTCTGGATTACTTATGTTGTCTGGATTTCTTGTCTTGCGGTCCCGTCCACTTACCCCTTTGCACTTTGCTGTGCTATGTTTTATGTTTGCAGTTCCGTCCGTTTTTGTGTTTGGTTTAGGCTGGAGTTAGCTTCTTCTAGCTGGCATAGTTTCCCGTAGCTCCTCCTGCCTGGCGTTAGCTTCTCTTTGCCAACGTTAGCTTCTCCCAGTTGGTATAGCTTCCTGTAGCTTCCCCGTGCCCGGAAGTGGCTTCTCCCTGCCCGGCGTTAGCTTCCCGTAGCTTCTCACAGCCAGTGTTAGCTTCTCTTTCCAGGCCTTAGCTTTTCCAGCCTGGTGTTAGCTTCTCCTAGTTTTCCCCAGCGTTCCCCCACTCTGTTTCCTTGCCACATTCGGCTTTCCATTTCGGGCTCCCTTTAGCTATTTATTTCTAGGTTCTGTGTTTTAGTCCTGTGTTTGTTAGCTGTTTTATGCTCCAGATTCTTTTACTATGCTGAGTTTCTGTTAGCTGTGTTTATTTCTAGATTTGGTGAACTATTCCTGTATTTTTGTTGTTTTGTTTATTTTCTGCTTCCTGGGGACTTTTTTATTAATAAACTGTTTATTTTTGACTGGTACCAGCATTCGTCTGCTCCTGTTCCTCCACGCACCCTAACACATTTATCTAAAACTTCATTTATTTAATATACATTTTAAGGGGACAATCTTGTTGGAGCCAGACGCAGGGCTGTCTCTGGCAGAAGATGCACACTTCTGTGATTAGAGATTAGTGGAACTAGTGGCATTTATTCATTTTGATACCTTAAAACCCGCTCAGAGGGGTATTGGGAGCTCAGAACAACAAAGAAACCAAACCTAGACAGAGTGCCTATTTATTGCACAACACATGCACACACAACCACTCCCACTGGTACACTTTAGGGACGGCAGCTGACCTAAGTCACATTGACGATTTGGGAGAAAACAGAGGAATACTGCCATAGACACAGGGACGACATGCGAATGGGTTGAGACCTGATGAATGCAGAATAAATGTAAATAACTTGATAAATGTGATGGCCGTTCAAGAATTTACACATCCCAAACCCACAGTAATGCTGAATATGAGCCTTTCATGGGGTGAAAGGTGTGAATCAGTGATAGGTGCACCTGTTCAGTATTAAAGCAATATTTTGAGAGAAAAACTATTTGAATAGCAAATGTGATCTGATCCCACTGCCTTATAAAGTCACACTTTTATACAGAAATTCTTAGAGGCCGTGCATCAATCCACAGGTAAATCAGCTGTTAATGAACCTCTTTACCTCTTTACCACTTACATTCTGTAAAATGGAAATCTAGCTAGGTTGATAGTAAATTATAAATTGATCTAATACAGATGATCTCTGATTGTTGTCTAATGAATGAAAGATAGCCCAGCCTTCCATTTTGTGACCTGTTACCTGTAGTACATGTAAGTATCACTGTATTTTACTTTAATTATTTATTTTTCAACTTGCATCTGGTGCCCATCTTTATTAACTCCCCTTTATCTCTTGCACTAAACCAGTAATGCAGAATGGGGAACATGTCTGAAGATGTCATAAATTCCACTCAAGGTCCTGAATCACAGCTGAATTACCTTGTCTGTCTCAAAGAAATTCATATTGGGTTCGTCTTCTCCTACTGTCTTGCTTCACTTTGCTTCCTAATTGGAACGCCGGCACATTTGTGGTGTCTATGGTTCTGCCTCTGCATTGAGCGAAAATCCAAACCAATTCAGGTTTTCTTTCTGAATCACACTATCATGGAGCTCATCTTCTGCACTGAATGTGTTGCTGAAACAATGAATGTATACATCTTCCTCAATTATCCACTGAATACAGTGCTTATGTTCTTTGTGTGCCTAGCCTGGATTGGCAGGCCTCTGATACAAGCCTGCATATGTTTCGAACAATATTTGGCGGTGATTCATCCCATGACATTCGTAAGATATAAGGATCTAAAATTCAGGATTGGTGGAACTGCAGCTATTTGGTTGATCTCCATTGGATACGGTCTGTATAACACCAGGACAAAATCATTTCCTGACCTCATTGTGGACACCGTCTTCTTCATGACTTTGATTGTGATTTCAGTCTGCTGTGTGTCTGTGCTGCGTGCTCTGAAAAACCCAGGACCAGGAGCAAAGTCAGGTAGAAATGTAGGGAACCAACAAAAGAGAAACGCCTTTAACATTATATTCTTAACCTTGCTTATAATCCTGTTCAGCTACATTCCTCAGACATTCCTTACCCTTTTTGAAGTGATACCAGTAGATCAGATGATGTGGAAATGTGACATTGTTCCAGCCGTAACCTCCTTAAATGTCATTAGTGTCATTATTACACCACTGATGAAAATGCACAAGGAGAATCATCTGAAGGTCTTCGGACATTGCAAGGAAATTAAAGAGAGCTCTTGAGTAATCATTGGGTGCAGGTGCCACACAGCTCTATGATCCAGGGTTTCCTACTAACATTAAAACTCCATCTGGGTTTGCCTTTGGAATGTTGGAGGAAACTAGAGTCCTTAAAGGAAACCCATGCTTATACAGGGAGAACATGCAAACTACACACAGACGGCACCCAGACTAGGACTGTACCAGGAATTTCTGGAGCAGTGAAGCCACAGCACAAACCACTTGCTCCACTCAACCACCAACTGTAGACTCATGTACCCTTCATTTGATTTTGACCCTTGGTTATAATTGTTGAGTTAACTGTGGTTTAGAAAGTTGCACAGTATTTTCTACTGTTTTGTTGTGGAAATCTCATGGATCCACATTGACACACGTTTTTTCAATGTCAAAGAAACTTTGTGTGAATGCAATGATGACATATGTAAGTGATTACAACATTAGAGCGGAAAGATAAGATTATTGGGGAAACTGTTTAATTGAAAGGAGGCTTAAGTGTCCATGTTAATCCGCCTCTAGCCTGGATCCAAGATGAGAGATGGTCTTCCTTGGCCGTCCAAAGCCTGTTCACCCTGTTTGTGTGCCCCCTCACAGAACCACTGCTCCCAACAGCTCCTAACAGCTAGGTCAGAAGGACCTCAATCGTAGACAATTCATTGAAATGATCATCCTGCTTCTTTCAGTCCAATGATGCACCCCTTCTCAAAGTTTGTCAGCTGGGCAAAATGTCTTTGAGTGCACCTTGAGGCATGTCTAGCAGTCAATGATCTCTCACCAAGATGTACTCTACCCAAAAGTAGCCCCTGAGATCCTTTTGTAGACAGCGGGGAAAGCATTTACACGCCCTCTTATGGCAAAACCCAGAGTCTAATCAGACCACCCCTGTAATCATTTACATATCTGCCTGAGACAGACATTTTGCAGCAATCCTACATTTCTCTATGTGTGGTTTATTTTTTTGTTAATCAGTGTATAAAAATAATTGTACATACTTTGATTTTTATCTTTATGATACTTCATTGTTTGTTTTTAACCCTCTTGTATATATTGTAAGACCTCAAAAGATGTGTTTGGTGTTTTGAGTAAAGGCATATTGTTTCAATCTAATTTTCTAGACAGGTACAGGTGTGAATTAGGTGTGAATCAGTGATACATGCACCTGTTTAGCATTAAAGCCCTATTTTGAGAACAAAACTTTGAATAACAAATGTGATCTGATCCCATTGCTTTATAAAGTCATTGTTATGCAGAAAGTCATGAAAGCCACACATCAGTCCACAGGTAAAGCCACCTTTTAAAAACCTCTTTAACGCTTGTATTTTGTAAAATGGAAATCTATGTAGCTTTATAGAAAATGATAATTGATAAAAGATGGCCTAGCCTTCCATTTGTAACCTGTTACCTGTAGTGCATGTAAATATCACTTTACTTTAATTATTTGTTTTTCATCTTGCATCTAGTGCACATCTTTATTAACTCCCCTTTATCTTTTGCACTAAACCAGTAATGCAGAATGGGGAACATGTATGAAGACGTCATAAATTCCTCTCGAGGTCCTGAGTCACAGCTGCATGACACTGACTGTCTCAGTGTAATTCATTTTGGGTTCGTCTTCTCCTACTGTCTTGGTTCACTTTGCTTCCTAATTGGAACGCCGGCACATTTGTGGTGTTTATGGTTCTGCCTCTGCATTGAGCGAAAATCCAAACCAATTCAGGTTTTCTTTCTGAATCACACTGTCATGGAGCTCATCATCTGCATTGAATGTGTTGTTGAAACTATAAATGTATACATCTTCCTCAATCGTCTGCTGAATACAGTGCTTACATTCTTTGTGTGCCTAGCCTGGATTGGCAGGCCTCTGATACAAACCTGCATATGTTTGGAACAATATTTGGCGGTGATTCATCCCATGACATTTGTGAGATTTAAAGATCTAAAATGCAGGATTGGTGCTGCTGCAGCTATTTGGTTGATCTCCATTGGATACGGTCTGTATAACACCAGGACAAAATCATTTCCTGACCTCATTGTGGACACCGTCTTCTGTATGACTTTGATTGGGATTTCAGTCTGCTGTGTGTCTGTGCTGTGTGCTCTGAAAAACCCAGGACCAGGAGAGAAGTCAGGTAGAAATGTAGGAAACCAACAAAAGAGAAACGCCTTTAATATTATCTTCTTAACCTTGCTTACAATCCTGTTCAGCTACATTCCTCAGACATTCCTTACCCTTTTTGAAGTGATACCAGTAGATCAGACGACGTTGAACTGTGACATTGTTCCAGCCGTAACCTCCTTAAATGTCATTACTGTCATTATTACACCACTGATGAAAATATACAAGGAGAATCATCTGAAATTCTTTAGACATTGCAAGGACATTAAAGAGAGCTCTTGAACATTGGATGAAGGTCTCACACAGCTCCAAGATCCAAGGTTTCCTACTAACATTAACTCAATGTTTGATGCCAACTGATCCAGTGTATGCCTTTGGAATGTGGGAGGAAACTAGAGTCCTTAGAGGAAACCCATGCAGCCGCAGAGAGAACATGCAAAATCCACACAGGCGGAGCCCAGGCCACGACTGAACTGGGGATTTCTGGAGCAGTGAAGCCACAGCACTAACCGCTTGCTCCACTCTACCTCCAGCTGTAGACTCATTTACCCTTCATTTGATTTTTGACCCTTGGTTGTAATCGTTAACTGACTGCTTTTGTGTTCTGTGGTTTAGAAAGTTGTACAGTATTTTCTACTGTTTTATTGTTTAATTCTTATGTGGCCACATTGATACACCTTTTTTCTGCAAAAATCTATGTCAATGTCAAAGAAACTTTGTGTGAAAGCAATGATGACATACGTAAGTGATTACAACATTAGAGCGGAAAGATAAGATTATTGGGGAAACTGTTTAATTGAAAGGAGGCTCTAGTTTCCCTGTTAGGCCGGCTCTAGCCTGGATCTCAGGTGAGATACGGTTGGGCATGAAGGCATACAGGTTCAGTGTGGTACCCTGTGGCACATTTGCACAAAGATGTTGTAGCTGGGCCTGTAGATCATGCACACTCATAAGCTGCCAAATCTGGCGTCCCAGCTGTTTGGCAGTAAATCTGGTGGTGTTTTGAGTAAAATCATATAATTTCATATAATTTGTTTTGTATACTGTGTTCATATAGTGTGACTAAGTGAAAAACATTAACCACCGGCATATGTATGTTTGGTTGTGGTTGAGAAAAGATAACAGACACTAGCATGGTGAACTTTTTAAAAACTTATATATACATATAGACCAAATGTAAAGCAAAAACAATGCTTGGCTCCACCCCTTGTGTTGCTATCTAACGTTTTGATTGAAGCTCCATTCATAATGTTAACACCGCAAGGTTTGCAAAGTAAAAAACAACAAACATCACAATGATTTCCATTGTGCCATTTCGGGGCAACCACCTGTCCTGTTTTTGAAATAATGAACAATGCTGTTTGAATGGCAAATGGGATCTGCTGTCACAGCTCTGATAGATCACTGATTAGCAGAAGGAGTGAGAAATCCAGAGCCAATCCCTCATCCTGCTGGTAAGATGATATGATCATTTATCTTCATTCTCATTTATCTTAATCCTTGTTTATTTAATATTCATGTATGTATTTTGATGGGAAAATCTTGTTGAGCCCAAATGCAGGGCGCTGGGAAGGTCTCAAAGATTCTGCACCTTCACTGCTTTATGCAAATCTAAATATATCTTTGCGTAGCCATTGGGAGGCTGTCTCTGGCAGAAGATGCACACTTCTGTGATTAGGGATTAGTGGAACTAGTGACATTTATTCATTTTGATACCCGAAAACCCACTCAGTCCAAGTTTAGGGGTATTGGGAGCTCAGCACATGAATTCATGAGTTCATGAACAACCCAAACCCACAGTAATGCTGAATATGAGCCTTTCATGGGGTGAAAGGTGTGAATCAGTGATAGGTGCACCTGTTCGGTATTAAAGCAATATTTTGAAAGAAAAACTATTTGAATAGCAAATGTGATCTGATCCCACTGCTTTATAAAGTCACTTTTATACAGAAATTCTTAGAGGCCGTGCATCAATCCACAGGTAAATCCGCTGTTTAAAAACCTCTTTACCTCTTTACCACTTACATTCTGTAAGATGGAATCTAGCAAGGTTGATAGAAAATTATAAATTGATCTAATACAGATGATCTCTGATTGTTGTCTAATGAATGAAAGATAGCCCAGCCTTCCATTTGTGACCTGTTACCTGTAGTACATGTAAGTATCACTGTATTTTACTTTAATTATTTATTTTTCATCTTGCATCTAGTGCACATCTTTATTAACTCCCCTTTATCTCTTGCTCTAAACCAGTAATGCAGAATGGGGAACATGTCTGAAGACGTCATAAATTCCACACAAGGTCCTGAATCACAGCTGAATTACTTTGTCTGTCTCAATGAGATTCATATTGGGTTCATCTTCTCCTACTGCCTCAGTTCACTTTGCTTCCTAATTGGAACGCCGGCACATTTGTGGTGTCTATGGTTCTGCCTCTGCATTGAGCGAAAATCCAAACCGATTCAGGTTTTCTTTCTGAATCACACTATCATGGAGCTCATCTTCTGCACTGAATGTGTTGCTGAAACAATAAATGTATGTGTCATCCACAATTATCAACTGAATACAGTGCTTATGTTCTTTGTGTGCCTAGTCTGGATTGGCAGGCCTCTGATACAAGCCTGCATATGTTTTGAACAATATTTGGCGGTGATTCATCCCATGACATTTGTGAGATATAAAGATCTAAAATTCAGGATTGGTGCAGCTGCAGCTATTTGGTTGATCTCCATTGGATACAGTCTGTATAACACCAGGACAAAATCATTTCCTGACCTCATTGTGGACACCGTCTTCTGTATGACTGTGATTGTGATTTCAGTCTGCTGTGTATCTGTGCTGCGTGCTCTGAAAAACCCAGGACCAGGAGAGAAGTCAGGTAGAAATGTAGGAAACCAACAAAAGAGAAACGCCTTTAGCATTATATTCTTAACCTTGCTTATAATCCTGTTCAGCTACATTCCTCAGACATTCCTTACCCTTTTTGAAGTGATACCAGTAGATCAGATGATGTGGAAATGTGACATTGTTCTAGCTGTAACCTCCTTAAATGTCATTAGTGTCATTATTACACCACTGATGAAAATATACAAGGAGGATCATCTGAAGCTCTTTACACACTGCAAGGCAATTAAATAGAGATCTTGAGTAGTCATTGGGTGCAGGTGCAACACAGGTCTAGCATTTCCTACTAACATTAACTCAATCTAGGATGGCAGTTGACCCAATATATGCCTTTGGAATGTCGGAGGAATCTTGAATGCCCAGAGGAACCCCATGCTTATACAGGGAGAACATGCAAACTACTCACAGGAGCCCAGGCCAGGATTCAGCTGAGGATCTCTGGAGCATTGAAGCCTACAGCACTGACCACTCGCTCTGCTGTAACTGTAGAATCATTTACCCTCAATTTGATTTTAGACGCTTGGGCTGAGAAGTTAACTGTATTTGTGTCCCATGGTTTAGAAAGTTGTATCATTTATTAATGTTTTATTGTGTAAATTATCTGTAGTCGATCTGATAAACATTTTGTCTGGCTATGTTGCAAAGAAATCGACATCACTCTTTGCAAACTTTATTTTTGTTTGATGTTGATAGAGCATGTAGAGATCGAGATATAATACAATAAACATAAATAATTGGACATGGTTTGATTTTTATCTTTTACTTGACTTTATTTTACTTATTTGTTTTGTTTATTGACCATCATACATACATATGTAAGTTCTCAAATGATGTGTTTGTTGTTTTGAGTAAAATAATATTAGTTCAACCCATCTTTCCTTGTGTGTTTTTGGAGTTATCACCTCATATGTGTTTGGTTGTGCTTGAAACAAAGATACCAGACACCTGCATGAACATTTTTCAAAGTTCTATATATGTACAGACAAAATCTAAAGCAAAACCTATATAATAAATGACTAAAAATGCTAAAAAATCAAGCATGGCTCAACTGGACACACCATTCAAGCCTAAATGAAAAAAGCATCTAGACTCTTCTCTGGACCCAGGTGGCAAATTAACTTACAATTAATGTAATGTAGCAGATTATGGCATTATTTATTTATGAATTAATAAAGGAAAACAATACAACAAGTTGGCAACAAACATGGCAACATATTAACATGGCAAAATATTTTACAACATTATTGAATCTATAATGACTGTTGTGTATATCAGTATGTACGTGTAATTAAAAAGCAGTTAAATAAATCATTATTTATAAAGCAGTTTACTACACCGGTAACGATTAGTCTATGAGGGAAGTTTTAAAGACATTTGACAAAGAAACCTATGCTAGCTATTACAGACTATGGATGTATGAAATTTACTACACAGGAATTTATGTTTAAAATGCCAATGCAATAATTCCAGAGCCTGAAAACACCCAAACGGAGCACATGAAAGTGGGTTGCCCTGTTGGCTACAGCCCTGTTGCTGGGAATTTGGGGCAGATTGCTGGTGTGGCAAATTGGCAGGGATCTTTCTCAACCTGCACATCGGACGCAGGTCCTTCCAACGAGATGTTCTCACAAGTCCTAAAAGTAGATATAGAGAACCCAATTAAGCAAATGAAATAAAATATTATACTAGATAATTTATTCAATGAGGAACAATGATCACATATTACACATCTGTAAGGGTTGAGGTATGTTGACCTTTGCTTTCAGTATCTGGTGTGACCCCACCTGTGCAGCAATAACTGCAGCTAAACATCTCCTGTAGCTGTTGATCAGTCCTGCACACCGGCTTGCAGGAATTTGAGTCCAGTCGTCCGTATAGAACAGCTTCAGCTCTGGGATGTCGGTTTATTTCCTCTCATAAACTGCTAACTTCTATTGGATTAAGGTCAGGACTTTTACTTGGCCATTGCAAAACATGAACTTTATTCTTCTGTAACCATTCTTTGGTAGAACAACTTGTGTGCTTAGGGTCGTTGTCTTGCTGCATGACCCACCTTCTCTTGAGATTCAGTTCATGGACAGATGTCCTGATATTTTCCTTTAGAATTTGCTGGTATCATTTAGATATCCATTCATGTTGGCAAGTCATCCTAGACCAAATGCAGCAAAACAGCCCCAAACTATGATACTACCACCACCACGTTTCACAGATGGGTTAAGGTTTAAACTGGGTTTGCAGACTATCACATGCCTTGCTCTTAGAGTCAGCTTTATTGGTTCAATGAGTAACGATGTCCTTTATTTTCTTCCACAGTCAGTTTATCTATGGATTGTTGGAGTCCAAACTCTTTAGAGATGGTTTTGTAACCTTTTCCAACCTGATGGACATTGACAACTCTTTTTCTGAGCTCCTTTTTATTTGTACCATGATACATTTTCACATACATGTGTTGTGAAGATCAGACTTTCATAGATTCCTGTTCTTTAAATACAAGACATCTGCTCACACCTGATTTCCATCCCATTGATTGAAAACACCAAAGTTTGATTTCACCTTCAAATTAACTGCTAAGCCTAGGGTTTCACATTCTTTTGTTCACAGATATGTAATATTGGGTCAATTTTCCTCAACAAGTCAGTGACCAAGTACAATACTTTATCTCATTAGTTTAACTTGGTTCTCTTTACCTACTTTTAAGACTTGTAGGTAAATCTGATGATGTTGTCACCAGTATCTGTGCAGAAATAAAGAAAATTAAAAAGTGTCGACAAACTCCACAGTACAATGAGCTTGCCTAAACAAACAATGGGCTTTTATAAGAGGTTATGCGTGGCTCTAACACTTGACTTGTTATCTAACGTTTGGACTAAAGCTCTATTCATAATGTCACCACACAAGATTTGCAACGGAAAAAAACTCTGAATGATTTCCATTATGCCATTCCTGGTCAAGTACCTGTTCAAAACATAAACAAATGTTTTGGAAATATCGAACAATGATCTTTGAATGGCAAATGGGATCCGCTGTCACAGCTCTGATATATCGCTGATTAGCAGAAGGTGTCAGAAAAACCAGAGCCAATCCCTCATCCTGCTGGTAAAATGGTATGATCATTTAAGATAATCTTTCGGAATCCATAATCCTGGTTTACTGAATATATGTGTATGTGTTTCAGGCTGGAACAAAACTATCTGAATATCGAATAGGATCTGGTGTCATAACTTTAAAATACTGATATTTAAAGGAGAGACAAACCAGAGGAGTCCATTCATCCTTCAGCTGGTAAGAAAGTGTGATTTTATTCCTCTGTCCATGATCCTAGCATCAGACAGTGTGCATGTTATCCATTCTTCTATAGATGTACAGTAGATGCACTTTAAAATCTTTCTTCCAAGTGCCTTGATAATTAGATATTCGATTTTTACTACGTTTTGCCTTACTTTGAGTATTACCTTTAATGCCTCATTATTTAGACTCACATTATAAAAAAACTAAAAATATTACAAGTAAGCATTAACACTCAAGATGGTCTCCTGTTAAAACAAAAAAACAGACGAGGTGAAGGCGAATGACTTTATTTCCACTATTTCCTGATAACAGAGCAGTTTAGCAGGTGCTAGAGTTAGAAAACTGAGCTTCTGCTTCTTCCTAACTGAATAATATAGAAACAGAAAAGTCTCGTTATACAGTCTCGGAAAGTTTTGGCACCCTATGCAGAACTTGGACTAAATATGAGTCATTTCTGCAAACAGTTAAAACATGCGTTAAAACAAATAGAAATCAATTAATACACTTAAAATGTTAAAACGTGCATAATTATGTAATATTTATTTTCTTCTATGCCTAGATCATCCAAACTTTAACATAAGACTGTATGCTGATTACATATTGAGTATATAACCTTTATTTAATAAAATGAGTTTGTTAATAGTGATAATTAAGTCCAGAAGAAGAAAAACACGCACAGTTTTCAGTTTTTAATTTCCATACACTGTACCTCTGTTATATCCTGTTTTGTTATGACTGTTCTGCGGGTGCAGCATCTCCTTTTCCCCAAATCTTTACGCTCACCAAGGACAATATAACTGATGCTAGTCAATGATTTCATTTTAAGACCTGTGCAATATGATCCTCTTTAGATGTGTTTATGTGTAGATGGGTAGATGTGTTTATTTTTTATATAAGAAGAGACAGAGTGTGTGCATGTTACAGAAATACATTTTAATATAACATTGTTTTGCAAATGAGCCATTAACCAGTTCAGATATTGTACAAATAAACAGTAGCTGATCATCTTAGATGGTGCAAGCTTTTAAACAATCCACATTTTAGTTTTTCTGTTTGTTTCAGAATTTATGTATACAACTTAAAATATCATAAAATATTAAAACTTATTATTAAATATTGCAATAATTTAAAATCTAAAAAAGTTAGACTTTGTATTATGGTTAACTTTTTAATGTTTTATTATTATTTTAACTTTAATCACCTTTAAGTATACTCAATAGCTTTACGAGCCAATGGCTCTGTGGTAAGACCCAAGTGTGGGGAACGGCAAATCCTGAGGGTGTGGGTTCAAATCCCAAGTGAGGCTTTCGGCAAGAAGTACCCAGTGGATTCTGAATTGATCCTCCCCTGTGACCCTGACCATGAAAAGTGAGGGTAAAACAGGATGCCTTGCTTTGGCTTTATGTTTATGCTGCAGTTAAGCTCTTTTGATTTTATGTATGAAAGGTGCTATAAAAATAAAGAAATGACTCCTCCATGACCATGCAATAAAAGAATACAGTGGTGAACCCTTTAGAGTAGGCTTTCAGTGTCTGGTGTGGCCCCTTGTGGAGCAATAATTCTAACTAAATGTTTGGACATAGTTATTAGGAGATAATCTAAAATTGTAAAGTTGCTTTGAGACAATGCTCCATTGTAAAAAGTGCTATATAAATAAATCTGACTTGACTTGACTTGATCCGTCATCGAAGCTCTGTTTTGGTCTCATCCATTCATATAACCTTTTTTTTTCCAATCGCCTTCTGGATTGTCCATGTGATCTTTAGCAAACTGGCCATTACTTGCATAGAAGTTACAATGGGCTCTTGTGAGACTTTGTGGAATTATGTACTTACTCTTACAGTGATTTTTGTTGGTTGACCACTCCTGGGGAGGGTAACAATGGCCTTGAATTTCTATGAATTTGTACACAGTCTATCTGACTGTAGATTGGTGCAGTCTAAACTCTTTAGAGATGGTTTTATAACTTATTCCAGTCTAATGAGCATCAACAGTTATTTCTGTGAACTCCTCAAACATTTACTTTGTTTGTACCATCATACACTTTCACAAAGTCTATTGTGAAGCTCAGACATTGATAGATCCATGTTCTTTAAATATAACAGGGTGTCGACTCACACTCATTGAAACACCTGACACTAATCTGACATCACACTGAAATGAACTGCTAATCCTAGAGGTTCACATACCTTTATCACTCACAGATATGTGATGTTGGATTACTTTTCTCAATAAAATAAATGACCATGTATTATATTTTTAGCTTGTGTCTTTAATTGGGTTCTCTTTATCTACTTTTAGGACCTGCGTGAGAATCTGATGATGTTTTAGCTTTAAACACTACTGTGTATTGCTTTATGTTTTATACTTTAAGAGTGCCTCACCCCATGTTTCACACGTTCTCTCACCATCTCTCTGCAGGCCAGAATGGAAAACGCATCTGAAGTTCTGACAAGCTCCACTTCAGTTTTTTATGTGTTTAACCCCTGTGCTAAAGAATCATTTTATGGACTTATTGTCTGCTACTGTGTCATGGCACTTTGCTTCCTCCTTGGAACTCCAGCCCACATCTTCTGTCTCTGGTCACATCTTCGCTTTGGCTGGAAAATTAAACAAGGCCAGGTGTTTCAGCTGAGCTCCACCGTAGTGGAGCTCATCGCCTGCATAGAATGTTCCATGGAAATTCTCAATGAGTTTGTGTTCCAGAACAAAACATTGTTCATTGTGTATATTTTCATTTTTGCTGTGTCCTGGACCGGCCGACCTCTCATACAAACCTGCATTTGTATTGAGCAATACACAGGGGTGAAGCATCCACTAATCTTCTTGAGATATAAAGGTATAAAGTACAGGGTGGCAGGACTTATGGCATGTGTGCTGATAGCCGTTGGATACGGTTTGTATGAGATCAACTTCCAAAAGTTCCCCGACCCTATTTTCAACTCCGTCTTCATCGTCTCCGTAGTTGTGATTTCGTTCTGCTGCGTGTCAGTACTGCGTGCTCTGAAAAACCCCGGGCCAGGTGACGCACACGTGCAAAACCAGACATACAGAGCCACCAGGAACCAGCAAAAAAGAAAAGCCTTCAATACCATCTTCACAACATTGCGCATAGTCCTGCTGACCTACATTCCCCAGGTAGTGGTTACCATTTGTAACGTACTGAGAGAGGACTGGGTGTTGTATTATTGTAACCTGGGTCCCATCATGGCCTCGCTCACCATTTTAAGCTTAATGATAACACCATTGATGAAACTCTACAAGGAAGTTTATCTGAAATGCTCAAATCGCGGAAATTAGGAAAAACTAAAATGAGATTCTGCACTGTGTTAGTCCAACTTGGCTCTGTAGGGCTGTAATGAGAATAAATGATTTCAGATTTGATGTAAGGGGCATATTAAATGATCTAGATCAGCAGTTCCCAAACTTTTTGGCCAGTACTATGCAAACTGTTAGCAGCAACAAAAACCTTTTCACTGGCTAACGATATTAAAGAGCTGGTGTTCAGCTCTTCTCCTTTCAAAGTAATCTACTGGATTGACTTCGAGAGCAGAATTTTTGTTGTTTGTTATACCCCAGTGCTAACGAACTTGTATTTTAAAATAAATTGTCATCATAGTTTGCATTTATTTGTGATTTAATTCTTCTGTTCTCCATGTTTGCCTTCTCTCTGGCCAGCCATGTTACCTTTAAAATGTTACCTTTCGTTTCATTATGGACACCAGTCACCCACTGCTATGGCAAATTAATCAAGACAACATTTCTTCATGCACATACAGGTTTGCGTTGCATAACATCTGTTCGAACCTTGCCAGATACATTAGGTAGTTGTCACAGCATCTAGTGCTGGGTTTTATTAAACATGTAGTTTTATTAAACAAATGCAGCATCAGCGTGAGCAGACTGAATGCTGAGTAAGGTTTACTTGGTGTTGTGCTCCTTATAGCTCTAAATTACAGAAGGGAAAGAATTCCAGGGCCCGGTGCCCTGGAATCTATAATCTAGACAAATTTTAACTTCAAAACAAAAATTTAGACAAACAAATGGCAATGAACAAACACTAAAAACACGCACAAGGACTCAAATTAATGGCTCGTTTATCTTCAGTAGCAACTTCACAGAGCATCATAGAAATGCAAACTAGCATGTTGTAGGGACATAATCTGAGTTCTCACATGAAACCCATGGAGACACTGGGAGAACATAACAAACTCCACTCTGACTGCAACCGGACAAGCAACAGTCATTAGTATTTTGATTGTACAACAAATGTGGACGAATCCTAAGAGTATTACAGAATGTTCTATCAGGTCACATCCTGACTTCCATTTACTATCTGTGAGGAGTTTGGCATGTTCTCTTGGGACTATGGAGGTGCAGTGGTGAAGACACTAGACTTTGGACTGTACATATTGTTTCACAAACTGTCATTGTTTGATCCGTGTTAAAATGACTATGTAGAAATGTTATGTTTTTCTTCATGTTTTATTAAAATAGATGTGAATGCAGAATAAAGTGTAAAGTGCTTCATCTCGCATGTCAAACTGTAATTAGTAGTTTTAACTATGGTGACACATTACACCCCTTTTCCACAAGTTAACACAGTCCCCCCGAGGTCTTGATGAAATGTCGGTGATGTGTTTTGCCCAAAATACCACAAACATTCATCACCTTATCACTCTGTGTGGAGCTATTTTCAGATTTACCCGTTTTGAGTGCCTATTGCTTCAAATGATAATGAGCCACTGCTCTGCTAACTGTTAGTATCATAGTTATTTTCTTAAATACGACATGGACAGTTGTGTACATTTACATTGACAGCATTTAGCAGACACCCTTATCCAGAGCGACTTACAATTGTTGCAGTCTTATAATCCAAGCAATTGTGGGTTAAGGGTCTTGCTCAAAGACCCAACAGTGGCAGCTTGGCAGAGGTGGGATTTGAACCCTGGACCTTCTGGTCCATAGTCCTGCACTAGGCTACCACAGGCTACCACATTTACAAATGCAAATGTAAACGTAACCCCCGCTATAGATGAGGGATCACTGTATACGACACCCTTTCTCTGACACACTGGCATATATGCTTATATATAACATTGCTGTTTCCTCTTCATTCTCTTTACAAATCAGTATTAACTTCTTTCATAATGGTTCTTTTTCTTGTCTTGTCTTTTATCTCCTTCTTCCTTTTTTTTCTTTCAGCACACACAAAGGCAAGCAATGCTAATGCCACACCATCTGAGCCACTAGCAAAGGCATGGAGCTGAACAACAGCATGGCTCCTAAGCTTTCACAGGTGGCAGGCCTGGTGCCACATGGAAGGGGACGAAGAGGTTCTTCACCCCCTCAAGACCCTCAATGCATTAAAACAACAGATTTAAAGACTGGTCACTTTGTATATCAGTCAATCTGAGTCTTGCTGTAAGGATAATCTATGATGATAATGGGCTGGTTTGGTGATGATCTGATGAAAATGTCTGCGTAATGAGGGACTGAAGTCACCCAGCTAATAAAGTCTGTAGTAAAGTCACGCCCACCCCCATGGCCATGGGCGCTACACTATATTTGCAGGTATCTTGTGTGAGGTTTCTCTTGATAATTGCTTTGTTGGCTTGGAGGGCTGTATACATGCTTGCCATACTTGTTTGTGCAGCTACAGGTATTACTGGCTCCATTTTAGCGTTGTCCTGAAGCCAGCCTTGCGGGTGAGTAAGGATAACTGTGACTTATTAGAGACAGGATTGGCCTGTATGCCTCTGGCACCCTCAACTGGACATCCAGTGCAAAACCAGCACAAAACACTCATCCACACAACCCCTGTTTAGAAATGTCTCGTAATTTTTGCATAAGAGCATACTGTATGTATTTATACCAAAGCATCATTTAGTGCTAGCATTTTCTAAACAAAATCTGCATTTAAATATTAAATTATGCGATAAATAATCACAAGAATCATCCACACGCCTGCTTGAACGTGCTGAGAAATAGCACCGATCTCTTACTACAGATCCTTTGCAACATCAAACAGCATTAAGCTCCCGCCGCTGTCTGCCAGTGTGTGATATCCAGAGAAGTCACGCTTCAGGCAAACTAAAATGCAAACAGAAAGCCTGTTTAGACTGAGTTTGCCTAACAGACACAACATGAAGTACGTTTGTTCAAACAGGCAGTGTTTAGGTTCGAAGAGCACAATTTGAATTGCAAATGTGATCAGAACTCATTGCTGTGAAATCTGTTTGTGTCTTGTAGAAATTCTCAGAAGTATTCATGCATGCAAAGATTGGCAAGATGTAGGAAATATTTTACTTCTTATTGGATTTTATTTGTGTGTCGTCATATATCTTTAGATCTGTTAACCAAGAACAAACAAACTCTCTAATGCTGTAGTCTGTCATGTTATTATGGCTCTCTTGATGAAGATGTTCAACAGGGCAGATTGGGAAAATAAATTCTTAATCACCAGAGGCTCTTCTGGACTATTATTGGTTGTAAATTGAGAAATCATGTGAAGACATGCAGATGTTGTATCTCTGATAAAAAAACAGAACTCGACAGCATCAAGACCTTCCAGAGGTCCTTGGAACCAGAGGATATCATCTTTGGCATTTTAATTATTTGTAGTGTTGCTTTTCCTAACTAGGGTATGTAAACAAGGTCATTTGAGAGGTGGGAATAAACTGAACACAATTACATCATCCACTTTTTTTAGGGGGGTCCAGGGCCTTTCCCTCACAATAAATAAATAAATAAATAAACTTTGATGAGCATTTTGAGGATCTGAGGCAGAGAGGAAAACTTTTGAGCAAATCTTAGTTTGGATCTACAGAATGCCCTGGGTCATGCAGCAGTGCCTGTATGACGAACTTTTGTCTGATGAACCCAAATAGATCTGCCTAGGATAGAACAATATAAAGGAGTGTTAACTCAGAGTGCATGTACTGCACCTACACAAGGAGCAAGAAGTCATTCGAGGTAGAGCCTCAACTCCGCAAGATTTCAGTTTATTTCATATACTGTGTTTAATTATTTTCTGATGATATTTAAAAAGCAATACAAGAAAACTACAAATGCTATGGAAATAAATGTCTGTAACAGTGATTTTTCAGTTTTCAATGGGTGGGCAGACGGTTCCTCTGGATGGGCAATGAAGTAGACATTGGAACAGTGGATAACACTGCAAAATATGACAGAACTCTAAATTATAATTCTAGTGCATTTATACCAAGTCTTCTACTATCATGCCTAATAGGATAGAAGACACAGAACAAGGAATCTGAGGCTCTCCTCGATCCAGAATCTCACCAGATCCTACTGACACCTGGATTTTCCCTTGAGGAATTTATTTTTCAGTTCACTACACTGAATTTTAATGTTTTTGGGTCATTAGTATGTTCATGTCAAAAGCTTTGAATCAGTGTCCTGCTGAAAGATCCTACCATGATCTAATTGTTTTCGTTTAAAAACTCCTTAGGACTAACAATCCTTTTTAGTAGTGCAAACCATTTTGCAGTGTAAACCTCTGACTTATTCTGTTTCCAAACAAATGTGACAACAGTAGTATGTGCATTTGAGATTTGAATAGCAAATGAAGACCAATCAAGCACTTGATTGGACACAATTTTTCCAGAAGCTCTCAGATGTCTGAACATCTACCATGCCACTGCTTGGAAAGCAATTTATTTAAATCCCGCAACACATCACTTGTAATGACTTATTCTGTACTGTACAGGAATTGTAAATTGTCTGTAGGTTTGACTGTGAGTTGGTAAGGGTCCTGTCAGGGGTATATCTTCACCTTTCGCAGTTTTAGGTTTATCTGACCCTCTCACCATGATTAATCAGTTAATTACTATTACAGAATTACTATTTATTGTATATAATTTATCTTTATTAAATCATCGTATTTGGGGAAATAAACATATGCCTTTATGACTTAAATGAGAAGTCACTATATATTTTATTTCAAAGGTTTATTGTTAAAGTATTTGCTTTATCATAACCATGGCCATTCAAATTCCATATAATGCAAACATGTAGGCATCAGTGGTGAAATTACATGTTGGTTTTCCAATAGTCAAAGATTGGAAAAATCTTTCCAGATGATTGACTGCTTTTTCTAAGGCCAATCAAGGACACTTCTGAAGAGTTCATATATGTCACATGAAAGAATATTGAATGTTCAAAGGAAAACACTTGTGGATTTTTATTTTGCTTTCTCATTAGAACGTCAGCCCATTCTTGGTGTATCTGGTACCATCTCTGCTTTGGCTGTAAAATGAAACCAGCCTGGGTGTTTCCTCTGAATCCTCTGATCTATAAAGGAGCTCATCAGCTGCATATAATGTGCTCTGACAACATGGAATGAGCTTGTTATTCAGGATGCCAATTTCAACACACTGGATAATTTCATAAGCCTGATTCAACCTTGCATTTGTATTGAACAATAACAATGCTTCACCCTGTAACATTCTTGAGATATAAAGCTAAAAGGGTACAGGATGGCGGCAGCTGCGGTGTCTTGGCTGAGGGCTGTTTTTCTTTTCATGACCCCATTTTTCCTTTCCACTGTCATTGTAAGCCTGCTCAGTTGGAGCTCTGGCCTAGATATTTGTAAAAGTGCTATATACAGAAATAAATTTGACTTTGATTTTCTTATAATATATTTAGGCTACATCAAATATGACTTTCTAAAGATGATTGGAAATTTTTACCTTTTGGCAACATGGTAAAATCACAGCTAAAGTACTTAAAATGTATTCTTCTTCTTCTTCTTCTTCTTCTTCTTCTTCTTCTTATTATTATTATTTTGTAAATGTGAATGATGGTCAATCTTGATAGCGCACCCACCACAAGCATCCCATGGAGTCTTCCTGGGGATTTTTTAGCAAAAAATGTTGTTCCACATGATTCCAAATTTACATACGTTTTTAAAGATATTAGTATTATTTTAAGATATCTTTTTTTTTTTTACTTTAACACATATACTGTTCTAGTGTGCAGAGATGTGTCATAGCGGTTAAGGTACTGGACTCTGGACCAGAAGGTTCAGGGTTCAAATCCAACATCTGCCAAGCTGCCACTGTTTGGTCCTTGACCAAGGCCCTTAACCCACAATTGCTTGGATTGTAAGATTGTACCAATTGTAAGTTGCTCTGGATAAGGGCGTCTGCTAAATGCTGTAAATGAATGAAATGAAATGTCATATTCAATATTAGTGAGGAGGTTAGTGACATAATGTGGCATAGTCACACACACCTTAATTATGAGGCCATTCCAAATTTTCATAAAATCAACATATCTACATCTACAGCAGCAATTCCTTCCCAGTATCAGATGAATTCCAACACAGACACAACTCATTTTAGTTGACGAGGTAGGTGATCACCTGACCAAATCTTATTTATTAGTCTTATATAAAGTACAAGACACATTCATATAGTCAGCCCAAGGAGGTTTTGCAATTTTTCAGTCTTGTTCCTCCCGAGGTTCCTTGTAATGTTTAGGGAGGTTTTCCTTGCCACTGCTGACCTAGCCTTGCTCAATTTTTCCCGTGGACCTAGATTTTGTTATAGCTGTTTTGAGACAATATATTCTCAGCTGTAAACAGCTCTGTATAAATAAATTTGAATGCTGTGATTGAATATTGATTTCTGAACGTTCCTAAGGTAAAGCATTAGTATTTATAAAAACGAATATAAACTTGCTTTCTTTGTGTTAAGATCTGAAAACACTGCATATTCTTTGTTATTTTGACCATTTGTGATTTATAGCGAATAAAAACTTATGTCAATGCTGGAAATAAATATTTTATTTGGAATTAGGCAGCAATTTATAGAACAAAACAAAAATGTCACTCGAACACAGACTACCTAAGAATAGTAAAGATAAGTAGTTAATAGTAAATTAGTAATTTATAAAATATATATATTCCAGATCTGTATATTTTTAAAAAATAAAGGTGACACAAAATTAGACGCCACAAAATTAATAGAACATTTAAATTGTTTTTAATGCTGTCCCATTCGTTGCGTGGTTACCGTGGAATCGCCTCAGAACGCATACTACTGTACTGAATAGTAGGTTAGCGTGGCAGTTTGACATTTCTACTCATCCATACTACTTAGTGCGCTAGTACGCAGTGCGAGTAGAGCCCCAGCCTTTTATTGTGAAGCGCCCGAGTAAGAGGAAGCGACATTGTTTCAGCTGAAAGATGGCAGATGTCAGAAACCGATGGATGACCAAGTTCGTCCTGTTCGTTTTTTATCAGAACTGTTGGTGAATTTCTAGACTGAACGCGCGTCAGAGCCGAAAGTGGCGTTAAAACGTCGACGGTTCGCGTCGTGTTTCACGCGGACGCGCGCGCGCGCGATTTGTTGCCAGAGCAAGCTGGCTAGTCTTACGTTTGTAAACATTAGCTAGCTAGCGATTCATCCGAGCTAAGCCAAGCTGAGCTAAGCTAATGCAGAAATGGCCACCATGGAGAAATTAATGAAAGCCTTCGAGTCACTTAAATCATTCCAGCAGCAGCAGCAGGTCCCACCATCTGCAGAGGAGCTGGTCCAGAAACAGTAAGTCAAACAGCCGCGTTTATTTCGAATGACGAACGTACAGCTATGGTTAGCTTGGAGCTAGCTCGTAACCTCATCATCCCTAGTTAAGAGCTGTCAGGTGCTTCACCTCTTAACCTTTAATCCTGATCCGAATCTTAATCCTGGACTAAACGCACTCGTGCATTGATCATATGTACTAGTTTCGTGTCTGATTCGGATGAACTGCTGTGGTCTGAGACCTTACAGTCCACGTTGGTGGATCATCTGCAGAGGTGCCAATACTTTTGCGCATGTCAAAATTCATGCGTGCGCCTTGCATCCTGTGTTAACGGGTCATGTTTCAGTTTCGGTACTGGATAGGCTGTATAATATCTTTTTCCTTTTTAATATATATGACACATTTTGAGAGCCGCACGGTGGCGCAGTGGTTAGCCCTGTCATCTTAGAGCTAGAGACCTGGGTTCGAGTCCCGGGCCAGTCACTGCCTGCGTGGGGTGCCAGGCCATCATAGGGCTAGGTATGTGTGACTTTTTGCAGTACCAGAGTTCATCAGCTGTGTTGATAAACGATATTATCGAATATTGCGATAATTTAAGTCCAATGGTATCATGCAAATCTATTTATAATAGTCTTCCGCATTCAAGACTTTCTTTTGTAAGTCGATATTTGTTGTTATCTGAAAGTCTTGTTATTAAACATTACTCAGAAACAAAATTATGGCGTCGGCAGAGGTGAGAAAGGTGACGCTGGCTGAGATGAGTTGCTTGTACGTGCTGGAAAAAAGCTTTTGCTCAGCTCAGTGCTTGAGGTCTAAGGTGCCAGCAGGTATTTCGGAAACTGAAGGGCGTATTTAACTGTGGTGTGCTGTGTTTTGATTACTACTCGGTCAACGAAATAGTCTCGCTCTGTATAGTGCAGTACTAATGAGGGGGTAGGGATACTAATGAGGGGGCCAGGATCGATTTCGGACACAGCCTTGTCTTTGGTGTGGAAGCTCTTCAGAGCAGGGGGAGATAATCTGTCCAGATAATTTCTCACTTGAGACGAGCCGTAGCAAAATGCCTGCTGCTAAATCTGTAACAGCAGAATTATGAGGGGTGGCTGAAAAATAATTATAACACCAATTAAAAAGCTGGGTAAGATTATGCTTCTTGTCTTGTCTTGTCCTTGTTACTGCATTAGGACAGAAATGGTTCTTTCAAGGCTCTAAAATGTTTCAAATACTATTATATCAAGCTTATTATAGGTTATTTGGAAAACAGAACACTGCTTTAACAAAGTAAAGGCACGCCAGTCTATAAAAAGTGGAACGCTGTAAATATCAGGATTTATAGGCACCCATCGATTAGTCACGTTAGTTAGAGTTTGCATCGGTACTTGGTGTCGGCAGATGCTTGAATGCCAGGTATTAAAGTCAGACTGAGATCTGAGGAAGTTGGAGGCCAGGGCAACGCCTTGAAGTCTTTGTCACGTTCTTCAAACCATCCCTGAGCAATTTTTGCAGTGTGGCAGGAACACAAAATTGAAGGGGTGCTCTCGGTGTGCTTCACCGCTTAGGTAGGTGGCAAGAGGGTGGCAAAGCAACATCTCCATGAATGCCAGGACTCAAGGTTATTTGTGTCACCTTTCTGTGGGTTCATATTGTGGCTGATCGGTGTGTAGTGTAGTAGTCTGAGTTGTGGGTGTCTCGCTTACGTAGGGGAAACCGATGACCCACAAACCTGTCTGTTCAGGCTGTGCGTTACTTGCAGAGGTAAACGTGTACGTCCTCGTCTCATAACGAGATCCCGTGCTCTAGAAGTCACATGATGTGTGCGTGGGAGGATGCAGCACACTGGGTGATAATTAACCTAATGAGCAGATGCAGGCTGAAGCTCTCACCTGCAGCACACCGTAAGGAGGACGTGTTCTATGCTCTGTCACGTCTGCAGCGTGAGAGCTGACTTTCGAGGAGACAAATGCCAAACGTCCTGTGCACACAGTTCTCTGGCTGCTTTCCGCCCTGCAGCCGCAGCAGAGCCCACAGAGAGCAGCGCCTTCAGCACACTTTCACTTTCAGATCCATTAAAGTGTTTAACATGAGCTGTGCTCTCGTGGTCCTTTTTATGTCATGTGGAAGATGTAAAAGGGTCTGAATGATACTGTAATGTAAATATAAAGGGTAAAACTGTTTGCAAACGATACGTACACGCATCAGACATGCAGCTGACAGCAGGAGTGGAACGCTACCATCTACTCAGCATCTGATGCCTGAAATGTTCTACATATCGCTCCCTCCCACAGTCTTCAAATCCACTCTGGAACTGTTCAAACCAAAATATAAACGCACACAATGGGAATGTATACATAAGTAAACATCGCTGGCTGCACACAACCAAGAGGGAATGAGGCCAGTTGAAAAAAGACACTAATTTCCAGAACAGACCTGCAATCTCATCTTTTAAGCACTTTAAACCTTTAAGAAGGGTACAGACATCTCCATTTCACGTGTCTTCTTGGAAGAAAGAACGCTTAAAAGTGACGAAATATATAAAAAAAACTGATTTATGAGTCTAAAATGTGGTGTTTAGACAACATGTAGTTTCACAGAAAGTACCATCGACGTTATGTGAAGCGTACCTGTATTTATTGTGTTTTTATTCTGCATCGTCGACTTTCAGCCCCTTCAAATGACTTTTTCCAAAGTGACAGGCATGTAGCTTAAGGCCGAATACTAAAAGTTTGCTTTCTTTCTTAGAATTTTATGACCGGCTTTGCTTTCTTGTGTTACAGATTTACTATAGCATGGTATTAATCTTGTCGCTTCATTTTTGTGTTCGTTTTAGGAAAAAAGATCTGGCTACATCCAAAAAGGACAGAGTGACTCACTGTTTGACGATATGCGAGAACATCGTCGCACAATCTCTCAGGTACGAGACGCGTGTTCAGTCATTAGCAGCTTGAATTACTACTAAACATGAATGTTGTCGTTGTGTTATGTGTGTATAAAGTCAAGCGGCAGTGTGTTTGGTTGATGTAAGACGTGCAAAAGTGCAAATCCAGCATGAAGCAGCAATCGTCCCATTTTTGAATACCGCCCAGTGAGAAAATCGTGACCTGTGATGTAGCAGGTCGTGTTTTACCAATAAAAACTGTGATCTCTGCAGAAAGTGGGCGGGTCCAGTGTTTGGTTAGTAACTGTAAACACGGTCCGGTTGCAGGGTGCATTAAAAGACCAAGTGTAAACAGGGTCAAAATATTCGTTGGAAAGGTTTTCGGCCGTACCATCTGAGGGCCGACTGCTTGATCTGCTCGGGTGTAAGTAACGAATATTTTTGCACTCAGGACTTCTCCCGAGTTCCAGAAACTTCTTGGGATCGCGATGGAAATGTTCCTGCTGTGCAGCGATGATAAAGAGTCCGACGTGAGGATGGTGGCTGATGAGTGTCTGAACAAAATCATTAAAGTGAGTCCCGCCTCGCAGCAGGCTCCTCTCTAACTCCCATGTTTTAACCGCCGGACGGAAATAAAGCCTGAGCTTCTCTGTCCGCAGGCGCTCATGGATTCCAACCTGCCACGGTTGCAGCTCGAGCTTTACAAGGAGATTAAGAAGGTATCGTTTTCATTGCCTCACTCACCTTGAGTAAGTTAAGTTGCGTTGCACCCGCTTTGTGGTGTCGCTCGTGCTTTTGGTGTTTGGATTCATTTAAGAAATGTGGACTTTATAATGACACCGTGCTGCTGTCTCTCAGAACGGCGCCTCTCGGAGCCTGCGGGCAGCTCTCTGGAGGTTTGCTGAGCTCGCTCATCTCGTGCGTCCACAGAAATACAGGTAAGGAGGTGAAGCGTCTGTAATACCTGTGTAGGCGGACGCGGATCAGATTAAAGACCAGATGTGTTAAACTAAGCTCTCTGATTCCAACAGAATGCTGATCCACAGGAATCCGTTCAGTTTGTTCTAATGGTCCTGCTTGGTCCTGTCGTGTCACCAGGGCGATAAGGGATTAAAGAACTAGGTCTAGAAACAGTGATAGAAGTTGAAGTAAAACGAGTTCGAAGTCAAAGTCAGATTTATTTCTGTAGCGCTCTACACAGAGCATCAGAGCATCGTCTCAAAGCAGCTTTAGGATCATCTCAAGTCACAGCCTAATAGAGTCCGAGGAAGAACTCCATAAATGTGATGAGGAAGAAACCTTTGGAGGGTCGAGACTCAAAAAGGGACCAAACGTCATGGGCAGCCTAGATATGATGTGTAAGATTAAAATTTAATTACATAAATAATACATTTATAAACATCAATAAGTTGAATCCACTTTAATACATCAAGTAGAGGATATATGTAAAATATGTAATATAATGAATGAAGTATAATCAAATAGAGAATAACGTGTAATAAAAGGAAATACTAGATAGAGAATATAAAGTATAATTTTACCATATTTTTCATTTCAATATTTTCAATAAAATATAATGAAATAGAGAATATAATAAATACAATGGAATAAAATAGATAATGTAATAAAATATAGTAAATAGAAAATATCATAAAGTAAAATAAACTATAAAATGTAATTAATAAAATGTAGTAAAATAGAGAATATGAAATATATTAAAGTATAATATATAAAATGCATAAAGTATGATAAAATATAGAGTATAATAAATATGGTAAAATAGAGAATGTAACCAAGTATAATAAAATATAATATATAAAATGGAATAAAATAAATACTGTCATAAAATATAATACATAAAATAGGTTAAGATATACATATAATGAACTAGAGAATATAATAAAATTGAATAAAATAGATCAAGTATAATAACATATACAGTGTAATAAAATATGTTAAATAGAGAACATAAGGTATAATAAAATGTAAAATATAATCAATAAAACATAGTAAAATAGAGAATAAAATAAATATCAATTGTAATGATATTTGAAATCTATTAAATGAAATGGATACCGTAATAAAATAAAATATTATAAATAAAATATGGTTAAATAGGGGATATAATAAACTAGAGAATATATTAAAGTGTAATCAAATATAATTAAAATATAGCAAACTAGAGAATATAATAAAACCATATAAAATATTAAAATATAATAAATAAAAGGTGCTAAAATAAATAATATAGTACGGTATTATACATAGTGTTATAAAATATGGAACATAAAATATTAAATTAGTAAAATGGAGAATATAATAAATTAGATAATATAAATAGAGAGTGTAATAAAATATAAGAAATATAAAATATAATGAATAAAATATATAACGTAATAAAATAGGAAATATTATAAATAAAATATGGTAAAATAGGGATGGAATAAATCAAATATAATTAAAATATACCAAACTACATGGAATATAGTAAAATAAAGTATTAAAAATATAATAAATATAGTAGTGTTATACATAATAACAAAGTGTTATAAAATATGGAACATAAGTAAATGGAGAATGTAATAAATTATAGAATATAAAAAATATATAGTTGTTTATAGTTTTCACCACTTTTGCAAAAAGAGGTGTCATTGAGACTCAAACCTGAGTGCTACACCTCATGTGTTTTCGCCTGCAGACTATCCATGAGAAGCATGCTTGGTATTTTATTAATAACTCTCCAAAACACCAACCATGTGGGTAAGGTTAGAAATGCATTTTGATGTATTCTGCACATGGATGAACCTTGTCTCCCCCTGCTCAGGCCGTATCTGGTGAACCTGCTGCCGTGCCTGACCCGGATCACTAAGCGGCAGGAGGAGGCGGTGCAGGAGACCCTGGCTTCCTCCATTCCCAAAATCATGGCATCCCTCGGGAACTTTGCCAACGACGGCGAGATCAAGGTACGACCGCTTAGCCCTTAGTGAGGAGGAGTGACCAGTTTGACCTGGTACATCTACAGAGCTGCTGTTAAAACACGAATGCTTTGAAGTGTGAGCTCCTGGGCAGGTCATGTGACCTTACGGGTATCAGCTGGGGAGCCTTAATGTGCTTTTTCTCCTTCGCTGTTACTCTGTAGTCATGAGAGCATGACATCATGTTCTAAATGTGGAACGTGACTCATTCAGATTTGCTTCAATTATCCATGATCTCTCTCTCTCTCTCTCTCATTCACTCTCAGACACTCTCATGCTGACACTCCCACTTTTCCACACTTTGTCTCTGTTTCCAGAGGCAGAGGGTTTTCATTAGAGCAGCCTGATCAAATCGTTCTCCATTCATTTATTACATATTAAATTGAGCTGATTCCTATTTCTTCATTGGTCTTGCTGCTTTATCCTCCAGTTTAATCCCAGCATCGTCGTTGCCTTGCCGATTCACCTCCATTACCTGAACACTACCAGCCTCTGAGCACAAAACCAAGTGCGTTTTATCCCCTGAGCAAAGCCATCCATTCCATCCCAGATAGCCCAACCAAAGGACCCTTTTGCGCCTAATTAAAACACCCCCAGAACATCACAGAACCTCCTCCAGCTTGAAACAAACCCTGCACCCAGTCCTCATTGGAGGCTTCCTGAGGTATCCGATAGTGACGCACGATACATCGGCGGCCGACGTATTATTTACCGATATATGGATTTTTTTCAGTTATCAGCATCGTTCCAATATTTTGAATTGTAGCCGATATTATAACCGATATTTATTATATATTCACATATGAATATTTTTGTTTTGGCTGTTTAAGCAAAGTTTCTGATGTTGCGGAGTGTATGGTTATGTATACACATTCTTTCTCAGTCATACGCTTTCTTGTATACTAAAATGTTCTTAAATATTATCTTAAGAAATCCATAGTTATTCTTTTAAGAGTCCTTTCTGAGGAGGGCAAAACAAAGAAAAAACTTTAGCAAACTTGTGTAGACTTTTGTATTGTAAGGATGACCTTCACTCAAGGCTTTTAAGCATTTAGATTGAAATGAAAGCTTTTTTCCAGCGACTAAACAGTTCAAAGTTTTATTCATTTTGATGCTTACCTTCAACTCTTACAGCCTAAGGCGAGTGAGTGTGAGTGTGAGGTTAAGAAAACATTTAAGAACAGTATGCGTTCAAGAATACTGGCTGTTTTTAAGAAAACAAATAGGATCAATTTTAAGAGGTTATTTGAGGAATAAAAACCTTTCAGAACTTGTTTCTGCCATTTTCTTTCTTAAGGACCTTTCATGAATCCGACCCCTGATCATAAGTGCTGCATGTTCATTCTTGAACTGATCTGTGTCGGTAGGTTCTTCTGAAAGCCTTCGTGGCGAACCTGAAGTCCAGCTCTCCCACTATCCGGCGCACCGGGGCCGGCTCGGCCGTCAGCGTCTGTCAGCACTCGCGCAGGAGCAACTACTTCTACACCTGGCTCCTCAACGTGCTGCTCGGTATCACGCACTGGATATGCTTGTGCCGGGAATACCAGCTTAGGCTTTCCCGCTCTTGACTCACCCGTGTTCCCTCCGTCAGGTCTGGTGGTGCCGGTGGACGACGAACACTCGAGCCATCTGATCCTGGGCGTCTTACTGACCCTGCGCTACCTGATGCCGCTGCTGCAGCAGCAGGACCCCAGCGTCAGCCTGAAGGGGAGCTTCGGCGTCATGCGCAAAGAGGCCGACGTCTCGCCCTCGCCCTCGCAGCTCGTACAGGTCCGGCAGCCACAGCCTCTGCTCTTCAGCCTCTCTTAGGACCCTATCAGTACGGCTCTTCACTGTGTGTGTGTGTGTGTGTGTGTGTGTGTGTGTGTGTGTGTGTGTGTGTGTGTGTGTGTGTGTGTGTGTGTGTGTCTCAGGTGTACGAGCTGACCCTACACTACACGCAGCACCGCGATCATAACGTGGTCACTGCCTCTCTGGAGCTTCTGCAGCAGCTCTTCCGGACGCCGGCTCCGGACCTCCTGCACACGCTCACGGCTCCCGGCAGGATCGCCCACACCCGGGTCTTCAGAGAGGAGACGGAGGGCCGAGCTCGCAGCGGGAGCATCCTGGAGCTCATCGGTGCTGGCACTCATTTAGTCCTGTGCTTAGGTTCTAGACATGAGCCGGTTTTGTGTCTCTGTGTGTGTGTAAGCAGTTCTTGAGCACAGATCCTTACTCAAAAACATGGGGTACAGGACTGTTCAAAAGTATTAGGACGCCATTACAGGACATTTGTACCAAAAAAAGCTTGTTTTAGGCTGCATTGGTAAGTATTTAATGTGGGCTCTCAAGTGTAGTGTTACAGCTTCATCGGGATCCCAAGTTGACCCTTCTACAGCCCGAAGAAGCTTCAAATGAAATGTTCAGGAGTAAAACCCGAGCCACTTTAATAAGGGGCACATTTTGTCCGGATGACTGGGTCATCAAGGTTTTGGGGGTGGCAGCCCCGATCTAAACATGGATATAGTTTGTGTATTATCCATAAACTGGTCGGCTCATGGGGTTTTCCGGGACATTTTATCCAAGCACTTGGCACCGTGTACCATGGCAGCCCTTTCTCTGTAACGTGTGCTGCTTCAGTAACCTGACAGAAACCTCACAGACTGAAACTCTGGCATGAGAACTGCTTTATCACATCTTATCAGTGCACCATTAACCTGCATGGCTTCTGTGAACAGTTCCGTCCGCCACTCATTTCCTCTCTCAATCTCATATCGGTTCTGTCCAGTAATACTCCGCATGATTTTACTGATCAGGCTAATCTCTAACTGTTCGTCCCTCTTACCCCTGGCTTTCCGGGACTTCTTCCGCTCTCGCCACCTCCTGTTTCCGGCGCGCAGCTGGAGGTTCGACGTCCAGTCCGCTCGTCTCCAGGAAGCAGAAAGGTGACGTCCTGTCTAACCTCTTAACCTTGATTCCACCTTTCTAGGTTTGTCCGTTCGCCGCGGCTTCCTTCAGGCTCTGTTCTTGCTTGTGGTCGGAAATGGGAATTAATTCAGTGGGAATCAATATTCTCTTTGTTTGGTCGTGGTAAGAACACAAAGGTGTGCCAAATGCTCCACGTGGCCGAGCGGCTGCTTTAATAAATTGGACTGCTTCTTTAAAATGTGCCTAAATCACGCATGTTCCACGCTACAGCGGTTATGTTGACTTCTTTTCATGTATTAAATCAGCATAATGTGTGATGCACCAGGCAGTATGAGAGCTATTCGTTTTATATCAGACTGGTTAACGTCGCCTGTAATATCATCCCGTTGTTGTAGGTAAGCTGCTGTCCGGGGAGGAGGAATGTCTGGAGGACGATGCAGAGAGAGCCGAGGTCACTACAGGTTCTTTCACAGGTAAGACTTGACGCTTGCAGTCCCCTCCACAAGTATTGGCCCCTTCGGTGTAGGGGCCTGTATGTTTGCATATAGAACTTTTATTCCTTTGAATAGCATCTAAACCCTGTATGAAATGTCAGTGTGTTGATTTGCTGATATCGAATTCCCCCAGCCTCGGTGGGAGGGGACAGCTCCAGCGACGCCCCCTCTTCGTCAGGCGTGTCGTCCCTCGGCACCGACATCATCACCGAGCAGCCGCGCTCCTCCCAGCATGCCCTGCAGCCGGGAGACTCCGTGGACCTGAGCGCGTCCTCCGAGCAGGGCGCCGGCCCCGACACGCCCGACGAGGAGGACGAAGACGCGCTGAGTCGTAGCTCCGGCAGCGCCGCCCGGGTCGCCGGCGCCACCCCCGATCTGCTGTCCGAGTCCAACCAGGCTTCGACGGGGGCGGGCTCGTCGACGCCACCTAGCGACAGCTCGCAGACTACCACGGAGGGACCGGATTCGGCCGTGACGCCCTCGGACTGCGCCGATCTCGTAAGATATGCTTCCTTCCGCTCGGCCGGCGAGGCGTCCTCGTCCTACATCTCCACGTCGTCCTCCGCCTCTTCCGCCGTCTCCTTCTCTAGCAGTACCGACAAGGTCAGAGGGTGGCGAGAGGATGGACGTCCCTTAAAACCCCCCCTTCCCCCAGCTGGCCGTGTATAAATCCCACGTGCACGCGTTTGTAGCCTAGTGCCAGCACAGTGCCTGTGAGTTGGGTCCTGCTCCCGGAAGCAGCCTTTAATTACTTCCTAATCGTTACAGCATGTTAGTCCGAGCTCCTCCCCTGGGGTTTAGCAGTGAGTGCCGAACGGCATGTCTGCGCAGCGTTTGAGTTCATCTGTAAATCAGGAGTGACTGCAGAGCCAGAAATCGGGATGCTCTGAGAGGGTTATGCTCCACTAATCAGGTCCATCCTGTGGAAATGTGATTGTGTGTGAGCTGCAGCTGCCTGAATAGTGATTATAGAAGAGCTGGTCACGCACCAACCGCCAGTTCTCCGCTTTATCTCCTCGCATGCACTTATGATCCTGTGTGTGTGTGCGCGTGCGTGTGTGCGTGTGTGTGTGCGCGCGCATGTTTGTTTGCGTTTGATTGTGTTTTGTTTTGGTGTTTGATTGTGTGTGTGCGCGTGCATGTGTGCATGTGATGATGGATTATTGATGTGTGTGCTTGTACCTGTGAGGAATTAACATTTGATTATTTGTGTGTGTGTGTGTGTATCATTGTTGATTATTGGATGCATGTGTAAAAATTGTTGCCAGTTGTTATTTGTTGATTAATGGTGTGTGTGTGTGTGTGTGTGTGTGTGTGTGTGTGTGTGTGTGTGTGTGTGTGTGTGTGTGTGTGTGTGTGTGTGTGTGTGAGAGAGAGAGAGAGAGAGAGAGAGAGAACAGGTGTCTGTATATATAAATGTGTTTGTGAGTGTGTAATTGTTGATTTTGTGTGTGTGTGTTTGTATATTTGTTGGTTATTGGTGTGTGTAATGGATAATTGGTGATATTGCATGTGTAAAATTATTGATTAATTGTTGGATTTGTTTTGTGTGTGTGTAGAATTGTTGATAACTGGTGGTTATTGGTGTGTGTAAGCATGTGTATATGTGTGATTGATAAATGTTAGATTTGTTATATGTGTAATTGCTGATAACTTGCATGTTGGTCTGAGTGTAATCGTGTGTGTGTGTGTGTGTGTGTGTGTGTGTGTGTGTGTGTGTGTGTGTGTGTGTATATGTATGTATATATATATATATATATATATATATATATATATATATATATATACACACAAATGTATGTATGTGTGTGTGTGTGTGTGTGTGTATAATCGTTGGTAACAGTTGATTTTATTGTGTGTGTAAGTAAATAAGTGCTGATAACTGTTACTTATTACTCTGTGTGTATATGTATAATCTTTGATAACAGTTGCGTAATGCTGTGTGTGTAATCGTGTGATCTCTCTGATCCCGTCTGTAGGTGTTAGACGGCAGTGAGAGTCAGTACTCAGGGATGCAGATCGGGACACTGCAGGATGAGGAAGAGGAGGCCATAGCTCCAGCAGCTGAAGAAGCTCCGGAGCCTTTCTCTCAGTCGGCCTTAGGTATGAACATGAACCATTGGTAAAAGCTCTACCTCGTTCCTTCTTATTTTAGGAATCACTCCATCATTACCTGTGTTACTTATATCACAGCTACAGAAAGACAGGTTTACAGGGAAGTCACCTAAATGGAGAATGCAGTGTGTGTGTGAGACTTCATATCAAATTATCGAGCGTGACGTCACACACCATGCCATCATTAAGGCTGGAGAACTTGCTCGTCCCGGTCTGGCACGTCCTAAATTAATTACACAATTCCTATTTGTTTTCCAGCACGCAGCAAACCCCACCTTCTGGAGAGCAAAGGTCACAACAGACAAGCCTCTGATAGCAGTGTGGATCACTTTATACCAAAGGATGACATTCTGGAGCCTGCAGACCTCGATAACAAGGTGAGAACAGTCACTAATATAAATGTGTGTGTGTGTGTGTGTGTGTGTGTGTGTGTGTGTGTGTGTGTGTGTACGTACATAATCATAAACTCATACTAAATGTAATACAGGAGAACAAGGCCAGTGCAGATCTCAAAAAGAAATGCCATGGGATAAGTGCATAAGTAGTCATTTTAATAAATGTACATAGTGAATTAGTAGCTTCTACATAAGCAGCCATGTGTAGCTGTAATAGTAGTGAAAGTCTTTATGGGTTATTTGGGATGTCAAAATAAATGTGGCAGCGATCTTGAGGAAAGTCCGATGAACATCTGTGGTGTTGGACCTACAAGAATGCATTTTCTTTAATAGGTAAAGCTATCTTAATATGTCTATTCTCAGATTAGGTCCAGGCAGATGTAAGGCCCATTCACACAGAGTATGATCTGATTATTAACGTAGTGGGACCTTCACACCAAGTGCACTACGTTGCCTGATTTTAACAACGCAGAAATTAGAACAGGCTCTGATTAAAACCTTACTTATTGTGCGTTTTTTTTTGTGTGTGTCTGAAAAAATAGGACTGGGTGTGAAAAGGCTTACCTTTGTGTTAAAACACATTAGCAGTGCTTAGGACTGTTTAAGACTCTCATTATAGCCACGTGTTCCCATGCATGAAGTGCGGGAGAAAATAGTAATGCTTTTAATCCTGTTTCCTGAGCTAATATAGCAGTCTTACATTTCAGTCCGCTTAAAGTATGCTGGAATTTCACAACAGAAGCCAGATTATCCCTTTTCACCCCTTTGTAAGCAGTGCTGTGAGAGTGGAGTCCACTTCGAGGAGAGTGATTAGTGCTTTATGTTCAGGAAGCCGTTTGAGCCGCAGGTCTCCACAGGAATGGAGTAAAACACTTTGAACTGTTGTACCTACAGCCTAAAGTGAGCCGTGTGTGTGTGTGTTAGCTCTCTAGGATTAAAGGAGAGATCGGACACTACACTGATCCATCCGAGGCTCCTCTGATCCACTGTGTCCGACTGCTGTCTGCTTCCTTCCTGCTCACTGGCCACAGAAACGGTGAAGCCCATCGAAACCAGCTCCGTCTGTCTCACTGTCTTCATCTTTTCTTCCATAAACTCGTCGAAGAAAATATTGGGACACAAAAATATTGGGACACAAACACGCACGTGGTCAAAAGTTTTAGAACACAAACCTGGACGTGGCCAAAAATATTGGGACACAAACCCAGACTTGGCCAAAAATATTGGGACACAAACACGCACGTGGCCAAAAATATTGGGACACAAACATGCACGTGGTCAAAAGTTTTAGAACACAAACCTGGACGTGGCCAAAAATATTGGGACACAAACCCGGGCGTGGCCAAAAGTACTGGGACACAAACCCGGATGTGGCCAAAAATATTGGGACACAAACACGCACGTGGTCAAAAGTTTTAGAACACAAACCCGGACGTGGCCAAAAGTACTGGGACACAAACCCAGACGTGGCCAAAAATATGGGGACACAAACACGCACGTGGCCAAAAGTACTGGGACACAAACACGAACGTGGCCAAAAATATTGGGACACAAACACGCACGTGGCCAAAAGTACTGGGACACAAACACGGACGTGGCCAAACGTATTGGGACACACATCCGCACGTCGCCAAAAGTTTTAGGACACAAACCCGCACGTAGAGAAAACTTTTAGGACACAAAATCGGACGTGGCCAAAAGTTTTGTGTCCTAAAAGTTTTCTCTACGTCCGGGTTTGTGTCCCAGTACTTTTGGCCACGTCCGGGTTTGTGTTCTAAAACTTTTGACCACGTGTGTGTTTGTGTCCCAATATTTTTGGCCACATGCGGGTTTGTGTCCCTTTTACTTTTGAAAAATGTACGGGTTTGTGTCCCAATACTTTTGACCACATGTGGGTTTGTGTCCTAGTACTTTTGACCACGTCCGGGTTTGTGTATTTTTACTTTAAAAAATGTACGGGTTTGTGTCCCAATACTTTTGACCACATGTGGGTTTGTGTCCCAATATTTTTGGCCACGTGCGGGTTTATGTCCCAATACTTTTGGACGCAGGCCTCTGAGTCTCACAGACACCGAGTGCTCTGTGGTGACGACATTGATTTTAGCTAAAATTGTAAAAACAATAAAATAAACGTATCCATCTGTTTGCTCTGATTTATAAACAGTGATCAGTGATGTTATAAACGTTTTTATTTTGACAGTATATGCGTGTGCGTTTCAGGGCTGGTTCCTGATAAGGAGGTGCGAGTGAGCGTGAAGGCTTTAGCCGTTAGCTGCATAGGAGCCGCTGCAGCTCTTCTGCCTGAAACCTTTTTTAACAAACTTTACCTGGAGCCCCTGGATGGACAGCAGCCGGATGGTAAAATGTTCATCACTTAACACAGTAATTCCTTTCAGTCTGCTTTAGATGTGTTGGCGGTGTTGGTAAACCATGTTCAGAGTACATGTACATGGTGGCAAGATGGGTAAATGGATATTAAAAATCAGTCAGATTTATTTCTGGAGCACTTTTTGCAAGGGAGCAAAGTCACAAAGCAGCTTTAGTTATCCAGTCCCAAAGCCCTAAAGGAAAAACTTAGTTACCTAATAGTACCTTTATAGTAACAGTTTAAATAAATAGAAACAGTTAAGCAGATGTGTCATCAATAATAGTAATGTGGTTATAACATATGAGGCAGTGAGCTGTAGGACCTCGTGTCTCCCCTGCACTGATTATCCGGCCGAAGCCTCTTCACTGTTTGCTTAATCCGGTCGGTGAGTTGTTGGCCATGCCGGCCTGTTCCCTGGTGTGTGTGTGACGTGCTGTGTTTGTGTTTGCTGTAACAGAGCAGCAGTTCGTCAGTGACGTCCTGCGGTACATCGAGCACGGAGACCCTCAGGTCAGAGGGGCCACGGCTATCCTGTGTGGGGCTTTGGTCCAGGCCATTCTGCTCAAGACCCGGTTCAGCACAGAGCCGTGGCTCAGCCGCCTCCAAGCCTCCACCGGTGAGATTGTGTTTGGTGTGGAAGATGCCTCATGATGCACAAGCTTGAATTATAAAGTACAAATGTAATAAGGTGTATCTCTATTTTCTGGAGTTATTTTGCATCCTTCATACCATGCATTAGCTCGCCCTTATAAGATATCAGTTATTAATGGGATATGCATTGGTGCTTACTTAAGCAATAATGCACTCGAGCTCGGGCTTTAACCTGAGATATTGGCAAAGCCGTGCTGATGTCACATGTTAAAGCCCGATCTCGAGTGCATTATTGCGATTATACCACAGTTCCGTTATCGCCATTTGTTGTGTTCAAAAAAGGTTAAATAGTTCCGATCTGTTGTTCCCCCGTGGCTATGCTGTGACGCGGTGAATTCGCGGACTCTTTCTGAATTTTTTTTACGATCTGCGAGCTAACAGTGACGATATCATCCTAGAAGATACAGTGGGGCAAAAAAGTATTTAGTCAGCCACGGATTGTGCAAGTTCTCCTACTTAGAAAGATGAGAGAGGTCTGTAATTTTCATCATAGCTACACTTCAACTATGAGAGACAACATGAGAAATAAAAATCCAGGAAATCACATTGTAGGATTTCTAAAGAATTTAATTGTATATCGTGGTGTAAAATAAGTATTTGGTCACCGATAAACAAGCAAGATCTCTCCTTATTTCCTTTGCAATAGGAAACCTCGTGTCTCTGGAAGACGTCGTTCCGTTGTTGCAGCGCAGTCTGAAGGACGAATCCTCAGTGACGTGCAAGATGGCCTGTTCAGCTGTGCGGGTAGGAGAACACACACTCACTCACTCACACACACACACACACACACACACACACACACACACACACACACACACACACACACACAGAGTGTATGCTGACCTGTCACAAATAGCACAAATCTTGAGTGTAGTATGATTATACCACAGTTCCACTATCTTGATACCTGTTGCTGCTTTATGGCTGGGTTTGTGTGTGTATGTGGTGCAGTAATACTTGTAGGGATTCGGTCAGAGTGCCAGTATAGTGCAGTACTGGTAGAAATCAGCCAATCAGATTGCAGGGCTAGAACTGATTATAGTATAATCTACTGTGCAGTAAGTAATAGTTAGGTTACTTTATCTTTGAGGTACTGAAGTGCAGATGGCTGTATGCAGAGATACTGAATGGCCGCCCTGCATGTTGTGTCTGCGCTGACCGGTGTGTATGGACGTGTGTCTCTGCTTTCAGCACTGTATAATGGCCCTGTGCAGCAGCAGTCTCAGTGAGCTGGGCCTGCAGCTCCTCACGGACCTCCTAACCCTGAGGGATTCCTCCTATTGGCTGGTTCGTACTGAGCTGCTGGAGACCCTGGCAGAAGTTGACTTTCGGTAAGATTTTTCACTACAGTTTGGAGGGGAGGGTCTCCCAGTTACTAAATAAATAGGATCGGATGGTTGATTAGCCTTCAGGTTTTCTAGATCTGCATAAATATAAAATAAAACATCAGCAGGTTTTCACTCAAGCTCTTAAAGTCGATAAAGAGAACCCAATTAAACAAATGAGACAAGTATTGTACTTGGTCATCCCGCTGACTGAAACACCTGGCTCCTTCAGAGTAACTGCTAATCCTAGGGGTTCACATACTTTTATCACTCACAGATATGTAATATCAGATCATTTTCCTCAATAAATAAATGACCAAGTGTAATATTTTTATCTCATTCGTTTGTGTGTTCTCTTTATCTACTTTTTGGACATGTGTGAAAATCCGATGATGTTTTAGCATGTTTATGTTTTAGATGTTTATGCAGAGATACACGGATTGAGCCTTGCAGCGGTGCGGCACGGCTGTGTGTGTGTGTTACAGGCTGGTGTGTTTCCTAGAGAGGAAGGTGAAGAGGTTACACAAAGGAGAGCATCACTACATGGGGGTAAGGGAACACTGCACACACTGCTGCTTTTTAGGGTGGCTAGTCTGGAGGAATCAATGACCCAGACCCACCTAACCATGCAGCAGTTTGTTTTCCTTTTCAAACGCACTAAATTTACACCCCAACCCCCCCGGTGGATCGGGCAATTACCTGATGAGTTTAATTAGGTGTGATTAATGAACTAATGTAACCCTCCAGGACTGGAGTCAGTCATTTGTGGCCGGCTTGTTTTAGTGCTAAATGTGTTCTAAACATTAGATTTACTCTGTGTGTGTGTGTGTGTGTGTGTGTGTGTGTGTGTGTGTGTGTGTGTTTTCATGTTTTCCCCTCTCTCAGTTGTTGCGTCTGCAGGACAGAGTAATAAATGATGTAGTGATTTATTTGCTGGGTGATGACGATCCCAGAGTACGACATGTTGCTGCTTCCACCATTACCAGGTGAACACTCACATGCTGCAGACTCAAGGCTCGACTCGCACTCTCGGTACAGACTCGAGGCTCGGCTTGGACTCTCGGTACAGACTCGAGGCTCGACTCGCACTCTCGGTACAGACTCGAGGCTCGACTCGCACTCTCGGTACAGACTCGAGGCTCGGCTTGGACTCTCGGTACAGACTCGAGGCTCGACTCGGACTCGCTCTACAGACTCGAGGCTCGACTCGGACTCGCTCTACATACTCGAGGCTCGACTCGGACTCGCTCTACAGACTCGAGGCTCGACTCGGACTCGCTCTACAGACTCGACGATCATACTAGGCAGTACTAGCTGTTTTACATGTACGTGTTGTGTTTTTGTATCAGGATGGTGTCCAGGTTGTTCTACGATTGTGACCAGGCTCAGGCAGATCCAGTGGTAGCCATCGCGCGTGATCAGAGCAGCGTGTACCTGCAGCTTCTGATGCACGAGACTCCGCCTCCCTCCCAGTTCACCGTCAGCACCCTCACTCGGTGAAGAAAACTCAAAAGGACGTCTCATTATTGGACCAAACGCCGTCACATAGAGTAATAACTTCATCTGTCTTCATGTCTACACAGGACGTACCGAGGCTACAGTCTGTCGCCAAGCGTTTCAGACGTGACGGTGGAGAACAACCTTTCCCGAGTCATCACTGCCATCTCTCACGCTCTGACCTCCTCCACCTACAGAGCCCTGACTGTGAGTTTCACATGCTATGGATGTGCACCTCCGTAGTGCCCCTTTTAATCAGACCTGTGCGTGATGCTTCTCTCTTCTGTCTTTGTGCCCAGTTTGGCTGCTGTGAGGCCCTGTGTCTGATGTCCTCTGCCTTCCCAGTGTGCACCTGGAGCACAGGATGGCACTGTGGCTTCGTAAGCTCCCCCATGCTCCACACCAGCCGCTCCAGCCAGAACCGCGGGCAGGGACGCTCCTCCAGGTGAGAGCAGTGTGTATGGACAAGCAGGGAAAACAAGTTGCTTATAAGTAGACTTGGGATTAATTAAAAACACCAAACTGAACTGAACCAAGAACAAATGGAAATGGACAAACGCTATGCTTCTTCTAAAACCACATTTAGACTTCACTCTCTAGTCAGGCATTGGTGAGATGGAACCCAAGGAGAGCTTTGTGTCTCTGCAGCATGCGTTAGCCGAGCCCATGTACGTATTTAGTGTGAGATCCCTACATTCTCCCTGCAGTGTGCCTCAGTCTCAGAGTGGAAGCAGTGAAGATAGCCGGCGGTCTCTGATTGTCGGCGTAACCAGTATGGTTCTGTCCCTGCTCTCCTCCGCCTGGTTCCCTCTGGACCTGTCTGCCCATCAGGACGCCCTGCTGCTGGCTGGAAATCTGCTCGCTGGTGTGCATCTCACACTCACCACACAACACACACTCTCACTAACACCACATTACCTGATGATTGTAGTTTTTAAATGCCTTTCTTATCTATCCGTGTCGTGCTTCCATTCAAGCTGCTGCCCCAAAGTGTATGAAAAGCCCATGGGCCGGAGAGGACGACTCAGGCTCCACCCCCTCCAAACAGGAAGAGCCGTGGCCTGCTCTTAGCGACCGTACCCTGGTTGCTATGTCAGAGCAGCTGTTTTCACATCTGCTGAAGGTCCTGAACATTTGTGCTCATGTTCTGGATGACGCCTCTCCAGGCCCTGCTGCCAAGGTAACGGATAATGATGCCGTCCATGAAATAAGGCACGGGTACGAGGCGTTGGGACTCACTGCGTGCACCGTGCTCTAGCTAACGAAACGCCGTTAGGTCTTTAAATAACCAAATGTTCATCCGCAGGCCACGTTACCCTCGCTGACCAACACTCCGTCCCTGAGCCCCATCAGGAGGAAAGGCAAAGAGAAGGAAAGCAGTGAACCCAGCACCACCCCCATGAGCCCGAAGAAAGCAGGAGACAGTACCGCGGGTACGTCTGAGAGCCCGGGTTTCCAATGTCTCATCACTAAATATATAATCTGATCCAAATACAAAATGTTTAAGCTGCTATTATAAGCAATCTGTTCATAACAGGCAGACCGTCGGACAGCACGAGCACAGCTCCAGTAAGCAAATCCACTTCAGTGGGCAGCTTCTATCACCTGCCTCCTTACCTGAAGCTCTACGACGTGCTCAAAGCCACCCATGCCAACTACAAGGTCCCACAGCTTCATGATACTTAACCATGTCTGATTCATGAGTGACGGGGGTGAGGGAGACTGACCTTGTTCTTATGCTGTGTTTTTAAGGTGACTCTGGACCTCCACAGCACCAGCGAGAAATTCGGCAGCTTCCTGCGCGCAGCGCTCGGCGTCCTGGCACAGTTTTTGGAGCTGGCCACCCTGCACGACATCGGCAAAGTATGAGCACCTTCACCTTATTAGTGTAAACTCAACTTGATACAGCTGGACTAAATAGTTAAACGGTGATTATAAAACTTAACTAGTTCTGCATTTCCAATAGGAACTAGAGCAGGGCTTGATTTTTGTGGGGGGTGTCCCAATACTTTTGGCCTTGTTTGGGGACTCGTTCCAATACTTTTAGTTGTGTGCGGCGACTCCGTGTAATAAGGTTTTCCTCTCCGTGTGTCAGTGTGTGGAGGAAATCCTGGGCTACCTCAAGTCTTGTTTCACCCGGGAGCCCACCCTGGCCACGGTGTGTGTGCAGCAGGTGAGTCACCTTACCACACTCACACTCTTCTAACACCTCGCCCGGCACGTAGCACTGAGCCTCACACCTTCCCATCCCCTCAGCTGCTCAAAACCCTGTTCGGGACGAACCTGGCCTCCCAGTACGACGGAGCCTCCTCGCACCCGTGCCGCTCTCAGGGCAAAGCCCTCCGCCTGGGCTCGTCCAGCCAGAGACCGGGCCTCTATCATTACTGCTTCATGGCGCCCTACACGCACTTCACCCAGGCTCTGGCCGACGCCAGCTTGAGGAACATGGTGCAAGCCGAGCAGGAGCAGGATGCCTCGGGGTGAGTCAGCCGTCCGCGCCCGGGCTTCATCTATGGTAACTCCCTCACTGTTACGTCCTGTTCACGGCTGTGTCCTGCTGCAGGTGGTTCGACGTGAATCAGAAGGTCAGCAGTCAGCTCCGGTCCGGCATGGTGAACGCCACACGGCATCGCGGAGACAAGGTGAAGCGGGGCGGAGATCCTCTGAGAGTTTTTAGGACTAGTGATGGGCATGTGAAGGCATTTTGTAGTCGGGTCCTGAGTGCATGAAGCAAATGCTTAGAAAGTGGCTCAATAAGTTATAGAACCATGCATGTTCCATACAGTCCTGTCCAAAAGTCTTAGGCCACCATTAGCTTAGATGTACCATTGGTTTAGCAAAGGCATAATGACCATATTTTATTATTTCCTAGTGTCTTTGATGGAATTTAAACAATTTGTTTGCAGTATTAAACTGAAAACGTATGAGAAAACAGCCTCTGTAGGTTGCAGTGCTATTATGCGACTAAATTTATGGTAACTAAACCACGGTTGTGTTTCATATTACACACCATACGCAAAAAACAAGCCAAAAGGCCTTTATAAGTAAATTCCGATGCAGAATGCAGTAAAATGTGGCCTTTACCCGTGATCTAATGGCGATAATGCACCAAATATGGCCAAAGAACGTGGCAGTGACTTCTTCAGTCGTGCCCATCACTAGTAAGACCTGATCCTAGTGTCCATTGCTTTAGCGGGGCTTATCAGACGACTCGGTGTGTGTGTTTCAGAACGCCATCCACAATCACATCCGTCTGTTCGAGCCCCTGGTCATCAAAGCGCTGAAGCAGTACACCACCAGCACCTCTGTAGCTCTGCAGAGGCAAGTCCTGGACCTGCTCGCCCAGCTGGTGCAGCTCCGGGTCAACTACTGCCTGCTCGATTCAGACCAGGCGAGTCCCGTGGCATCCTAACAGCAAACAGCTGAGAGCAGTTCAGAGTGGAGTCAATGTTTGAGGGCAGTCTTAGAGTAGCTCGTGTTGTAATATGCAGTGACGAGTGAAGCTGAACGGTTGTGTGTTCCAGGTGTTCATCGGCTTTGTCCTGAAGCAGTTCGAGTACATCGAGGTGGGCCAGTTCAGGTAAACCAGAGTCCGTATGAAGCACGGTACTAAGTGTGGCCAGCGTTCTGCTGCTGCTTCACTTTGTTTCTCTGTTTGCAGGGATTCGGAGGCCATCATTCCCAATATCTTCTTCTTCCTGGTGCTGCTGTCCTACGAGCGCTATCACTCCAAGCAGATCATCAGCATCCCGAAGATCATTCAGCTCTGCGACGGCATCATGGCCAGCGGCAGGAAAGCCGTTACTCATGGTGTGCCACTCTTACCTCTTGCCATTGTTTCTGTGACCAAATGGCTTTTTCCTGTCACGTTTAATGCGTAAATTCTTCGTGAGGCTAAATCTTACTGTGCGTTTTTCCAGCGATCCCCGCCCTGCAGCCCATCGTTCATGATCTCTTTGTGCTGCGCGGCTCCAACAAGGCCGATGCCGGCAAAGAGCTGGAGACGCAGAAGGAGGTGGTGGTGTCCATGCTGCTGCGCCTCATACAGCATCACCAGGTAGAGCTGCACACACACACACAGCCTAACGTTATACTGTGATGAAGAAAGCACTAACTGTGTATGTGTAGGTGCTGGAGATGTTTATCCTGGTCCTGCAGCAGTGCCATAAGGAGAACGAAGATAAATGGAAGAGGCTGTCGAGACAGATTGCTGATGTCATCCTGCCCATGATCGGCAAGCAGCAGGTCTGTAACTCCGCTCATGTCGGTGAAAGATCGTCCTTTCCACAGGGAGTAATTCAAATCGTTACAGACCAGATGGCCATGATGTTTTGGCTCATCAGTGCATTAGACCCTCCCTATTCCTGCACGGTTGGTGCTGTGGGTCTGGGTACGATCCCAGATCAGGAATGAGAGAGTAGGGGAATTTTGGGCATTTTGTTCATGCAGGAATGGATGTTTATTAACAAATGAAATGAAGTTGACCAGAAAAAACATGGAATATCTTGTGTCCATGTAAGAGATTGAGCCTGAGACGAGTCTCGAATCTGTACGAGTGAGATGAGGAAGCAGTGTATTTGCATGTTCCGTATCGTCCTGACCTTTCTCTGGTTGGGGTTTGTGTTTTGAAAGCTGCTCATGCTCCGTTGTAAATCTGAAGACGTACGACTGTGTGTTTATGGGACCTCCCCGAACAGCGTGTGCTTATTTTCCAGATGCATCTGGATTCTCCCGAGGCGTTGGGCGTGCTGAACACGCTGTTTGAGACGGTGGCTCCGTCCTCTCTGAGACCCGTGGACATGCTGCTGAAGAGCATGTTCGTCACACCTTCAACCATGGTCAGCTCACGCTATCACAACACCTACTATCGAGTCTGTGTTGCACAGATCTGGGCAGGAGTTTATCCTGTTGGTTATTTACCATTCCTTACCATATGTCCCGCGGCAGGCCTCCGTTGGCACGGTGCAGCTGTGGGTTTCTGGCATTCTGGCCGTCCTGCGTGTGCTCATCTCCCAGTCCACAGAGGACATCATTCTGTCCCGCATCCAGGAGCTGTCCCTGTCTCCCTTCCTGCTGTCCCATCCCACAATTCATTGTCTGCGCAACAAAGACTCGTCTCCTCCAGCCGCTCCGCCCAGCGCCGCTGCGGAGGCTAACGGAGAGCCACAGCGCTTCCCTCCCGAGGAGACTTTCGCCAGGTCGGTGGAGACAATTTTAAGAGATATACGTATATACAGTGCTGTGCAAAAGTCTTAGGCCACCATTTGTTGTTTTAGCAATGCTGTGATGTCCATATATAACTTTGTCGACGTTTGGACCCAACTTCATTGCAGTCTCTGTGGGCCTTAGCAGACGTTTCACCTTTTCACCCTGTTTCCCTTCCCAAAAAGTGGCTGAAAACACCATTTGTGGTCAAGCTTCTTCAGACTGTAGATGGGTCAACTTGACATCTTGAAGCTGCCAGCTTACCACTTCCTTTTTTTTTTCTCAGTTTTTTAATAATCTATACAAATCTCCTATATTTTCTGGCTGTATTCTAATAAAGGCACTGAGAAATAATTATATATAGTTGTGATACCATTGCTAAAACAGAGGTATATCTAAACTAATGGTGTCCTAAGACTTTTGCAGAGTACTGACTTTATGATCTTACAGTACTAAATTCATAGTTATGTCCGGTCACTAAGTCATCAGCATCTGAAATCACTTGATACACTTTATCACGTTCACTTCTTGAGATTTCGGGTGGCTTCCGTTCCTGTGTTAGCTCTGTACTGTGTACGTTTAAATATGTTTATATAATGTACGCCCGTTGCCATATAAACAACACATCTTCACTCTAAGAATGATAAAACACAGACAAATGGGCCGACAGTGAAGTCCAAGCTTTCCTGAGCTCCTCCCAAATGAGTTTCTGGATCAGTTTGGTGTGAAAGTGGCTTCTGATCCTCTTGATCTTGTCCTTTGTCAGATTCCTGCTGCAGTTGGTGGGAGTGCTGCTGGACGAAATCTCCAGTAATCAGCTGAAGGTGGATATGACTGAACAGCAGCACACTTTCTACTGCCAGCAGCTGGGCACTCTGCTCATGTGCCTCATCCACATCTTCAAATCAGGTGAACACACAATCCTGAAGCTGGACCCGTTTCATTTACCCACACATCTTGTCCTCTGTTGTAGTTTTAAATATTTAAATAGCCTTTCTGACCGGAATCTCGTCTCGGGCCGTACGTCTGTCACAGCACCGTTTGTGTTCCTGTGTTGATCCCTTTCCGCGGTGCAGGAATGTTCCGGCGCATCACGGCTGCAGGCAGTCGGCTGCTGAAGGCAGAGGGGGCAGAGGCTGGCACTTTCTACCCCCTGGATGGGCTTAACGACATGGTGCTGCAGCTGATCACAACTCACCCCTCACTGGTGCTGCTCTGGTGCCAGGTGCTCCTCATCATAAACTACACTAATTACAGCTGGTGGACCGAGGTGCACCAAACTCCCAGGTGTGTTCAGGACGTCTACCACGGACTGGGTTCATTCACTTATTCTGTTTGATGCCATGTAATAGGAGATTGTGTGTGGATATTTATCGTATAGTTCAAATGGCGACGTCTTTAGGGAAATGGTTCCCGATTCCGAAAGTGCAAAAATATTCTCCTGAATTTGTAGTGAGTCTGAGACGAGTCCTGCATCTGTGCTGTGAGTCTGAGACGAGTCTTGAATCTGTAGTAAGTGAGTCTAAGATGAGTCTTGAATCTGTAGTAAGTGAGTCTAAGATGAGTCTTGAATCTGTGCTGTGAGTCTGAGACGAGTCTTGAATCTGTAGTGAGTGAGTCTAAGACGTAATGAGTCTTGAATCTGTAGTGAGTCTAAGATGAGTCTTGAATCTGTTCTGTGAGTCTGAGACGAGTCTTGAATCTGTAGTGAGTGAGTCTAAGACGAGATGAGTCTTGAATCTGTAGTGAGTCTAAGATGAGTCTTGAATGTGTAGTGAGTCTAAGAGGAGTCTTGAATCTGTGCTGTGAGTCTGAGACGAGTCTTGAATCCGTAGTGAGTGACTCTAAGACGAGATGAGTCTTGAATCTGTAGTGTTTGAGTCTTAGTCTTGTCTCTCTAGTGCGAGTCCGAGATGAGTGTTGACTCTGTAGCATGAGTCTTGAGTCTGTAACGTGCCAGAGTTGATTTTGAGTTGAGTTTACAATGTGTGTCTGTGTCAAGTCTGACTCGGGTCCCAAGTCGATTCGAGTCAATTCATGAGTCTCTGGCGTTGCATCTTACAAAATAGTACAACTGGTTCATTGAGCCGTCTGTGATTTGATTCCTGTCTGAATGATTAATTAATGTAATTGACTCAGACCTTCATGGATGATAACCTTTTATTTAGAAAATGCATATAAAGTATCTGTTCTAACCATCCTTTCATGCTGTCTTTATCTCCAGGAGGCACAGCTTGTCCAGCACTAAGGTTCTGAGCCCTCACTCGTCCGGGGAGGGGGAGGACCAGCGGCCGGAGGGAAAGCAGGCCATGTGTAACAGGGAGATCGTCTGCAGAGGGGCGCTCATTCTCTTCTGTGATTATGTGGTGAGACTCACCTAGCAGGTCAAGACCGGTCACTCTGATTCTCAACCTCGTTCATGCATTCAGTCGTTCAACCGTTCTCCCTCTCAGTGCCAGAACCTGCACGATTCAGAGCACCTGACCTGGCTGACGGTGAATCACGTGAGGGATCTGATCAGCCTGTCTCACGAGCCTCCTGTGCAGGACTTCATCAGCGCAGTGCACCGTAACTCTGCAGCCAGCGGCCTCTTCATCCAGGCCATCCAGTCCCGCTGCGACAACCTGACTACTGTACGACACACACACACACACACACACACACACACACACACACACAGACTTAGTTATTATGGTCGGTATATGGTTATATAGCATCGCTATAGCAGCCACCTGGGATAACATAGCAACCAACTTGCAACACCATGGCAACCATCTAGCAACACTATAGCAACCATCTGGGACACCGTAGCAACCACCTAGCAACATCATAGCAACCACCTGGGACACCATAGCAACAACATAGCCCTGACCTACCAAAACTGTTGCACCTTATTGACCATGTAGCATGAGCCTAACAACTGGAATCCACTTTATCTGCAACCATACTTTTTCTTCAGGAGATGCATGTTTCTAGTTATCATTATTATTATTACGGTTTCTACACCGGTTCTTTTCCTATGTGTTTGCCCCTGTGCAGCCGCTGATGCTGAAGAAGACACTCCAGTGCCTGGAGGGCATTCACCTCAGTCAGTCTGGAGCTCTGCTCTTACTTTACGTCGACAAGCTGCTGAACACCCCCTTCCGCGTGCTGGCCCGCATGGTGGACACGCTCGCCTGCAGACGCGTAGAGATGCTGCTCGCCGAAACTTTGCAGGTCACACCCACACACACACACACACACACACACACACACACACACACAAATGTGACATTACACACTGCCATTTACAAGGCTTCCAAAACTATTTAGGCTGTCGGGTCCCTGAGCAAGACCTTTAAACCCACAATCGCTTGAATTGTAAGACTGTATCAATTGTTAAGGCCTATGCAGTAGGGGTGATTACTAGAAAGGACCAAAAAAACCCAGATACTAGTTGGAGCAGATTGTTACGACCGGTGGAAAAAGTCTGAGCTTTAAATGGGTGTAAACGATGCACAAAAATGATCTCTCTGTCTTTCCTGTGTGTAGAACAGTGTAGCTCAGCTGCCTGCGGAGGAGCTGGACCGGATCCAGCAGTACCTCCAGACCAGCGGCCTAGCTCAGAGGTACTGGTACTGAACCGATTCGCTCGTTCAGCCTTAATGATGAATCAGTCTGCCTGTTTCTCGTCTGTTATGTCGTTTAAGAGCCTTGCTCTCTCTTACAGGCATCAGCGGTTCTACTCCCTGCTGGACAGGTTCAGAGCCACGGTCAACGCCCAAACCACAAGCCCCTCCCCTCCTGTCACGTCACACCCGCTGGACGGGGATCCGCCCCCTGCACCTGAGAATGTGGTCGCCAGTAAGGTGAGAGTGATGTGGTTTGTGGTACTGGTCTGATATTTTTAGTATGATGTTAACTGTGTGTGTGTGTGGGTGGGGTACACAGGATTGGTACGTTTCCCTGGTGACGTCTCAGTGCTCTCTGAGAGGAGAAGGAGCGCTCTACGAGACGACCGACCTGCTCACCAAACTGCCCCAGTCTGACCTCATTGCCATCATGGCAAGCAAGGTACGTCTCTAACAAAGGGTTGGCGTAAATGGCATACTTTGTGGAGTTTGGTATGTTCTCCAAGCTGCACTGATAGAATAAAAAGAAATATCGAATATAAGAAATATTGTACAGAGATATTGCGCTGATGGAATAGGGCATTTTGTTTACAATTTTAAACCGCAAGTTTCTTGTAACTTCTCTTGTTTGCAAAGGACTAAAGTTTCACTGTTAAAAAGAACAAGACCATGTGTGTGGTTTACGATACGGAAATAAAAAAGGAATGTCTTTTGTGAAATGTAAAATCAGTAATCGTGAGGAAAAACGCATCGTGAATGGAATCGTATCGATACACCCCTGTTTGTTAATGTGTTTTATGGGCTATATATCATAGCATATACAAATGCATCCCCTGCTTATTGTGTTTTTCCTTAATTATTCTTTATATTTATTCCTACTCTTAAAGTTTTGCAGTATTTTTCGTGATGTGTAGCGTTTTATGCTGTCTCTCTCAGGACTTTAATCTCAGCCTGCTGGCTCCGTGTTTGAGCGTCGGCTTGCAGAGGCTGTGCAGAGACCAGGGGGCGGTGCTTTTCGAGACCACCCTCGACACCACGTTCGAGCGGCTGACCGGCATCACGGCACTTCTTCCCTCGCCTCATCGGCCCCTGCCCCTCTCCTCTCGACCCTGCACGGACTCCTCGTACCAGAGCATGCTGGGCAGCCTGTACGGTGAGGCTTGTACTCTATTAATCTGGACGTTCCCTGAGGCGGTTCTAAATCGGCGTGTTCAGCATCGTACCCGGTGCATAGTGGAACATTTTACTTTAGATCCCTGCTTAAGTGTGTGTGTGTGTGTGTGTATGTGTGTGTGTGTGTGTTGCAGGTGAGCCAGGTTTCTATCAGACAGTAATGAGTGTGTGTGGGGCTCTGAGTCAGTACCTGCTGTCGCTGCCCAAGCTGCCCTCGGCTCTGCACATCAGTCCTGCTACAGAACATCTCATCGCCTCCTTCAGCACCCTGGCCATCGAGGTACAGACCAAGGGTGTCCAAATGATACCCTGCTGAAATAATCAGAACCACTGACTGTCATGTAGGTCTGCGGTATATAAGAAAAAGATAGAGTCCTTTCGAGCATTCAGGCGTGAATTAGATATGACAGATTTGTCGGATGGACGATAAATGGTGCGTTACCCGGCCTCTTAATTTGAAATGAATATATTTATAGACAGGTCTCAGCAAACTACAAGCAGAACTACAAGTCAGGGTCTTTTCTCAGCACCCAGATGCAAGCGCCTATGAAAGCATATTAAGTATAGCTGTATAAACAGCAGATCTTTGGTTAAAAATGAATTAAAAAACACTTTACCGAGCCTAATGCGAAGGAGGAGATGCAACACACTCTCTCTCTCTCTCTCTCTCTCTCCGCCTGCAGCTGGTTGCTTGGCGTTTGCTGCAGGACCGTCTGCCTCTCAGTACGGACCTGCAGATGAGCGTGACCTGCTTATGTCTGGCCCTGCAGCAGCCCGCCGTGTGGGCGCACTTCGCCTCTCGAACCTACCTCACACACACCCGCTCTGTCATCCAGTGCGTCCAGCTGCTCATCTACGCAGGTGTGTGTGCAGGGTGAAGCAGTCAGTGCTTACACTAGAGCTGTTTGGACTCAGAGCTACAGATATATACACAGACTATGGTCAGTGAAGTGTGTGTGTGTGTGTGTGTGTGTGTGTGTGTGTGTGTGTTACACAGTTGCGGTTGGTCCCGGTGACCAGCTGGTGAGGCCCGAGAGGAAAACATCCCCTGCCGATGGAGGCTCTGAGGAGGACCAGGTGGATTCGGCGGCGGACGGTACGTCTCACACACCATCACACAGAAGGGACATAGAGTTCCCCCGATGGAAGAGCCCCCCCCAGATGTGTGCGTTTCCTTTTCAGAGCCGTGTGAGCAGAGGTGCTGTGAGATCATGGCCGAGCTGGTGGAAAGCCTCCAGAGCGTCCTGGCTCTCGGCCACCACAGGAACAGGAACGTCCCGCCGTTCCTCACCCCCACCTTTCGGAACGTAGTCATCAGTCTGGCCAGGCTGCCGCTCGTCAACAGCTACACACGGGTCCCCCCGCTGGTCAGCACCGCCGCCCGTGGGCTTCAAACTCTGGAGGGTCGGACGTGTGTGAGATGTAATTAAAGCGCACTGCGTTTGTTTCGCAGGTCTGGAAGCTGGGCTGGTCCCCCAGGCGCGGAGGGGAGTTTGGGACGGCGCTGCCCGAGATCCCGGTCGAGTTCCTGCAGGAGAAGGACGTCTTCAGAGAGTTCCTCTACCGCATTAACGTTCTAGGTACCATACATATACAGTACACACACGGTCTGAGGTTCTCAGTAGCTGACGGTGCCTAACCCGAGGGTTCGGTTTGGATGCAGGGTGGAGCAGCAGGACCCAGTTTGAGGAGACTTGGGCCACTCTGTTAGGGGTGCTGGTCACCCAGCCCATAACCAACGATCAGGAAGAGGACCCTCAGCAAGAGGTAACCTGATTTTTGTATTTTGGTTTTTGGGACTGTGGTAGCCTAGTGGTTAAGATACTGGGATATGGACCAGAAGGTCCAGGGTTCAAATCTCTGTGAAGCTACCACTGGTGGGTTCTTGAGCAAGACCCTTAACTCACAATTGCAATATTATATCAGTTGTAAGTCGCTCTGGATAAGGGCGTCTGCTAAATGACAATTTTTAGTGTTTGTTTGTTTTTACATCATGGGTTCTTTTTCGGTTGCCAAATCTGCTTGAAATCCCCGTTCAGTTCAAATGAATTTTCCAGGCTGAGAACCAGCGCTTTATGAATCCGAAAGTCTTAGGCCTCCATTAGCTTTGCCGTTTTAGCAATGGTATAATGAACGTATATAATTATTTCTCAGTCTCTATTAAGATACGGACAGGAAATGTGTGCACACAATTTTAAAAAACACACAATTTTCAGAACAAAAGGCTTCCGCTGGCAAAAAGTATCTTGTTTGACCTCCCAGAAAATGTAGTTTCTTGGCTGCTACCCTTCCAAAAAGACCTTTTCTGATTAATGCTGACTGTAGAAGGGTCAGCTTGTTACCCCAGTGAAGCCGCCAGAGGCTTAAAAATGTAATGGTGGCCTAATACTTTTTTACGTCAAATGCGAAAAACTGAGTACCGACAGAATAATGTAAATTGAATGAATAGCATATTTGTAAATAAATAAAACAGTCGAGACACTGGATGTGAGTAGAGTGCTGAGGTACGACTCTGTACATAATGCGTGTGCTAGGAGGACATGGAGAGGACTCAGATTAACGTCCTGGCGGTGCAGGCCATCACCTCCCTGGTGCTGAGCGCCATGACTCTACCTACAGCCGGGAACCCTGCGGTCAGCTGCCTGGAGCAACAGCCACGCAACAAGAGCCTCAAAGCTCTGGATACCAGGTGTGTTAGTGATTACCCTAAAAGAGTAAAAAAGTCTCCACGAGCTTAATGAATGTCAGAAACGCTGCAAGAACAGTTTGTTGGTGTTGCTCTGCAGGTTCGGGCGTAAGCTGAGTGCCATCAGGGGCGTAGTGGAGCGGGAGATCCAATCCATGGTGTCCAAGAGAGACAATGTAGCCACACACTTCCCTTACCAAGCCTGGGACCCGGTACCTTCCTTATCGTCTTCAACCTCGGGTAAGGCTCCTCTCCTAAGGCTGTGCACGTCCAGGAGTGGAAACGCTTCCCTGTATCAGTCTAAATAAAGCTCCTGTTTGTTCAGGCACACTAATCAGCCATGAGAAGCTCCTGCTGCAGATCAACACCGAGAGGGAAATGGGCAACATGGACTACAAACTCGGACAGGTCAGAACCCTTAAGAACTACAAACCCCACAGTGACGCACTACAGTAACCCCCGACTAGTGAATGCTGTCCGTTTTTATAGGTGTCTATTCATTCAGTGTGGCTGGGGAATAATATCACTCCCCTAAGAGAGGAAGAGTGGGGCGACGATGAGGAGGATGATACCGACGCTCCTGCGGCCGCCTCGCCCCCGACATCCCCGATTAACTCCAGGTGAGGTTACGCTGTACATGCCGTGAGGTGAGGCGCCGCTCCTGTGGTGGACGTCTTTAAAACGAGACCTGTTTCGTCCCACTCAGGAAGCACCGAGCTGGGGTGGACATCCACTCCTGCTCCCAGTTCCTCCTGGAGCTCTACAGTCAGTGGATCCTGCCGGGCATGCCCAGCAGCAGGAAGACCCCGGTGGTGCTCGTCAGTGAGGTGGTGCGATCGGTGAGTGGGGGGCGGGGGTCAAGCTTTCAGGTTTAATGCTAAGAGGGACTTCATTATACAGGTATGCATTCCCATGGTCAGTGTTCTGACTGTACTTCACTGACGATATAAAAAAAGCTGAAATGCACGAAGCCATCTACAGAGCGGAGGTTGTAGTTCACACCCCATTTAAAACGTGTTGTTTCTTTCTTCAACACCAATCGATATTTTGTGCTGAAAAATAGTTTTGTACTTGTGCTGTCAGGCTGTGGTGGCCTCCACTGTACTCCTGTCCAGCGATAACCAGAGATCATTTTTCTCATGAATCAGTTTTGCTTGCTCATATTCACACCTGAAAGAGATCTCTGTGTGTGTCTCTCTCTCTCTCTCTCTCTCTCTCTCTCTCTCTCTCTCTCTCTCTCTCTTTCTCTTTCTCTCTCTCTCTCTAGCTGCTGGCGGTATCTGATCTGTTCACCGAGCGGAACCAGTTTGACATGATGTTCTCCACCCTGATGGAGCTGCAGAAGGTTCACCCTCCAGAGGACGAGATCCTCAACCAGTACCTCGTTCCTGCTCTCTGCAAAGCAGCCGCTGTTCTGGGCATGGTATATTTTTATTATATCGTCCAGCCCTACCGTGCATATTTTTGTGTCATTCTATGATATTTTCTGTTTTATTATACTCTTCATAATATTTCATGTTCTCTAAAATGTTGTTTAGCTATTATAGCTATTATATATTTACATAAGCCGTTACTATACACTTATGAAACTAATATGTAAGTGAATACCTATGGAAATGTCTAAGTGTGTGTGTGTGTGTGTGTGTGTGTGTGTGTGTGTGTGTGTGTGTGTGTGTGTGTGTGTGTGGGGTTCAGGATAAGGTCACGGCAGAGCCCGTGTGCCGGCTGTTGGAGTCGACGTTGAGGAGCACCCACCTGCCCAGCCGAATCGGAGCGCTGCACGGAGTCCTGTACGTGTTGGAGTGTGACCTGCTGGACGACACGGCACGGCAGCTCATACCCACCATCAGCGAATACGTGCTGTCCAACCTCCGAGCCGTCGCCCAGTGAGTGACACCCACACACACGCACACACACACGTGCCACATTCTCACCAGCATAAACACCTTCTTTAAGAGGCCCTGTTTAACAGGCTTGGTTACACAGGGACTCACCCCAGGGCTGTGCGATACGGACAAAAACAGATATCGCGATACTTTCTGAGATTTTGTGGATAACGATAATCAGACGACACTCAGCATCAGTGGGTGACCGATACAGGTTTTTTATATATGGACGCCGATATGCAGTCACAATTCATTATGTTATCATATATATCATATTGTTGCAGCTGATGAAACTAATAACAATAAATGAGACACCAAGTTGCTGAACTTGAATGAACCTTTGTTTAAGCTCTAAAAGCAGTTTCTGTTTGCACTTATAAATAAAAACGTACAAGTTGTATCGCTCTCAACTACATCAGCGTTTCATAAGCGCGCTGTGCAAGATCATCTGGTTTCACCCGATTGAGACATCGCCTTCCACTAGAGGGCAGTAAGATATCAGCTTTGTGTTCAACTAAACAAGCCAATGGTTTCAGACTGGGTAAGTAAATGGAGTAAATTGAGACTAGATCTTCATTACAATTTCAGTGAATATGCTTTTTTGTGACTTTTTTATTTGGTGGTGTGCCTTGTGCTGTTTCCAACGTGAAATATGTGGCTTAAAAATGTTTGGAGACAGGATCATGTTCTTTCTGGGGAAAAAATAAGGTGTAAATACTTTCAAAAAATGAACAGAGCAGTGCAGATTTTTTGTAATCCCAGTTCCAGTTAAAAGCAGTAAGCTGTAATGCTGGAACAGTTATAAACTGAACCTCATCTCAGCATCTCTCTGTTTTCAGACACTCGGTAGTCCCGGTCTGTCGCTACTTTGCTTCCTTCAAAAACGTGTCTGTAGAAGTCTTGCATCATATTAGCTTGCTCTTGTTAATAAGGTTTTACAAAATCCCCCCCAAAACAATCAAGATACCTTTTTTTTTTTTTTTTTATTATCATCAGTATCAGTGACCATAAGTATATAGCCATCATTTGCATACAGGTTTTTCTGGGGTCTTTCGATGACACACGTGCCCCTCTCTCTGTGTGTGTTTCAGATGTGTGAACCTACATAATCAGCAGCATGTTCTGGTGATGTGTGCTGTCGCCTTCTACATGATGGAGAACTACCCGCTGGATGTGGGACCCGAGTTCAATGCAACGGTCATCCAGGTAACGCCAGACCTCCATTCAGGAGGAAATGGAGTCTGATTTTACAGTGACTTTATTCATTGGGGATCTTATGATTCACCGCCGGCTCGAGCCTTAAGGCCTTTTCACGTCAGGTTTTGAAAAAGAACAAGCGTATATCAACGCCGTCCCTCACACCGAGTCCGAAACTGATGTGCCGAGGCACTGCGTAAAGTGTTTAATTGGAGCCTGTTCTAATTTCTGCATTAAAGTCAGGCTGACCAATCAGAGCTCGGTCGTTGGGCAGAACAGCTCATCAAGAGCTTATAGGACAAGCAACAGGCTGCCTCTGATAACATGGACCTCATTCCAAACATGGACATCATTCCATTTGCCATAAATGCACTCTGAGGAGGACGAAAATAACATCTCAGAGGGAGGTTTTCAGTGGTGGGATAGTTTATATATTTGGGGAGAACTCTCAGCGCGAACAAAATTAGAAGGCACATATGACGTCAGAGGGAAATAAAAAGCTTAAAGAGAAGTTTAAAGAAACTGAGGACACAAACCTAAGAAGCGGCCGTGGCAGAATTACATGCTTCCTAACATGACCATTATAGAAGCGCTGTTCCTGTTATTTGGTCAATAACAAAAGTTCAACTCAATACTCAAACTCAAGTCTTGCTTGTTTATCGGTGACCAAATACTTATTTTCCACCATAATTTACAATTACATTCTTTAAAAATCCTACAGTGTGATTTCCTGGATTTTTTTTTTCATTTTGTCTCTCATAGTTGAAGTGTAGCTATGATGTAAATTACAGACCTCTCTCATCTTTCTAAGTAGGAGAACTTGCAACATCTGTAGCTGACTAAATACTTTTTTGCCCCACTATATTCCACCAGATCTTTCATTTAATATCCATGTTTTTAGAGGCAGTGTGTTGCACGTCCTATAAGCTCTTGGTGAACTGTTTTGCCCGACAGCTGAGCTCTCATTGGATCATGCAGTGTCGCAGTTTCATTTTAAAAAACTTTGCGTGTGAAAAGGACTTGCTCTGGACAAGGGCGTCTGCTAAATGTTAACATATTCATTCTCTCTCTCTCCCCAGCTGTGTGGCTCGATGCTGTCGGCCAGCGAGGAGGCCACTCCCTCCATGATCTACCACTGCGCCCTGCGAGGTTTGGAGCGCTTGCTCCTGTCCGAGCAGCTGTCCCGGGTTGACGCGGAGACTCTGGTCAAGCTGAGCGTGGACCGCGTGAACATGCCCAGCCCTCACCGCGCCATGGCCGCCCTGGGTCTCATGCTCACCTGCATGTACACAGGTGTGCCTGGAGAGGAAGGCAGGACACATTTCAGCTCATCTTTTACCCCCCCATACTAACCAAACGTCTCGGATCCGCCCCCACCCCTGCTAACACGGGACACGCCTACATCCTGCCCTAACGCCCTGCTTAGAACAAATAATAATAACCAGAGCCATTAATGGGAGTGATGCTATTGAATGCCTTTTTTGGCCATATATGGACATGGTGTAAATGATTAGTCACATGACCAGGAATGGTTACTTCCCAATTGATTTGATGTTTTGGGTATCTGCAGGGAAGGAGAGAGGGAGTCCCGGCCGCCCGGCTGATGCAGATCCCACGGCTCCTGATAGCGAGTCTGTTATCGTTGCTATGGAGCGCGTTTCGGTCCTCTTCGACAGGTACGAGCCACGCGTCTACAGCTGATATGTAGATACGTACGTATATGTACGTTATGCACTCCATTGTTGTTCAGTGTTCTCTTGATAGTGGACTTGAAACAGGAATATTAACCAGTAATCTTTAGTTGCTTAGCAGTTACCCTGGAGGTTGATATCCTTTCACTCGCAGATGTGTAATATTTTGTCTTTTCCTTATGGCAATGAGAGTGGCAAAAAAAAAATATTGTGTTTTATTGATGTTTTAGCTCATATTTACGCAGAAAAACATCAAATCGAAAAGATTCACAACATTTTAAGCAGTTCCTCGCCTAGTCCGTTCCTTTGTTTGTTACTCTACGGATAGGTGTGACTATTCGGCTATCCCCCCACCTTTGCTCACCCTGATCGTTTCTTTGGATGCAGGATCCGTAAGGGATTCCCCAGCGAGGCGCGGGTGGTGGCCCGGATCCTGCCCCAGTTCCTGGACGACTTCTTCCCACCGCAGGACGTCATGAACAAAGTCATCGGAGAGTTCCTGTCCAACCAGCAGCCTTACCCACAGTTCATGGCCACAGTGGTTTATAAGGTGGGTCCGTTTAGCCGGGAGTACAATGCTTGATTCTGATTGGCCGGCAGGTTTGACTCGCCGTCTCTGGTCGCAGGTGTTCCAGACCCTACACGCCACCGGTCAGTCGTCCATGGTGCGAGACTGGGTGCTGCTTTCGCTTTCCAACTTCACGCAGAGAACGCCCGTCGCCATGGCGATGTGGAGCCTTTCCTGCTTCTTCGTTAGCGCCTCCACCAGCCAGTGGATTTCTGCCCTGTATCCTCTGACATCGTGCACACGCCTCCCTTCCTCCTTACTGTTTGTGTAGCAGTTAGAGCTGAAATCACAGTGGGCGGTGTTTGACTCAGCTGGTGCTTAAAATAAACTAAGCAGAAAGATGAGTAGGTGCGAGACCGTGGCTGCAGAGTTTTGGATGCACTGGGGAGGACATGAAGGTTTAGCTGGTAAACCGTAGAGCAGAGGCTTACAGTAATCTAACCTAGAAGTAATAAAAGCATGCACCAGAATCTCTGCGTCTTTAAAGGTGAGGAATAAGAATGCATGTAGAAATAGAATGTTCTGAAGGGGTAAAGTCCTAACCTTAACACTAAGGGAGTAAAACCCTAACCTTAGCGGGTAAAACCTAACCTTATTCTTAGGAGTTAAAACCCTAAGAGAGTAAAACCCTAACCTTGCGGGGTAAAACCCTAACCTCAGGGGGTAAAACATTAACCTCGTGGGGTAAAAATCCTAACCTGAAATCTTAGGGGTTAAAACCCTAACCTCAGGAGGTAAAACCCTAAACTTAGGGAGTAAAAACCCTGACCTCGGGGGGTAAAAGCCCTAACCTCGGGGGGTAAAACCCTAACCTCGGGGGGTAAAACCCTAACCTCGGGGGGTTAAAACCCTGACCTCGGGGGGTAAAAGCCCTAACCTCGGGGGGCAAAAACCCTAAACTTAGGGGGCAAAAACCCTAAACTTAGGGGGCAAAAACCCTAAACTTAGGGGGTAAAAACCCTAAACTTAGGGGGTAAAAACCCTAACCTCGGGGGGTAAAAACCCTAACCTTGGGGGGTAAAACTAATTTTGGGGGGTAAAAACCTTAACCTCGTGGGGTTAAAACTCTAACCTCGGGGGGTAAAGACACTAACCTTAAATCTTAAGGGTAAAAACTCTAACCTTGGGGGGTAAAACTAATTTTGGGGGATAAAAACCCTAACCTTGGGGGGTAAAAACACTAACCTTAAATTTTAAGGGTTGAAACCCTAACCTCAGGGGGTAAAAACTGTAACCTTGGAGGGTAAAACTCTAATTTTGGGGGTTAAAAATCCTATACTTAGGGGGCAAAAACCCTAACCTCGGGGGGTAGAAACACTAACCTTAAATCTTAAGGGTTGAAACTCTTACCTCAGGAGGTAAAACTCTTACCTCGGGGGGGTAAAACCCTAATTTTAGGGGGTTAAAACCCTAACCTTAAATCTTGGGGGTAAAAACCCTAACCTTGGGGGGTAGAAACACTAACCTTAAATCTTAAGGGTTGAAACTCTAACCCTTGGGGGTAAAACCCTAACCTTAAATCTTAGGGGTAAAACCTAACCCTGGGGGGGTAAACCTCAGCAACAGAAAGTGGTAAGGCTGCTTTGAGACAGTGCTCCGTTATAAAAAGTGCTACAGAAATAAACCCATCTGAGAATGCTAAGCTAGCAGTGTGATGTATTTTGGATGAATATTAGCAGTTAGGATTTGAGTTCTTCTTTAATCCTCCTCCCTCCCCTCCGCCCCCGTTGTCCTTAACTCGACGGTTCCTCCAGCCTGCCTCACGTGATCAGCCGCATGGGTAAGGCGGACACGGTGGACGTCAGCCTGTTCTGCCTGGTGGCCCTGGACTTCTACCGGCACCAGATCGACGAGGAGCTGGACCGGCGCTCCTTCCAGTCCGTGTTCGAGACGGTGGCGTCGCCGGGCAGTCCGTACCACCAGCTGCTGTGCTGCCTGCAGAGCGTCCACCGGGACACGTCTCTGTGAGGCACAGCTGGATGGACCCTGACCGGACCGGACTGTTGACCATGCTAATCCAGACTGACGGGCACACACATCTCACTATTGGAAGCTGAGCATAGGACCAACCCTCAGAGGGCAGCAGTGTCGTGCTGCTTGTAGTCCCGATATTTGGAAGCACAAATCGTTGGTGGCTAACGTGAAGCAAAAACGAATGTCTTTAGTTGATTTGCTCGCAGATTCTGATTCGATCTTTAAGCTTTTAGTCGACATGTAGAACGGTTCTCTCCGGCCTAAATGCGCTCTTTCTCTCGGTTAAATCATTCCTGTGCACACGCCCGTCCCTGTCCGCCGGGATCTCGCCGTGTCCCGCGACTTTCCGCTTCTCTCTCACCTCCAGTCTGTTGTTTTTATGCCTAAAGTTTTACAAGGAAGGTGGAAGCCCTGCGAAATGTGACGGGGCTCTAAATAGCCATTTTAGATTCAGAACCATCCCAATTCCGGTTCGATTTTCCTTTAACTTCTCGGGATGCCGTTCAGACCGATCGGATTTCTGATGCTGTCTTTTTGCGATCTTGTTCTTGAGATCTTTGAATGTCCACAGACCGGTTCGCCCCCCGATTCCTCAGTCTGAGCGCTCGGCCCGAACGACCCCACGACTGTACATAGCAGCTCGAGTCCATGACGCGTCTTGTGTAGTGAGTCCCGCAGCATGCCGTGTCTGCTTTTGGTATTAAACCGTGACGTGATGCTTAAAACGCACCGATCCCCCGGCATGCTCGCTGGCGCCCTCTCTCTCACGGCCTGTCGGTCCGGTCGCAGTCCGGTCCTTGCTTCTTCTGTCCAGTGCTCGTGGTGTAGAGAGTCAGAAATATCCAGCCTGTGAGTACAGGTGTTCCCTTGTATAGAGACGCTCGATGTTCGCTCCAGATTCTGTATCGTGATCAGTACCTCTTCAGATCCTCCAAAAAAGCCTGAACAATGCAAGATCCGTTCACTCGGGTCGCGCTCGTGACCACGCCCGACCTGCATCCGCTTGCTTATCGCTTCGGGAGATCACCGTATTCAGAAACAAGGCGCGCTCTTAATCCGTGTAGTACCGGAAGCGATGACGGCCCCCGCGCTGGAGCTTCCTCGGCCTCGCCTCGCCTCGCATCGTGTTAAGTATTGCCTCACCTCTGCAACTCGGTCGAATAAAGACAAAGTCCTATTTAATGTAATGCCATATTTTAATATAAAAGTACTGGAAAGATTATAATGTAGTAATAAAACCAATAAAATGTCTCACAATGGTGGCTTTTTGCTCGTTCGCATTTGTTTTCATTCCGTGCTCTGTTCCTTTCTCATGATTGTGCACCTTGTATGCAGAAACATTTCATATAATGTACTCACTGGCAAAAATAATGACGCACCCAGATAGAAATGTGAGCCCCAAAACAGATCAGGCAGATGTGTACAAGATTATAGGTGTGGTCTGATTAGATCCTGGGTCTCACCACAAGAGGGTGCAAGAGTGCTTCCCTGCTAGAGCTGCCCTATAAAAAGGCTCTCGGATGCTAGTTTTGGGCAGTGTACCTTTTGCATATGTGACGCACTTGAAGACATTTTTTCCAGTTGACAGGCTTTGACGGGGCGCATCATTAGACTGAGAGATCTTTAGGTCTGGGCCGTTCTGACCTAGCTGGTAGGAGGTGCTGGGAGCAGTGGTTTTATGGGGGCACACACATATGATGAACAGGCTCTGGATGGCCCTGACAGACCCCCAGTAGAGAGGATCAAGTAGGGGCAGCTCCTACAGTTTGGTTATCCACCAGCCAGACACGGGGCACCTTCACTACATCTCTGCCCGGACCATTTCCAGGAGCCATGTGGAACCTGTACATCTTGTATCCAGGCTAGAGGCGGCCTAACAGGGTAACTAGAGCCTCCTTTCAGTTGTATGTTTTTCCCCTATAAACTCATCCTTTCACTCTAATATTGTATCATCACTGCATTTATAAATATGAAGTTTGATTAGATTTTTTAGTCAGTGTGTACATAAATATAATACATTTATATAGTGTATATTTCATATACTATATAAAGTATGTAGGCGCATATCTGCTGGACCAGAATGAAAATTTAAATCCCACCTTTACCAGGCTGCCACTCTTCGGTCCTTGAGCAAAAACCCTTAACCCACACTTTCTTAGAGTGAGACTATCAGTGTGTCTCTGGATAAGGGTGTCTGCTAAATGTAACTGGAACTGCTTACACTCCTTTTATAACCTGCGCTCTTAGATAATGCATCTAAAGTAAACTCGGTGCCTTACAGTGCGTAAGTTTTCACCCCCTCTTGAACTTCCACAGTTTTCAGCATTATAGTTTGGAATTAAAATTCACGTAACCTGGTTGTTTAATATTTGACTGATGCTCATACACCGATCAGCCAAGACATTAAAACCCTAATTATCTCCGTACAACAGTGCATGTTTGTTTAAGTATGTAGTAAAGGATTGCATTCAGTTTATATCATTTATCATTTATATTTTTCTCCCCACGACCCTGACTAGGAAGAGCAGGGGTTCAATTGTGGGAAAGAACCTTCATTCAAATTATACACAATTATTTAATTTATTTAGCATATTATTATTGTTGTATGTTATATAATGTTTAATTGGTTCTTTATTTTTTAAATTATTTAAATATGTAAGTAGTTAGATTTTAATTATTTTTATAGTTACTATTTTTTATTGCGTTTTGTGTCGTTGATGCCTGAGGTAAGGGGTAACTAGTACTGTGGTGAATAGCCGTTGATGCTAATGTGACGTTAGATAAAACAAATAAAACCCGAACAGAGTAACACCAATGGACCAGGCGGTTCACAAACTTTTTCCGACTAAAACACAAGAGATGCTAACAGTTGCGTGTCCGTAATGTAGACAGAATGAGTTCATTATGATCAGACGAAGCTCAAACTTCATGTTTGCATAGGAATTAATGTAACAATCGTCTTGTCAGTAACTGTTACTATAGAGATTGGGTTGCAGTCTTGAGGTCACGTGACCCTGAAGGTCCAGAAGGTCCACTCCTTAAAAACACTTCCACCCTGAGCTCCCCTGATCCGCTCTCTGATCCCCTCAGCACATGTTTGCACCGCTCCAGCCCCGCAGGAAGAAGAAATCGAGTTTAATTCAGCCGGAAAAAGAGTCACAGCATGGACGTAACGTTCCTAAATAACGGAATCTGGACCAGAACATAACGGATGAATCGACTCCTAACCGTCCGGTGAGTCCAGCACGCGCTCTTAAGCGCTTTTCTGAGCTTTTCGGGGGTTATTTAAGCATTGCTGTGTTTAATTAGGATGGGAGATGTTTAATAAGGGTGGAACACAACTTCTTTGTGGTAAAGCGATGCATATTTTATGGTGTCAGTCTCACAGCGTTCCTCCATCAAGCAGCTGTTCTTCAGCAAACAATAGCGATCAAACGCAGGTCTTCGTCACCCCAACTCTGCTCAGTTTTACACTTTTATTACATTTAAACACTTCACAAAGCTCACATTTCGCTTTTAGAACGGCTTTAGGACGACTTTTTAAAGTTTTCGACACCTGTGGAATAGTTTGGACGTAACTCATGGCTGGGAGTCGGTTCACAGGTTCAGAGAATCGACACCGTGACAACGAGTCGCGCACAGATTAAACGAGTCAAAATTAAATATTAAATTAAAAACTTGAGTAACAGTAGCAAAAAAATCAGCTTGCAGTTTATGTTTATGTCCTATTTTTCTTTTAACTGCTAATAATTGTGTTATTAATAGTAATACCTAAATAAATGATATAGTTAACCGTCAGTAGTTAAATAATAACTAATCCTCCTCATTATTATTATTATTATTATTATTATTATTATTTTTATTGTTGGGTTAGTAACCGAGTTTTATTTTATTAAATTATTATTACTTTTTAAAGAAGCACTTGATGTCCCACAAATGTGTCTAATTACTTAACAGGATCAATAGCTTATTAAAATCCTGAATAAAAATAGCTTGACCTGTTCACAGCTCTTCTGTTTTGATATCATTAAATAAATCTCTGTTAATGATATTGATTTAGATTTAATAATTACGAATTATTTTAATGATTTTATAATAAGCTTCACTAAAAGTTAAAATGTTTATATGTGAAGTGTTTTCATATTTTGGCTTGAATTTGAAGTGTTATGTAAGTATTATTCTTATTATTATTATTATTGTTATTATTATTATATTTAATGTAAATATATATTTGTATACTTATTGTATAATTAATTATATATTATCATTTTATTATGGATAGTACTGCTACTATAATATTTAACTATTTATGTAGTTGCATTTAAACTTAACTGATATATTCAGTGTATCATTTATTTATCATAGTTATTATTTATTTAATTAACATTTAAACAACATGTATTTTGTTATTGTTATGATACATATTTAATTATATATTGTTATATGTCAATAGTGTAGTTCATGGGTATTATTATTATTATTATTATTATTATTATTATTATTATTATTATGTAGTTATTTACTTTTATATTATGTATTAAACTTTTATAGACATTAAATCAGTACTTTAGTATTTAAATATGTTATTATAATTATTATATTTATAGACAGTATTTCAGTATATATTTGATTAATATGTGTATGTAATTATGCTTTATTTTTAGAGTTATATAAGTATTGTCACATTGTTTTGTTTGTATTATTGTTATTTTTGGTATAATTAATATTATGTTTTTACATTACATTTTATTTTATTATATATAATTCTAGTTTTATTTATTTTAATAGCTTATTTTACTGTTATATCATGTATATAATGTGTATAAATTTAATTAGGTGTTATTTATTTGTTTATATACTAAGTGATATATTTAATTATGCCCTAGTTGTGTTTGTTAGTTGTGCTTATGTAGTTGTACCATATATTTAATTACTTATGTATTATATGAATTATATGATTTAAACTATTTATAAAATACTAAAAATCCTGGGCATGCCATTAAACCTTACACTTAATTAATATTTAATTACTGATTACCATCTCCTGAAACTTTAACGTTGCCGAATCGTCTCGTGGAATCGACTCAGTACTCGGAGTCGACTCCGTAGTTTTGTTGAATCGAACATCCCTAAAGTACCACACAAGCAAACCGAGGATTCCCGAGCTGCGGGCCGTTCTCAGGATGATTGGCAGGCGTGCTGGCCAATAGACATGTGGGATTTGTGTTTAGATTATAGTCGTCATGGTTACACGTGAGGTTTCGTCCAATGGGAGCGAGGAGGCGTGGCGGAGTTGCATAGCAGGACTGAATGAGGAGGATAACGGAACGTTTATAACGGTTTATGAGCCCAGAGTGAATGTAAACATGATCTGATCTTTATTAAAACTTCTGAAATCTGATCTGAATCAACACGAGCGCTGTGTAGCGACACTTTAGGACCCTTTTTAACATGACAGAGATACGTTTTGTAAAGTTTTGACTTTATAATAATAATAAAATAATAACTAATGACGATTTGAACTCACAATCTTCTGATAATCCATACCAGAGTGTTCATGCTCACTCTGTAGGCCCCAGTCCACACGCTGGTCTGGAGTTTGTACTTTATTAGAAGGTTTTACAGTTTCTGTTATCATAACTTTGTTTCTCGATCTGTGCGCAGTAACCGCCGCCTGGTTTAAGATGGTCTCGCCTAAGTGTGACATTTAGCCGTGCTGCTCTGCGTTTGTGAATCCCTCGAGATCCGGAGATGTTCAGGGCGTCGGAACCGGGAAGGCGGCGCGCCAACGGGCAGGCGCTGGGGCGGGTCAGGGCGGTGGAGGTGGCACGAGGCCGGACGGGCTACGGGTTCACCCTGTCGGGCCAGTCGCCCTGCGTGCTGAGCCGCGTCCTGAAGGGGAGTCCGGCCGACTACGTGGGCCTTCGCGGCGGAGACCAGATCCTGAGCGTCAACGACATTAACGTGGCCAAAGCCTCTCACGAAGACGTGGTGAAGCTGATCGGACGCTGCTCGGGCGTCCTGCGCCTGCTGATCGCCGAGAGCGGCCAGCTGGACTCCTGCTCCAGCGACGAGGAGCTCGGCTTCCACGACCGCAAGAGCCACTGGTTCCGACCGAAGATGGACTCCAAGACTCTGGGGATCAACCGGGCCGAGCGGGTGGTGGCCGAGCTGCAGTCCGGAGGCATCTTCCACATGATGTTCGAAAACTCCTCCAGCCACTCCTCCAGCAGTTCAGAGAAAGCCGTCGCCAAGAGGAGACCCGTCTCGGAGGCGGACCTGCCGTACGGGGACGGCCATGCCCTCACACCTTCTGGTCTGCTCGCGGAGCAGGAGATGGCCGGAGCGGCGCAGGACGACTCCGTGTTTGTAGACGAGCCCGAACGGCAGGACCCAGACTCCGCCGCCATCCTGAACGTGGGCATGATCGTGGGCTACCTGGGCTCCATCGAGCTGGCGTCGAGCGGGGCCAACCTGGAGAGCGACAGCCTGCAGGCCATCCGGGGGTGCATGAGGCGCCTGCGGGCCGAGCAGAAGGTGCACTCACTGGTCCTGCTTGAGGTCCTGCACGACCGCGTACGGCTGCGGAACGAGCGCAGGGTCGTCCTGGCCGTGTACCCGGCCGAGAAGCTGGCGTTCAGCGCCGTGTGCCCGGACGACCGACGCTTCTTTGGACTGGTCACCATGCAGGTCGAGCCAAACCCGGACGACGACCCGGGATCCAGGACCTCCTGCCACGTCTTCATTGTGGATCCTGAACTCTGCCACCACAAGGTCTGGAAGTCATTTCTTTTTTTAATCAATGTTTTGTAACAACTGTTTGTTGCGTGTAATTAACCATGACTTTTTTACCCACCAGATATTGAGTTGCCAGATAAACAAATTCTAATCCAGTCTGTGGTGCGCCTAAATAAACAAGCATTATTTCTGTTCCTCCCCTGAAGGTCCACCAGGGAATCTCTCGGCGTTTCGGGTTCAACTGCACCCCGGATCCGGACACCGGCGGCTGCTTGGAGTTTCCGCCGACCTCCCAGCCGCTGCTGCAGTTCGTGTCAGTGCTCTACCGGGACATGGGCGAGTCCATCGAGGGCGTGAGGGCACGGGCGTTCCTGGATGGTGACCTTGACGCTCAGCAGAACAACAGCACCAGCAGCAACAGCGACAGCGGCATCGGCAACTTCCTGCCGGAGGAGAAGAGCAACCGGGTTCTACTGGTCGACCTCGGGGCCAACCCCGCCCGCCACGCGCCCACGGGCCCGTGGGAGACCTCCCAGGGCAACAGGAACTCTGCCGCTCAAGCCGGTCTCCCTCCTCCTCCTCCTCCCCCTCCTCCTCATCGTAACGGTTACAGACACGACTTCCCGGACCTCACGGACCCGCCCCCTCTGCCCGGCCGGCATCTCAGCTCGTCTTCTCGATTGGACGTGTCCGGGCTTCCCACGCGCCACCACTTCCACGCCCACTCCAAGAAGGGTGCGGGAGGGCACCGCTGGCTTCCAGTGCACGTCCTGAGGGACTGGCGGCACGGCCACAGCAGCGACCAGGAGTCCTACAGCGAGTCGACCGACGGGTGGTCCAGTGCCAACTGCAGCACGCTGCCTCCGCCCATGAGCAAGATCCCGGCCGATCGGTACCGCGCCGCACGCGACTTTGCCTCCCAGCCCCACCGGCTCCACCCTCAGAAGGACGAGTGGACCAATAAGCTGTTCGGAACGGAGAAGAACGTCTGCCATCGCCAGCAGGAACTCCCTCAGCAGCACAACGGCAAGCGACCGAAAGACTCTGAGAAGAAGGTAAGGGCTGCTTAAACTGGAATTGTTTGATTGTTTCGGTGCAAGTCTGCAGTGCAGTGACAAGGCCAGACGTCTATTTAGACATGAGAACACGCTTTAATTAAAAATGTACAGTTTAAACCTTTAAATTATGGCACTTTTCAGAGTACCGTAGCTTTAAAATCAACTCAAACGTCATCAGGCACAAGTGACGCAAAACTTATTATATTGTTGAGCTTTTGGAAAAGACTTTGTGGTGCAGTGACAAGGTCCTTCCATATATAAAGAGAAAACAGCTTTGTGCTTTGGTTATTTCGGTTCCGTCTCTATTTTTAGGTTTAATAATAATACTGTGATATGGAACGGATCTAAGACGCTAGCCCACCAGCGCTGGGACCCGGGTTTGAGTCCTGCTGGTGCCTTTGGACCGGTTTGGGCGTCACATCCAACAGGGTGCAAATGCAGCGCATGGAAAAGTCAGAGTACGGATCGTCCTTATATATACAGGTCTGTGCAAAAGTCTTAGGCCACCCATGGTATCATGAACATATATAATTATTTCTCACTCTTTATTAGAATACAGTCAGAAAATACATAGTGAGCCGGTTCGAGCACAAGTGCACAGAGTATTTATTATTATTAAGGCAAGTCATTTTGTTATTCTTGTAGCACTCGGTCGTTGGTACGCTCCGTACCTTTGCTGGGTTGCCAAACGCGTCAGCAGACGTTTATAGTGATTTTACAAGCAAGCTGAGGCTTTATGAGGCCGAACTGTTGGAAAAGTTGTAAAGTACGTTTAGCAGCACTGTCCAGGAACAGTTTTTATTTCATCGTTTATCAGATGCTCTGTGGTGCCTGTGTGTGCCTGTGTGTGTGTGTGTGTGTGTGTGTGTGTATACAGCATTATTCCTGTACTGCGTTAGAACTGAGACAGAGCAGGTTTTCGTCACAACAATGTACGGGTGGAGCTGAAGGAACCCTTCAGCCAAGGTGCAGAATATATAATGATGATAATAATAATATTCCGTCTGTCTAACTGGGGTATACGTCCTTGATTTTGCCGCCATCGAATGCAATTCCAGTTTCGAACACTAGATGACTCCTGTTCTCATTGAGAATCCTAATTTCTTTGAACTGCAGGGGACTAAAGTGTCTTTTTGCTCATTTTCTATACAAGAAAAGTTGTTATTCTTCAGAAATAAAAAGGAAGATAAGATAAAGATAAGATAGTGCCTTTATCGTGATTGTACAATTATACGATGAAATTAGGATCTGCTGCTCCAGAACAACGCAAATCTACACAAAAACAGAATAAAACAATCTCGCAGACAGATTAAGACGTACTTAAAGATGAGTCCTGCGCTGGTGGAATAAAAAAGATCAGTACAGAGGAATGGGGCATTTTGTTTACAATTTTAAACCGAATGTTTCTAGTCATTTCTTTTAATTGCAAGGGACTTGGGGGTTTCTCGTTAAACAAACTTATACAAGAAAATGTGCGTTGTTTCATTGTTTACACTACAGAAAACAAGGAATGTCTTTTGTCAAATGTAAAATCACTAATCGTGAGAAAATCGAACCGTGAGCAGAGCGTATCGTTACACCCCAGTAGGTTCTGCCGTTTGATCCTTGATCCTTGATTCGGCCCTTGTTGAAGCGGCTCAGGTCTTTAGGCCTGAACATTCTCCCTCATCCACCACGAGAACAGACTGTCCACCTATCGTCCAGAATGGCCCTGAGCTAAACGTGCTGCCTTAACCAGCTAGTCGGCGTGTCGCTGCAGTGTTTGGGCATATAGTAAGAGCCCATCTGTGAAGCATGGTGGTGGTAGTGTCATGGTTTGCTGTTTTGCTGCATCTGGGCCAGGACGGCTTACCTTCATTAGATCAGTACTTTGTTAGTATTTTATCTGTAATTTACTAGTACTTGATCAGGACTTATTAGTATTTGATCACTATTAGTATTTGATCCATACTTTACTAGTATTTGATTACTACTTTATTAATATTAGATCGGTACTTTTTTAGTATTTAATCAGTACTTTAATAGCATTTGATTGGTACTTTATTAACATTTGATCAATACTTTAAGTATCTGATCAATACTTTAATAGTATTTGATCAGTACTTTAGTATTATTCATTAACAGAGCAATGAATTCTGAAATATAGCAACAAACACTAAATGAAAATGTCGACTGAATCTCAGGATCACGTGGCAAGGTGACGACCCAGAACACACCAGTGGCTCTACGGGCGGTTAAAAAAGAATAAAGTTCATGTTTTAGAAGGGCCAAGTCAAAGTCCAGCCCTTAATCCAGTAGAAATGGAAACCCACCAACACCCCAGAGCTGAAGCTGTTCTGTACGGAGGAAGGACTCGGATCGCTCCCAGCTGATGTGCAGCACTGATCAGCAGCTCATTTAGATCAACAGATGCTCAAGATGTCAGCGATATATAATGAAGAGCCCAGGGCGCTGTGTTAGCCTGTGAGTGTGATACGCCACCTTTAATGTTACTCCACGTCCTTCAGGATGGTTTGGGGCTAACGCTCTGGACTGCTGCTAAATGGCTTATTAATCTGAGGAACTGAGTACCCGCCTCTCGCTGGCTGAAGCTCTACAGACGCTCCATGCCGTCGGCGTTGCCGCTCGGGATTCCCCCTGGATGTTTGAGTGTTGATGTAGACTCAAATTGCAGGCGTGTTACCGAGTGTGAGCTGGCATGGCAACTTTCTCCTTTTTAAGGCAGCAGAACGGACGCTAACCTCCTAATGAAAAGAAGATGTCCGGAAGAGGAGACGCCGAAGCCATGTCAGCATTTTTCTAAGCAGCTCTCGACTGACTTGGACAGACTTTATGTGCTCCTGGTTTATTCTCTATCCGGACTGCTTTTGAAGCGTTCAGATGGTTGGATGGAAGCTCCGTATGGGCGTGGATCTCCGCCCAGCCGTGCGCTGATTGGCCGGATTGGTACGGATGTGTGAATGGAGCTCGACTTGTGCCGTCAGGGGACACGCTGATACGAGGCAGATGTGCAGCGTCCCGAACATCGAATGTAGTAGAGTTTACCTCACGCTAGCATGGACTGCCTCCTGCCAAAGAACACCGTCCAGCTAAAGCCCCGTTAGAGGAGTTCTGCAGTTAGGGGGGACGATTAAGGGGGAGGTGGAGGTGGGCTGATGAGCGATGAAAAGATTGCATTAAGTTTGCGTGGGTGAGAGCTTCGAGCTTTGCTCTGCAGAAGGACGGCTTGGCTGTGGAACCTCAGGTTTTGAGCAGCTCTTAGATCTCTTTAAGAATAAGATCTGGTTTGAGGGAAAGCTGTGCGATGCAGTGTTACGCTGTAACCACCGGCCAATCAAACAGCTCCGCAGTCCAAAGTTAACACTGATTGAAGACCTGCTGACAGATATCAGTGGCAGTCTGCTTTAACAGCTCACAGATGATTCTCTGACACCAGCACATCACCAGATCTCATCAACCAATCAGATCCTGTACAGGCTTGAGCAAAAGTTTAGGCACCCCTGCTCAAATGGTCTGTAGATTTTCCTGATGTGATGAAACGGCAAAACCTTTGCAGGGAATAAAATGCAGCACAACATTTCTGTAAATGGTAATGAGCATTTACATGTACAGTGGTGCTTGAAAGTTTGTGAACCCCTTAGAATTTTCTAGATTTCTGCATAAATATGACCTAAAACATCATCAGATTTTCACACAAATCCTAAAAGTAGATAAAGAGAACCCAGTTACACAAATGAGACAAAAATATTATACTTGGTCATTTATTTATTGAGGAAAATGATCCAATATTACATATTAGTGAGTGGCAAAAGTATGTGAACCTCTAGGATCAGAATTTTAAGCTGAAATTAGAGTCAGGTGTTTTCAATCAATGGGATGCCAATCAGGTGTGAGGGGGCACCCTGTTTTATTTAAGGAACAAGGATCTATCAAAGTCTGCTCTTCACAGCACATGTTTGTGGAAGTGTATCATGGCACGAACAAAGGAGATTTCTGAGGAGCTCAGAGAAAGAGTTGGAAAAGATTACAAAACCATCTCTAAAGAATTTGGACTCCACCAATCCACAGTCAGACAGATTGTGTACAAATGGAGGAAATTCAAGACCATTGTTACCCTCCCCAGGAGTGGTCGACCAACAAAGATCACTCCAAGAGCAAGGCGTGTAATAGTTGGTGAGGTCACAAAGGACCCCAGGGTAACTTCTAAGCAACTGAAGGCCTCTCTCACATTGGCTAATGTTAATGTTTCATGAGTCCACAATCAGAAGAACACTGAACACCAATGGTGAGCATGGCAGGGCTGCAAGGAGAAAGCCACTGCTCTCCCACAAAGAAACATTGATGCTCATCTGCAGTTTGCTAAAGATTCACGTGGACGAGCAGAAGGTATTGGAAGAAGTTTTGGATGGAGAGACAAAAAGAGAACTTTTTGGTTAAAAGAAAAGCGTTTATGTTTGGAGAAAGGCAACACTGCATTCCAGCATAAGAACCTATCCCATCTGTGAAACATGGTGGTGGTGTATCTGGGTTGGGCCTGTTTTGCTTGCATCTGGGCGGACGCGGCTTGCCATCATTGATGGAAACAATGAAATTCGAATGCTACAGAGGAATTCTAAAGGAAAATGTCAGGACATCTGTCCATGAACTGAATCTCAAGAGAAGGTGGGTCATGCAGCAAGACAACGACCCTAAGCACACAAGCCGTTCTACCAAAGAATGGTTACAGAAGAATAAAGTTCATGTTTTGGAATGGCCAAGCCAAAGTCCTGACCTTAATCCAATGGAAATGTTGTGGAAGGACCTGAAGCCAGCCGCTAATGTGAGGAAACCCACCAACATCCCAGAGCTGAAGCTGTTCTGTACGGAGGAATGGGCTAAAGTTCCTCCAAGCCGGTGTGCAGGACTGATCAACAGCTACAGGAAACGTTTAGCTGCAGTTATTGCTGCACAGGGGGGTCACACCAGATACTGAAAGCAAAGGGTCACTTACTTTTGCCACTCACTAATATTTAATATTGGATCATTTTCCTCCATAAATAAATGACCAAGTATAATATTTTTGTCTCATTTGTGTAACTGGGTTCTCTTTATCTACTTTTAGGACTTATTAGAAATATAGAAAATTCACAAACTTTCAAGCACCTCTGTAGGCTACATTTACAGCACATATTTACACTACCGCCTATTTATACACATTTTATTTCATGTGCAGTTGTTGTTGATCCTATAATCCCTCACCACTAATCACCAGCTGGTGGCAGCCTTTTACTATCTGAATATGATCCTGGGTTGCCACAGAGGGGTAAAAGTGCACAGGACAGCTGGTATAATCTTCAGTGTGTTGTGGATGTGTTTGGACCCGGTTTTGGTGAGTTCGGTTCACAGGGACCAGAGTGTACCTAATGGGGATTTGTGTTGGATGTGAAATACGCAGAATCCCCACATTTGGGTTGTGTGTAGAGTTCAGTGCTTTACAAAATCATGTCTGGACTCGAACTGCCTGGGGTCTGGAGCAGAGGAAAACAGCTGTTTCACTCCAGAACCCACATCTGCATCAGGAAACGAGCACTTAAAGGTGAAGTCAGTGATTCTGGTGAGCATCACCCGATTAAAAAAATTCCAGCGACTATTAGCCAGTGTGCTCTGTTATTGGCTTTGTTTGGATTTGCTGTTATTATCTCTAAAGAAATCTTTAAATCCTGTTCTCACCTTCGGTCGTGAGCTCTGGGAAGTAACAGAAAGAGTGAGGTGGTGGGTACAGCAGATGCCTCAAAAAAGAGCTGTGCAAAAGTCTTAGGCCAAAATTACATTATTATTATTATTATTATTATTTTAAGCAATGGTATAGTTAATGTGTAGGAGTGTAACGATGCACCGCGATGCAAAAATGTGACAGTGTCCATAGTCGGGTGTCACGATACATCGTCTAGTTGGGTTATACGTTCTTGATTTTGCCGCCTTCAAATGCAATTCCAGTTTCAAACACTAGATGGTGGAGTCATGCTCAGACGCATATCCCGTTCTCAGTGAGAATCTTAATTTCTTTGAATTGTCAGGGACTAAAGTTTCTTTTTGTTGAATTTTTTGTACAAAAATGTAATCATTTGACCACAAGAAAACCTGACCTGACAGTTCCTTTGAGAACATTTGGGTTTCCGATAGAAACTGAGAACTGTTGTTGTTAGAGGTCGACCAGCTCGCTGTGCCTTGATTTTAATAGAAGCTCTGTGAGATACACCAGTGCCAGTTCCACATCTGGATCCACGTTGTAATAGCCAAGGAAAATCAGCGCTTTAAATCATCCGTGCTTTACAACCCCTCACCTGGGGGTTATTAAGCACTTATACCTTCCAAACATAAAACACTCGTGGATCTGGAAAGGTGCCCTGGTTTAAAATGCATTCAGCTTTGCAGAGATGTCATATTTAAGTCCGTTCCCTGCGAGGAATCAACAAAGGCCAGGGTGTTCGGTCCTGCTGACAGTGAGCAGCCATCGCTAATGTACACAGAGCGCTCGGTGATGGGAAGCGTCCCGAAAAACAGAGGGGCTGAAGAGCAGCACCGGTTCCACAGGGACTGCGTTACATCCATGTCGTCTGTACAGTGACATGTTTTGATGGGGCTTGTCGTCAGATTCTGCGAAATGGAGTAAACAGGAAAGATGGTCCTTCAGAGAGCCAAACAGATACGATAAGCCTGCAGCTAGAGCGCGAGAGAGAGAGGGCTGTATGGTTTAACCCTTAGAGGCCATGCCCGTGTTTATTTCAGGGCCAGAAAAATAACTCACCAAGAAGGAATTGTCGGGATCGAATGAAACTTTATATGATATGTAAGTCAGTACAATATTAGAACGAAAGGATGAGTTCATTGGGGAAAACTGTACAACTGAAAGGAGGCTCTAGTTACCCTGTTAGGACGCCACTAGCCTGGATACAAGCTGCGCCACATCTGCACTGCGGCCTGGATTGCACTCCATACTCGAACCCCAAACAGAACCTGAATCCGTCACTAAAGACGGTTCCAGTCCGCAGACGAAGGCGATGGCAGGACACGTACTGGGCACCGTGACAACAAATTTCCTCCTGCTAAGCCCCTGGCAGAGACGGGGGGTGTACTGAAGGCGCCCCCTGTGTCTCGAAGGTGGATAATGAAACTCTACGAGCTGCTCTTGTTTGTCAGCGGATCAAACGATCCTCTCTACCGGGGGTCTGTCTGGGCCGTCCGGAGCCTGTTCACCGGGCGTGGGTGCCCCCTTAAAACCACAGCTCCCAGCACCTGCCAACAGCTAGGTCAGAACGGCCCAGACCCAATCTCTCAGTCCAGTGATGCCCCCTCAAAGTCTGTCAACAGGACAAAATGTCTTCAACTGCATCACAGAGGCAACGATATCTCGCCAGGAGGTACCCTACCCAAAAGTAGTCTCTGAGAGCCTTTTTATAGGACACGGAAAGCACTATTACGCCCTTTTGTGGCAAGACCCAGTGTCCAATCAGACCACGCCTGTAATTATTTGTATATCTGCCTGAGACTGGACTGCATGAAGGGCTTTGCAGCAATAATGAGGGTTCAAGTCCCAGCACTGCTGAGAGAGAGCGAGAGAGAGAGAGAGAGTCAGAGTCGCACCACCTTCCTGTTGCATGATGTTATCAAACTGAAGGAATCTGACTCACCATAATTAGAGCAGAAGACATGGGAATGAAAATAAAGAGCAGCACAGACAGAGATAAATGCAGCTAGTGAACGCAGCATGAGGGAGGAGACGGGCCTTGTTTGTTTGTTTGTTTGTTTTTGTAACGCCATTTAATGACCGCATTACGTCCTGTGAAACAGGTCATCGACCGAAATGGTTGCTGGCCAGACATTACCAGTCACATAGTCTATTTATGCTACTGTAATGTAATTATAAAGGGTATTGTCACAAGAAAACTGCATACTGATTTCTTTAAAGTTCCCTCAATCTCCCATCAACTTTAAAAAAAAAGCCAAATTCAGTTGGAGAAAATGTTTCTAAGAATTTCTAGAGCTGTCAGTAATGGTGGGACGAGTGGGTTTGCTAGAAATAATTTCCTGATGAGGGATTTTTTTCTCACTGCATTTACATGAATTAAAGCTTGTTTTTAAAAGGTAAGCATTTCATGTTTGTTCAGCTACCTCACCAGAGGCTGAGTGTAATTTAATGCAACATCTGACTTGTGCAGAACGGCTCTCTGAACTGTGTGTGTGTGTGTGTGTGTGTGTGTGTGTGTGTGTGTGTATTTTTAGACTTTGTGTGTATCTAAGCGTTCTGCTCTGTGGTTTTGTCTTGTGAGCGAGCTGTACGAGGATGGTACTGATTCCTCACAGCACCTAGTCAGAGGATCACACGTGTGCGGTTCTGCACCTCAGGCTCTGATCATCTGAACCCCGATCATATGATCGGATATATTTACACACACACACACACACACACACACACACACACAGACCGGAGGTTGCAGTGCTGGTCAGTGAGCAGATGGTGCTGGATTAAGTGACGTGGCAGAGTAGGACTGTAGAGGTTTGGTGTTATGGACTGAAGCTGTGGCTGGTTCAGGGTTCTGACCCTGGAACCTTCTGGTCCATAGTCCAGTACCCTAACCCCTTTGTGGAGCTGTTGTTACTCCTTGACGATTCGTAATACCAGCGCTTTGAACTGCAAATGTTAACCAGTTTATTCCATGGAGCATCTGCTTAAGGACGCTGGACTGTGTTCTGGTGTACGAGCACATAAGTTTAACGTTTTAGAGTCTGCTAAACGAGCGTATCCAATAGGAGCCTGAGATACACAGGAAGATCCATAATGCATGTCACTTGTAATAATTCCACTGGAAAGCTGATTTGTCACTTCATTTATGTTTTGATAATAAGAAGTTGCCGTTTTGTATGAAGGACAATGTTTAAAGTAAATTCCAGTGGAGTTTGGAAGCAAAAGATCTGTGTGGCTCTGCCGCCTTCCATCAGTGTCTTTATCTGGCGTCCCATCCAGGGTGCACCTTTACCTTCACCCAATAATAATACTAATAATAATAGTAGTAGTAATATTGTCAAATGGAACTAAAAATTATAACATGTAATTAAAATAATTCTGTGAAATCTAATAATAATAGTAATAGCAATAATGTAAAAAATAATAGTACTACTACTAATGATCCCCGTTTCCTGGCCCTTTGAGGCTTTAGAGTCTCAGCACTCCCTGGGCTGGTTCTGCTGCTTCACATTACACAGGCTTGACCTCCACACTCCAGCTGCTGGTTTTGTCACTGCACCGCAGCGGCACCCCGGGTTTGAGTTGTGTTACTTAACCTGGTGCTGTTTTGTTTTGTTTCATTTAGGAAATCAGCAGAGTGTGCAGTTTAGGGATTGTGTAAACTTTAGTATGTCTGTGGAGTGTGTACAACACACACTTCTGATCACACAGTCACACACTGCACATGTAACACAGGTACAACAAACTCCACAGATGTGAACTCTGTACATGATACTGCACGCCAAAACCAGATGATAAAACAGCTGGAATGCAAGGCAATGCATCTCTCTTACACACGCGCACACACACACACACACACACACACACACACACACACACACACTCCAGCAGTGAGTGTGGACAGTTGCGAGTCTGATTTGAAGAGTGTATAATCAAACGCTCTCCTGTGTTGCCTGGAGACGCTGAGAGCTCTCAACTGCCTGTGTCTTCATACTCTGTCCCAGACACACACACACACACACACACACACACACACACACACACACAGTCTCTAAGTACTGCTATCTTTAAGGGATAATTAATAAAAGTTATATAAAGGCTACACTTAATAAAAAGAAAACACACACACACACACACACACACACACTTTACTGAGATGACATGCATTACTGTTCCCTCCACTGACTGACAAACTGTTAAACTCTGCATCTAATCATGAACTTCAGGAGATATCAGTGGCTGGTTATTTATTTACACTAATACTCTCCTCCTCCTCCTCATTGTTATGATGTTTATTTTTTTAAACTGTTGTTGTTGTTGTTGTTGTTATTATTATTATTGTTATTATTGTTATTATTAACATTGTTATTAACAACATAATCATCACATTATTATTGTTATTATTATTATTATTATTTTATATTATTAATATTATTATTATTGTTGTTGTTGTTGTTGTTGTTGTTGTTATTATATTAACAGTATCGTAATTATATTTTGCATTATTATTATTATTATTATTATTATTATTATTATTATTATTATTAAAGACATTTTATTAACATTATCATAATCATATTTGCATAATTTCAATAATCAATATTACTGTTATTTTCTAATATTATTTTTAATATTATTATTATTATTATTATTATTATTATTATTATTATTATTACAGTTTTTATTAGATTTAAAATTATTTGTTATAAATATCATCACCATTATATTTTTATATATTACAAATATGATGTTATTATCATTTATTATTTTCTCTCTGCTAAATGCTGTAAATGTAAAATTTTCAACATCATATTTTACATAATAATAATAATAGAAATAATAATAACAATAATAATAATAATAATTATTATTATTATTATTATTATTTTTTTTTTTATTATTATTATTATTATTATTATTATTATTATTATTATTATTATTATTATTATCAACATCAGATTATAAATAATAATAATATTAGTAGTTGTAGTAGTAGTATTATTATCAGCACAATTATTAGTATGATGATGATGATGATTATTATTAGTATGATTATTATTATTATTATTATTATTATTATTATTATTATTATTATTCTTCACATTCACCACAGGTAGGGTCAGTGTCTGTATTCGACCCTCTCAGGATGGAAGCAGGGTCTGTGTGTGTCACTATCTATAAACCAGGTGTGCCCCCACGTTACACAGTGAGCTTCTTAACTGTTCAGAAGGCGTCCTGAATCGTGGTTACCCTGAAAACCACAGAAACCCATCCGGTACTAGGGCAGTACAGCTGGATCAGGATTTATCTTGTTTAGATGCAGTCTCCATTTAAATGGCTGTGTGAGCTCATGAGACTCGGAATGCATGTTCCTAGGTGTGTGTGTGTGTGTGTGTGTGTATTTTAATGCGTGTGTATTTATTATTTGTGTCAGAATGGAAGGTTCCGGGGCGTCACTATGGGATTTCCTCAGCGCTCGTCTGGGAGGAGGTCATTCGGCCGCTCCAAACGTCTCAGTCAGGCTCACTCTCTGGACGACCTGGAGGTAACACACACACACACACACACACACATACACAGACACACAGGAATGTTCTGTACGACTGCACTGTTTAGGGAGGCTGGGGGGTAACTAGGGGCAGGTATCAACCTGATGCACAATTTGCACAATGCTATACTCAATGCTCAATGCTATTCATTTCTTTGAGATTTTGTCTTTATGCATGACTAAAGCTGATCCGAACTCGGAGTGGTCTTTGAGGACTCCTTGCACGCACACACACACACACACACACACACACACTTATTTCCCTCGTCCTTTATTGACTGTGTGTGTAATTTGTGCACTGATCCGTCGTGACTCCCCACAGCATCCTCCCTAATCCCAGTCGACCAGGCTAAATAAATTAGTGCCGTGTATTTGGGGTCTGGACTCTCAGTCGAGTCCGAGGCTCCGTCCTCCTGTTTCCCGGGGCCGGTCGCCACGGCGATGTGAAGCATCGTGTCCACCCCGGCGCGGCTGAAAAGTCTCCAAAAACCTCTGTTTTTAGCGCGCACATGCAGGGACACGCGGGTTTAATTTTAGAGCGTGACGTGCACGCGTGTGACTCCAGAAGAGGAGAGCTCGGCGATGGCGGGTCGCCATGGAGACTGAGGAGGCGGGAAGCTGGAGGTCGGCGTTTGGAGACGCTCAGGCAGTCAGGCGGCGGCGGAGGCATTTCTTCACACGTTCAGAGTAATGGAGCTGAACCGCCAGGAATGGGACCGGTCTAAAGTCGAGTCGTATCTTCTTTGTTTTTAGAAAGCTTCAGATGGCTTTGGCTTTGGTGTTTATGGAGCAGGTATCGGTCTAGCAGTGACAACTGTCTAATTATACGTAGTTCAATCCCTGATTATCCTGCACACGTTTCAGTCCTCTCAAAACACCCGTGTTTGCGGTACAGACCGAATCACTCTGGTCACGTGTGTGGTTTTTGTTCTGGAGTGATAAGTAAGATGGCCGATACTTGCACGGTAAAAGATTTGATCTCATCTTAATGGTTCTCTCGCTTTGCAAAAAAAACAAAGGGACGCCTCAAGAATTCAAGAAGTTTAAAACAAGCGAACAAGCTGCACCAGGAGACAAAATACAGACACCACCCGCCTCGCCAAACAGCTTTCGTTAAAGGTGGCTGGATAGCTAGCTAACTTCCTCTGGGAATTATCCGCCGTGCAGAGAGCACACCCTGCTGGCCTTGGAGGAATTATTCAGCAAACAAAAGCTACAGATGGCAAGATATAACAAAGGCCGTCTCCGGTTATGTCACGAAAGACACGGTGCCAATTCAGGAGGTCGACAGAGGCAGGTTCAGACGACGTCTGAATACTTTAGACCCAAGATACACACTCACAAGTATTGTGTAAATATCGTTTCTGCAGTTAATCAGATTATCCCAGCGCTCATATAACCAGCGTACTTTGATCTAGAAACCCGATTAAGAACTCCGATAGAGAGAGCTGGATTTTACCCCAGTAGTCAGATTACTCATAGCATGTATCGGTATGTTCAGACCGCGCATGCGCCGAACGTTCCCCCGCAGTTTATTTGGCCTCTTGTTCCGTTGGCTTTAGTGTTTTGTTCTGCGGTCGAACACTTTGAGCAGGTAGATACACGAGAAAATGAATGCTTTGAGTATTTCGTATTAAAGTTTGAAATCTGACTTTCACCATGACTCGTATAAAGCCGGAGGTCTAACATCACCCGATTACTCAAGTGGCTGTAAACTCGCTGATCAGATCCCTGACGAAACAGATTTTCTTTTCTTTCTTCCTTTCTTTTATTTGTTCTTTTCTTTCTGTCTGTCTTTCTTTCACGCTTCCTTCCTTTCAGCCTTTAGTTTTTTGTCCTTGTGCCGGTTCAGGCGGTTGAGAGAGATGAGTTCAAACAGCTTTTGAATACTTTTTACACCAAGTGTCTTTTGCGTTGTAATTGGACACCATATTTGTCATGTTTTGCCATCTGATGCTTTGCTGAAGTGTGTCCTACTCCTGATGCTAGCTCACAGCCCATCAGAGAAGTTCGTAGTCGAACTTTCACATCAGCTACAAGTATGTCCCTGAGCTGCTGACGTAAGCTGAGCTGCTGCAACCAGATCATCATCCATCTACCATCTGATTAATTAGGAAGCCTGACCTTTTGGAGCACTGGGAGGTTCAGATACTTTTCCATTTGGACCCAGTTTTTAATAAAAGCCTCACCTGGAATGTGTACGAGCTGTAATATGAAACTGGGTCAGTTAATGAGCCAAAGGGATCCTCGTAACTCCCCGACCTCTCAGTCTCCACCCTCTGCAGAGAGAGTACTGTGATCGTGAACGCTTCCGTTCACATGGATGCCTGACATTCCTGCACATGGAGCTCCAAACCAATCAGCTTTCAAATCTCCAATCACCGGCATGCATGGAGGTCACATTGTGAAGACACACAAATACTAATGTCAGATTCAGTCTGCAGCCATCGGCTCTATTCTTTTGGATTCTTATTTGGTGTGGGTCTGTGATTGGGACTGACTGGGTCTCTGCTGACTCACGATAAGATCAAGTACTAACTGGTTTCCGCTGCTGGACCTTTGCCATCAGCACTGGCACGCATGGAGATAGGGATGTGGAGTGGATTTGATATTTTTGTTTTGCTGACAGAACCCTAGGTATTTCATGTTTATTTCAGGTCAGCTTCATTTTATTTGTTGATAAACATCCATTCCTGCATCTCAGGCCTGCAACACGGTCCAAAAAAATTGGGACGGTAAAGCATTTACCTTTTTATAATGTTCCGTTCCTCCTCACAACACTTACGACGTTTTGGCACCGATTATACAAAGTGATTTAGTGTATCAGGTTGTTTTGTTTCTCCATCCCAGATGCCTCCAACGCCGCTTCTGGACATGGTTATAACGTCAGGCTTCTTTTCAGCACAGTAACGTTTTAAGTGGCATGTGTGAATGTAACTCTGCATTGTAGAGCTTGATAAAGGTTTGATAAAGGAATCCCTTGTCCATGTGGTTCTACGCACTGCAATTCTTCCAGATTAGTTGAATCATTTAATGATATAATGCTCTGTAGAGGGAGGATTATATAAATCCCTTCCAGGCTTTCTCTGAGGAACATTTTCTTACACATTTGGTGATAAACTGGAGATCCTTTGATCATCTTTATTCCTCAGAGACTCAGCCTTTCCTGGAAGCTGCTTTTGGACCAAATCATGATTATGGTCATCTGTTTGAAATCACATCATAATTTAGTTTTTATTATTCATTATTAGACCTAAATTGGTCCATCCCAACTTTTCTGTGGGAATGTGTTGCAGGTCTTATTAACGAATCTTTCATCAACTGTAAGGGAGTATGAGCTGGAAGAGGATCAGAAGCAGGCCATTTCGAAGGGTTCACTAACTTTTTCCTCCTTCTTTTATTTGCTTTCTGTTTGAACCTTTGGTGAAGCTTGTGGTTGCCTGATCTGTTTGCTCGGTGAGCCTCATGCAGCATGATGGCACCGACATGTGAACAGAGATGGCTTTGTGCAAGAGGAGACCAGTAATTAGTGTGTGTGTGTGTGTGTGTGTGTGTGTGTGTGTGTTGCTCTGCTAATGAGCATTGAGCAACATTTTGCTCGTTAGCAAAGGACTCTGTGTTCACAAAAACACACACACACACACACACACGCATTGTATTACTATGTTAGTGAAGACCTACCACTGTAGATGAATAATAAAAACCCAGGACTGGAAAAACATCCTCATGCTATACACACACACACACACACACACACACACACACACACACACGAGAATATATAATTAGTGTCTGTAACAGTTGTACTCTGCTGTGAAAAGTGAAAGCTCGTGGACACAAATGAGAGCTTCTGTTCGCACTGTGCATCAAAACTCCGCCCCCTCACACTCTCACCGCTTCATTTCTGGTTTGATGAAGTATTTCCGCTTTGACTCCGAATCCACCGGCCGTGGCACGTTCCCGGTTTTAGAAGAAAGACGTAAATAAATAGAAGAGGACTCACTGATCACTGAGAAAACAAACTGCATTAATTCCCTTTTGGTCACATTTTGGTGGGTTTCCTCACATTAGCTGCTCGCTTCAGGTCCTTCTACAACATTTCCATTGGATTAAGGTCAGGACTTTGACTTGACCATTCCAAAACATGAACTTTATTCTTCTGTAACCATTCTTTGGTAGAACGGCTTGTGTGCTTAGGGTCGTTGTCTTGCTGCATGACCCACCTTCTCTTGGGATTCAGTTCATGGACAGATGTTCTGACATTTTCCTTTAGAATTCTCTGCTATCATTCAGAATTCATTGTTCCATCAATGATGGCAAGCCGTCCTGCCCAGATGCAGCAAAACAGGCCCAAACCATGATACTACCACCACCATGTTTCACAGATGGGATAAGGTTCTTGTGCTGGAATGCAGTGTTTTCGTTTCTCCAAACATAACGCTTTTCTTTTAAACCAAAAAGTTCTATTTTGGTCTCATCCGTCCACAAAACATTCTTCCAATGGCCTTCTGACCTGTCCATGAGATCTTTAGCAAAACTGCAGACGAGCAGCAATGTTCTTTTTGGAGAGCAGTGGCTTTTTCCTTGTAACCCTGCCATGCACACCATTGTTGTTCAGTGTTCTTCTGATGGTGGACTCATGAACATTAACATTAGCCAATGTGAGAGAGGCCTTCAGGTGTTTAGAAGTTACCCTGGGGTCCTTTGTGACCTCACCAACTATTACACGCCTTGCTCTTGGAGTGATCTTTGTTGGTCGGCCACTCCTGGGGAGGGTAACGATGGTCTTGAATTTCCTCCATTTGTACACAATCTGTCTGACTGTGGATTGGTGGAGTCCAAACTCTTTAGAGATGGTTTTGTAACCTTTTCCAGCCTGATGAGCATCAGCAACTCTTTCTCTGAGATCCTCAGAAATCTCATTTGTTCGTCCCATGATACACTTCCACAAATGTGTGTTGTGAAGAGCAGACTTTGATAGATCCCTGTTCTTTAAATAAAACAGGGTGACCCCTCACACCTGATTGGCATCCCATTGATTGGAACACCTGACTCTAATTTCACCTTCAAATTAACTGATAATCCTAGAGGTTCACATACTTTTGCCACTCACCAATATGTAATATTGGATCATTTTCCTAACTGGGTTCTTTTTATCTACTTTTATTACTTGTGTGAAAATATGATGATGTTTTAGGTCATATTTATGCAGAAATATAGAACATTCTAAAGGGTTCACAAACTTTCAAGCAACAACTCTCAATTTTTATTTTGCCAATATGTTTTCAGTTGTGCAGTACAATGTGTCGTATTTAACTTTATTCCTTCAGAGTCACCATTAAATCCTTCAGTAACTCCATATCCATACCATCACAGTCAAGCATCTAATTTAAAAAAACAAATTCAGTTATTTTAGGTTTATTCACAACACACACAGAGCACCTCCGGTCTGGAGGAACACACCAGAAACAACACACGTCAAGTTTTGAGAAAGAACACGTATATTAGGGGCGTCCTTCACACCGGGTCTGAAACTGATGGACCGAGACACTGAGTAAAGTTTAACTGGAGCCTGTTCTAATTTCTGCATTGTTAAAATCAGGCTGACCAATCAGAGCTCGGTTGCCAGGCAGAACAGCTCATAGAGAGCTTATAGGACGAGCAACAGGCTGCCTCTAAAAACATGGATATTAAAGAAAGCTCTGGTGGAATAGAACTGAAAGGCTGGAGAATGATGGAGATAAAGCTCACAGGGACTGGGTGGAACCGTCTGATTATTTATCTAAGTGCATTCTGATCTGTTCATGCTCACAGAAACACAAACTAGAGCTTCCTGCACTCATCTCAGCTCGTGTCTCTGTTATTTTAAGTTGATGATGTCAAGAAGAAACGGCGAAATCTCCCACACATTAAGAGAAGGGAAATTAAGGAAGAAAAAGCAGGGAGTTTACAGAGGGTTTAGACAAAAAAAAAACGTAGTGCACTTGGTGGGAAGGTCCCACTACGTTAAAAATCACATCTTTTTTTTTCTTGTATAAAAATCGTACTCAGTTTGAAAGTCCCTGAGTCACTGGTGGAACCCGGACTGGACGGGGGATCATCTCCATGGCACTGTAACAGCGCCCACTGCCCAGCCCTGTGATTGACCCGTTCAGGGTAAATGCTCACTTGCATCCTGTGAATTCCCAGACGGAGTCCAGACCCCACCCAAAACCCCATGCAACCCAACATCAACCCTCACCCCACTGACCCAGAACCCTGGGGAGTGGGGGTACAAACAAAGGCTGCAACAAACATGAATACATGTATTGAGGGACTGGGGCCCCTCACCCCTGCCTAAAATCACACAAACACACAGCTTGGTAATCCTAACGTCATGGGGACTTCCCATTTATGTAATGATTACTGGAGCTCATTAATGCTGGATCTACTCCTAACCCTAATCCTAAACAATTCCTCATGGGGACCAGCAAGGTGTCCCCACTATGTCAAAAATGTCAGATCTTTTTATCCTTCTGGGCACATTTGGTCCCCACAATCTCAGGTAAACATGGTACACACACACACGCACACACACACACACACACACACACATGTTGCATTTGTTACTATTTTTAAGGGGTATTAAATAAAAGCCACACCAAAGTTTCTTTTATATTGTCTGGAAAAAGATTCTAGACACACGATGGGGGTATTTAGCACCCACACCCCCAATGCTATCTTTAAAGGGAGTTGAATAAAAGCTAAAAAGCACTGACCTATTAGTAATATATATATATATATAGGGACATTTGGTCCTCACAGATATAGAAGACAAGGCACACACACACACACACACACACACACAGTGTCACTCACTCCCCCTTCTTTGTAAGCAGATGCTTTGCTCTGGGCATACCAAGTAGGCGGCACAACACATTGTGAAACATTGTGTAAAGATCACGGACAGAATCACAGCAATGTCATGAAGCATTGTGTTTGTGTGTGTGTGTTTGTGTGTGTGTGTGTGTGTTTGTGTGTGTGTGTGTGTGTGTGTGTGTGTGTGTGTTCTGTAGCTTTCTGAGTGCCTCCTTTCCCTCAGACATCTAAGTGCTTGTGGTTGAACACACATAATCTCTCTCTCACACACACACACACACACACACACACACACACCTCCGGGTTGCGCGCATGTCTCTGCATCTTTGTGTGTCAGCTCTGCTCTCTGTGGGCGGAATAGGAATTACAGGGTGGGTGCGAAGACGGAGAGAGAGAGAGAGAGAGAGGCAGCGAGAGCGTCGCGAGCGCAGAGACAGAAACCGAGACGGACCGTGGACGTGAACCGGATCGCTCTATACACACACACACACACACACACACACACATATACACACACACACAGAATCACGCACACACACACGTAGCGACATTGGATGGATGTGTTAAGAGAGCCCGGAGCGGTCTGACCATAGGACTGTTGCGTGTAGACTCGCGGTGCCATAGATGGAGCAAAGTTTGAGCGTCAAGCCTGACAGAGTGAGTACCTGTACATCTCTCACACACACACACACACACACACACACACACACGCTCCTTGTTTTTATAAGCACTCGTATCTATATCCAGTCCTTTTTCTCTGTTCTAAAGGGAGCGGCTGCGTTGTGTTTCAGCATTCAGCGTGTGTGTCATGTGTGTGTCATCCGTGTGCATGTTGAACCCGCGAGTGTTTAGCACTCGGTGTACGCGTTCACGCTTTAACAAGCGCCTGTACCGTCATGCTGTGGAATGCAACACCTTCAGGAATGTCAGCGCCGCGTTCCGTTCGCTTTCTCGATGTGCCGCTTTTATAGCTTTGAAAAGAGCAGCCGGAGGCGACAGCGGCAAGGAAACACTCCCCCAGATGCAGGAGCCAGAACCCAGCTTCTTATCAGGGAGGCCGGACTAAAGCAGCAGATTAAGGACTGATGTAGATTTCCGTTTTAGTAGGGTCTCGTCTTATAATCTTCAGATGTTCCTACACGAGTGCGTTTACACGCTCTTAATGATCTGCAGGAAATCAGGTTTGATCTGTAATCAGATCGACATGTAGACATGCACTTGGGTAATCAGATAATGGGGAACCTCAGGATTAATCGGATTTCCACTTTGCAACCAGCCAGTAATCTCACAGAAAGATGGAACGTCAACTTCAAACTTTAATATGAAGTAATAACATTCGGAATTCTTGTTAATGTATATACTGCGTTCCAGAGTCTCCACGAAGCCTTTCGATAGCCATTCCGCGGCGTGTTTAATTCCGGGGCTGCCAGATTTCATGAGTAAAAACCCCACACGTCCACATGACCGCTGGAATAGTCGGATAACTGCAGAAAACAGACTATGATCAGATTATTAAGTGCATGTAAACGCACTCACTGTCTCATAAGCTGGCATCCAATTTGCTGTATCTCTAGCTCATCATGTCTAGTCAAGCCAAGTCAGTTTTACCACTACAGAGTTTTTTACAACAGAGCATTGTCTCAAAGCAGCTCTACAAATATGTAGGCCCAAAGCCTTAATTGAGCAAGCCTGGGGTGACAGTGGCAAGGAAAAACTCCCCAAATGTTATCGGGAAGAAACCTTTGGAGGACCAAGACATGAAAAGGGACCACAGTTGCACTCTGCATGATGCACTCATACTCGGGGTGTAATAGCTGATGATGGTATTGGGGTTCTCTAAGCCTCTGGTTCATCTTTCAGTCATTCATTCGTCTTTACGTACAGCTTTGTCCTGATCAGGCCGAATGCAAATATGTAAAATTCTGAAATCTCTGTTTACTTGGAGGAGGAAAATCATGGCTGACACTTGAGCTATCAGCCCGAGTTTTGTGTAGCTGTCATGTTGTTATTAGTGTGGTTGCAGGGTATTTGTATACACTCTGTACTCAGTAGACACCAGAAGGATTATCTAAATCGGGCAGGACAAGGAAGTGTTGCAATCTGGTGAAGACTTTCCTGTTAAACCCTTGCTGTGTGTGGGTGAGCGTTATCCTGCTGAAAAAGAGTTAGCAGCCCTGCCGTGAGGCAACACACGTGGCCGCAGGATGTCCTACACATATCACTGAGCTGTTAGTGTCCCTCATATCACTAGTAGAGGTGACCGACTGTCGTATGTGCAGATGGGGCAGTGTGTCGCTCCACAGCAAACGCAGGATTGAAGCGCTCGCAACGAGGCCTCCATACTCGAACCCGACCGTCGTCGGATCCCAAACAGAACCTGGATTCATTGCTAAAGATGATACGGTTCCATCTGTAGAAGTCCAGGTTTCTCGTTCACGACACCACTGCAAACGAAGTGGCTGGCTGACACGTAATGGGCGCCGTGACAACAAATTTCCTTCTGCGAAACCCCTGGAAATGGTCCGGGCAGAGACAGGGGTGTGTAGTGAAGCCGCCCCCTCTGTCTGGATGGTGGCTAATGAAACTGTGGGAGCTGCTCATGCTTGTCAGTGGATCAAACGATCCTCTCTACTGGGGGTCTGTCTGGGCCTGGTCACCGTGTGTGTGTGCCCCCATAAAACCACTGCTCCCAACACCTCCTAACAGCTAGGTCAGAACGGCCCAGATGGAGGCAGTTCAAAACGACCATCCTGCTTCTCTCAGTCCAATGATGCTCCCCCTCTCAAAGTCTGTCAACTGGGCAAAAATGTCTTCAAATGTAGAATCGTACGATCTCTCACCAAGAGGAACACTGCCCAAAAGTAGCCATTGAGAGCCTTTTTATAGGGCAGCAGGGGTAGAACTTTTACATCGTCTTGTGGCAAGACTCGGTGTCTAATCAGACCAAACTTGTAATCATTTATACGTCTACCTGAGCCAATGACAAATAATATCAATCAAGAATGATGAGATCATCTGCTTTGCTCCAGAAGGAGGACTAGCAGCTGAAAAACCGTACCTTCCAACCTAAATCCGGACGTCTGGCCACACTACTTGTGCCCTGTGCTGTCAGTTAGCTCCTCTCTGAACGACGCTGCCCTCTTTCAGACAGAATGAAAAGTCTGTTTTGATTGAGCAAACACACGACTGTACAACATGAAATCAATTAAGCCCTCTTATTAAAGGACTGGTGAATAATGGATGGCCCCCCCGCTGGCTTTGCTCTTACCTGTTCGAGCTCCCGTCACATGTAAACAGTTCATTACAGCCACCAAAATGTCACTTTCATTACTGCAGCAGCACGCCGTGAATGTTTTCATTTTTCATGATTTGCAACAAAATTGTTCTGCAGGAACAAAGCAGAGAGAATAAAAGAGAAGTTCATGAGGAGTGTCTTGACATCATAAAGCTTATTAATAAATTGATATTATAATAATGTCAAAATAAGACTCATTAGATTCAAGACAAGTCATGGAGCATTGTCTCAAAGCAGCTTTATCATTTTAGATGATCTTCTCTTGTCTAGGGCCAATCCCAGATTGAGCAAGCCTAGGGTGACAGTGGCAAGGAAAATAAATCCCTAAATGTTATAAGGAAGAAACCTTGGGAGGACCGAGACTCAAAAAGGGACCCGACCAGCTTAGATGTTTGCATGTTCTCCCCCTTGTTTATGTGGGTTTCCTCCCACATTCCAAAGATGTGTGTTAGGTTAGTTGGTGTTCCCAAAGTGCCCCTTAGAGTGTGAGGTTGTGAGTGTATATGCCTTGCTATGGCTTGGCCCCCTGTCTGGGGATGTTCCTGCCTTGCGCCCTGTGTTGCCGGCTAGGCACTGGCTGTCCCGCGATCTTGACTAGGATAAACGGATAAGACAATGAGTGAACAAATGAATAATATAAAAGCCATAGTGTTTAAGCCAATAATGAAGAGAAACGCTGAATAGAACAATGTAAAAATATTCATATCGGCATCATTTAGTCCTATGCACCGAGTCCGAGTCACTTTAGGATGTTGCAGGAACGTCCTGGTGATATCCCCAGTCGACCAGAGGAGGGAGAGAGTTACTGCCCTCTGTGGTCTGAGTATGGTGGGGCTGGAACTGATGATGGAATAACAGCTTGAGTGGAGCTGAAGCAGTGGAACATTTTAGTGTGGGGCTGGAACTGGCACTGGAACAGAAGCTCAGAGAGAAAGGAGAACATGTAGTTAGCTATTGTTAAGAGCACAGAGTCTATTGTCTATTCATCTACTGCAGATGAACTTGGCATCAGCATCCAGGCTGTTTGGGACAGGAACGAGATTACATCGATACAGGGAGTCATATTCATGCTGGCGAAAATCAGTGACAAAAAAACTTCATGGAATAGGTTTCCATGGTCGAGCAGCTGCATCCAAGCCTTACATCACCAAGAGCAATGAAACGCGTAGGATACAGTGGTGTAAAGCACGCCGCCACTGGACTCTAGAGCATTGGAGAGGTGTTCTCTGGAGTGACGAATCACGCCAAGAGAACAGTACTTGTCTGACTGCTGTGTGTCAAGGGTAAAGTTTGATGGAGGGGGTTATGGTTTGGGGTTGTTTTTCAGGAGTTGGACTTGGCTCCTTCGTTCCAGTGAAAGGAACTCTTAGATTTTGGACAATTACATTAGTTTGGGGATGTCCCTCTCCTGTTCCAACATGACGGCGCACCACTCCACAAAGCAAAGTCTATAAAGACATGGATGAGCGAGTTTGGTGTGGAAGAACTTGACTGGCCTGCACAGAGTCCTGACCTCAACCCGATAGAACACCCTTGGGATGAATTAGAGCGGAGAGTGTGAGCCAGGCCTTCTCGTCCAACATCAGCGACCTCACAAATGCGCTTCTGGAAGAAAAATCAAAAATTCAAATAAACACACTCCTAAACCTTGTGGAAAGCCTTCCCAGAAGAGCTGAAGCTGTTAGAGCTGTGAAGGGTGGAACGACATCATATTAAACCCTATGGATTAAGAATGGGATGTAACTCAAGTTCATATGCGTGTGAAGGCCGACGAGCGAATCCTTTTGGCAATATAGTGGTTATATAGACTATATATAGGCCACCTTTACATTAGATGTTTTAGCAGTGCTGTAATGGCCATATGTAATTATTTCTGTCTCTTTCTCAGAATACAACCAGAAAATACAGGAAATTTGTAAAAAGTAATACAAAAACATGTTTATACGCTGCAGTGGTACGTATTTAGTGTTTCCTCGCCTTACACTTGAGCAATAGCAGCGTCTGGGAGCTTCATCAGGATGCCAGGTTGACCCTTCTACGGCCTGCTTGATCAGAAATACTCTTTGGAAATGTCGCAGGCAAGAAACCACACTTTTCAGAGAGGGAACAAGGTAAAAAAGATATGCTAAAGCTCACAAGGATTGGAATGAAGATCAGTGGAAAAGAGGATTATTTAGTGATGAATCAAAGTTTGCAATTTTTGTGTCCAGTTGTCGGAAATATGTTAAATATGGGTCATTATAGCATTGCTAAAACTACAAATCTATTGGTGGCCTAAGACTTTTGCACAGTACTGTATCTATACACTCTTTTGCATTGTGTGGGCGCTTTAAGGTTGTAGTAGATCTTAAGAAAACAAAAAACAACCAAGAGTTTGAGAAAAAAAACTCTTTTTTCATTCCCCATTTTGGTGAAATGTTGAGAAATGAGAAACGTACTAATTTTGTGTGTTTAAGACTTACCGACTTCTTTATGCAGATTATTTTTCCTGGGTAATTATTCAGACTAAATTTCTTCATCATTAATATTCATCTCTCTCATTATGACCTCATTAATTAGATTCTAAGAGTTAGAGATGTTCACTTTGGTTAGGACGTGAGTGTAAAAACGGAAGCTGGACCTATTAGAGATGGTTTCCTCAGCAGAGGGCAGTGTTGAGGAAGGTTTGGCTGCTTGGGAGTGGGTGGGACGATCACGTACCGTCTCACAAACAGTCTTATGCAGAAGTGTGGACACCAATAGTCAGATTAAATGGTATACCAAAGTCAGAATTTATTTTAAATGAAAAACTGGCATGTGTAAAAAGTGTCTTTTGTGAGATATGTGAGCTGCTTGACTTTTTTAAGCAGTTGTGCACCACATCATGACCGTTCACATAAATATCTGTGGTCTGATAAGGTTTTTATTCTTATTATTAAGGGTTATTAACGTACCTAACTCATATATTACCTTACCAGATACATTAGGTGTTAAACTTAAGTAGGGTGGCTTTCTAATAACAGGCAAAACGTGGTATTGCTTCTGACATCGTACACAATGATGATATTTCAAATGGAAGCAGAAAAGAAATCATATCGCAGTGTTCTGAGGAAGCCTTTCACAATGCTCATGACTGACAGCATCAGGATCGGCAGGGATTAGTGTTGCCACGATACTAAAATTATGACTTCAATAAGATACCTGCTTAAAGTGTCTTACTACCGATACTGAAACCATACCGCGGCGAAAGCCTAACACATCGGGAAAAGTAACGGAACAATAGATGGTAGAACATGGAATTTATTTTTTTCTGTTTTTATTAACAAGGTCACATGTTATTAAGGCTTTTACACAGTGAGCAGTAATCTGACATCCCTCTGTATCCTTCAGTTTATGGCTTTTTAGTTTATTTCTTTGACAGGTTAGTTAACTTTGTATTTGCAGCCGGTTCTCACTGGTTAAACGGTTCGTACTGAGCGCATTCTCTAGTAATAGAAAGAGTTATTCACAAAAATGTACATGTCATAAATACCTTTAGCAGTAATGCTGAGATTAAAATGACTTTATTTATAATTGGTACTGCTTATGATCGTGAACGCGTTTTTAGCAGTTTGGAAGTTATGGTAAACTCAACGTTATCAGTGTGAACATACAGTGGTGTGAGAAAGTGTCTGCCCCCAAACCAATTTAAATATTAGTCAAAGACAACACAAGTAACACAAAATGCAGTTTTTAAATGAAGGTGTTTATTACTAAGGGAGAAAAAAATCCAAACCTACATGACCCTGTGTGAAAAAGTGATTGCCCCCCTTGTTAAAACATAACATAACTATGGCTTATCACACCTGAGTTCTCTGTCTCTAGCCACACCCAGGTTTGATTATTGTCCAACACCTGTTCTCAATCAGGACATCACTTAAATAGGACCTGCCTGAAATTCAGGAACAATTGAGAAAGAAAGTAACTGAGATCTATCCATCTGGAAAGGGTTATAAAGCCATTTCTAAAGCTTTGGGACTCCAGCGAACCACAGTGAGAGCCATTATCCACAAATGGTGAAGACATGGAACAGTGGTGAACCTTCCCAGGAGTGGCCGGCTGACCAAAATTACCCCAAGAGGTCACAAAAGACCCCACAACAACATCCAAAGAACTGCAGGCCTCACTTTGCTCAGTTAAGGTCAGTGTTCATGCCTCCACCATAAGAAGGTGACTGGGAAAAAATGGCCTACATGGCAGAGTTCCAAGATGAAAACCACTGCTGAGCAAAAAGAACATTAAAGCTCGTCTCAGTGTTTCCAGAACACATCTTGATGATTCCCAAAACTTTTGGGAATACATTCTGTGGACTGAAGAGACAGAAGCTGAACCCTTTGGAAGGTGTGTGTCCCATTACATCTGGTGTAAAAGCAACACAGCATTTCAGAAGAAGAACATTATAGCAGCAGTAACATATGGGGGTGGTAGTGTGATGGTCTGGGGCTGTTTTGCTGCTTCAGGACCTGGAAGACTTGCTGTGATAAATGGAACTATGAACTCTGCTGTCTACCAAAAAATCCTGAAGGAGAATGTCCGGCCATCTGTTGGTGACCTCAAGCTGAAACGGACTTGGGTTCTGCAGCAGGACGATGATCCAAAACACAGCAGCAAGTCCAGCTCTGAATGGCTGAAGAAAAACAAAATGAAGACGTTTGAGTGGCCTAGTCAAAGTCCTGACCTGAATCCTATTGAGATGCTGTGGCAGGACCTTATAAAGGCCGTTCATGCTGGAAAACCCTCCAGTGTGGCTGAATTACAACAATTCTGCAGAGATAAGTGGCCAAAATTCCTCCACAACGCTGTAAAAGACTCACTGCAAGTTATCGCAGAACTGCATTTGTGTTTACTTGTGTTGTCACTGACTAATATTTAAATTGGTTTGATGTTCCAAAACACTTAAGTGTGACAAACATGCAAAAAAATCAGGAAGGGGCAAAGACTTTTAGTACAGTAAGCTGGAAGTGTTTCTCCCTTTGCAGACTGCTTTTGTCGTGTTCATGAGAAAATGAAACTAATTCCATATTTCACTTCTTGCATGCACATTCTCTACAAGCTGTGAACAGTCTGCAAAAGCGCAGGTATCAGCAGCCATAACTCTCCATTTTCTCTCTTCTAATTCACTGTCTGTACCTGTAGGGAGAGGAAGCCGTGCGTATATACTGCCCCCTGTGGCACATCGAGGCGACTCGCAGAAATATAGCTCTGATTGAAAAAAACACTGTTATTCTTATAATAAAATGAGGCATCCTAGCATTTTTAATTGCAAGGTGTCAGTATACCATGCAACACTAATCCGCATGTCATGCCTCAAATTAATTTGAGGAACATGTTGCACGTTGTGGTTTTGTTTGCTTTTGTAATGTTGTCAAGCAGCTCCACTTATTTGTGCTCCAAGCGTTTGGTGCTCTGTAGCCAAGGAATGTCTCAGCAACATCCTTATATGCCTTCCATTTTCTTTGCCTTCTTTAATTTTGGCTTCAGTTATTCCTGGGTTTGTCTCTTAAAGTGGAATTGATCAAGTGCTAGATTACCTTCTTTGTTAATTGTTTTAACAAAAGATGTTCACCAAAGCAGAAATATTTTTAGTCGACCAGTGGTTTATGCATCCCCCTTTTTTCTGCTCATGAATGAAATGCTTAGAGTGTCCTGTTCTGTTTAATGTAGTATGAGCGTCCCATTCACAAAGGAATCAACAGTACTTCATGGTGCATCTGAGCTGCATTCCTAGCAGCAGTGCCAATACTCTCACATCATGACAGATGTTCCAGCTGTAACTGTTGTACTGTGTGTGTTTGTGATTCACATAGCACCTACACTGACAGCTTGGACCGACTGATACAGTTCACTTTGTGGGGAGAATATGATGGAAAAGCAAATAAATAGGCTTTATTTACAGTACAAATGGTACATTATAGGAAAAGATTATTTTGATATTAGCAAGCTAAACTGCATAAAACGCACCCAGAAGTGTTCAGAAAGCAAAATCTACAAACTTTCTATGATCATTAAAGTTTGGAGGTGCCACTAAGTGCTACATTTTATTTCCATTTTGCTGGTAATGAATTCAAGCCCAGGCTTTTAGATTCACTCACTTTAACATCCAGGCATTTAGACTCCAGGCTCTTTAGTTTAGAGTCAAAATGTGCTTTAGGTTCTCGTGCTATAGGTCCAGGCTCTTTAGTTTGTCGTGCTTTAGGTCCAGCCTCTTTAGTTTCTCGTGCTTTAGGTCCAGGCTCTTTAGTTTCTCGTGCTTTAGGTCCAGGCTCTTTAGTTTTCTCGTGCTTATGTCCAGGCTCTTAGTTCTCGTGCTTTAGGGGTCCAGCTTCTTTGGTTCTCGTGCTTTAGTCCAGGCTTTTTAGTTTCTCGTGCTTTAAGTCCATCTCTTAGTTTGTTGTTGCTTTTAGGTCCAGGCTCTTTGGTTTCTCGTGCTGAAAAGTAGGTCAGGGCTGTGTTTAGTTCTCGTTGCTTTAGGTTCAGGCTCTTTGGTTTCTCGTGCTTTAGGTCCATGCTCTTCTTTGTTTGTCGTGCTTTAGGGCCAGGCTCTTTGGTTTCTCGTGCTTTAGGTCCATGCTCTTTAGTTTTCTCGTGCTTTAGTCCGGCTCTTTGTTTCTCGTGCTTTAGGTCCATGCTCTTTAGTTTCTCGTGCTTTAGGGTCCAGGCTCTTTTATGTCTCTGCTTGAGGTCCAGCTCTTTGGTTTCTCGTGCTTAGGTCCAGGCTTTTTTAGTTTCTTCGTGCTTTTAGGTCCAGGCTCTTTTTTCTCGTGTCTTTAGGTCCATGCTCTTTAGTTTTGTCGTGCTTTAGGTCCAGGCTCTTTAGTTTCTTCTTCTCTCGTGCTTTGGTCCGGCTCTTTGGTTTCTCGTTTGCTTTAGGGTCCCAAGGCTCTTTGGTTTCTCGTGCTTTTAGGTCCAGGCTCTTTGGTTTCTCGTGTTTTTCTCCTCTCGTGCTTTAGGTCCATGCTCTTTGGTTTCTCTCTGTGCTTTAGGTCCAGGCTTTTAGTTTCTGTGCTTTAGGTCCAGGCTCTTTAGTTTGTTTTGTGCTTTAGGTCCAGGCTCTTTGGTTTCTTCGTGCTTTAGTTCCAGGTCTTTAGTTTGTTGTGCTTTAGGTTCCCAGGCTCTTTGGTTTCTCGTGCTTTTAAGGGTCCCAGGCTTTTTAGTTTCTCGTGCTTTCGGTCCAGGCTCTTTGGTTTCTTCTCGTGCTTTAAGGTCCAGGCTTTTTAGTTTCTCGTGCTTTAGGTCCAGGCTCTTTGTTTTCTCGTGCTTTAGGTCCATGCCTCTTTAGTTTCTCGTGCTTTGGTCCCAGGGTCTTTAGTTTTGTTGTGGGCTTTAGGTCAGCTCTTTGGTTTCTCTTTCTCGTGCTTTAAGGTCCAGGCTTTTTAGTTTCTCTTGCTTTAAGTGTCAGCTCTTTAGTTTTGTTTGCTTAGTCCAGGCCCTTAGTTTTCTCCCGTGCTTTAAAGGTCCAGGCTCTTAGTTTTCTCGGCTTTAGGTTCAGGCTCTTTGGTTTCCTCTGCTTTAGGTCCCAGGCTCTTTAGTTTTTGTTTTGCTTTTAGGTCCAGGCTCTTTTGTTTCTCTTGCTTTAGGGTCCAGGTCGTTAGTTTCTCGTGCTTTAGGTCCAGGCCTCTTTGTTTTCTCGTGCTTTATGTCCGGCTCTGTTAGGTTCTCGTGTTTTTAGGTTGAGGTTCTTTAGTTTGTCATATTTAAGGTTCTCATGCTTTAAGGTCCCAGGTTCTTTAGTTTTCTCATGCTTTAAGAAGATCCAGGTCCTTTAGTTTCTTGTGCGGGTTCTAAATTCAAGAGCCCTGGCTTGACGGGAACGTTTTTGTAATTGTTTCATTTATTCCCGAGTATTCTGGTTTATTACATTCAGGTTACGGTCCTTTTTTGGATCCAGTAAGAATCAAAATCCATCTTTCAGAGTTCCATCACAGGCCATAGCTCTTTCTATGGAAGAATAATGGCCAGACATTTCTTTTTTTTTAGGTCCATGCTCTTTATTTTGTTTGTGCTTTAGGTCCCAGGCTCTTATTTTCTTGTGCTTTAGGTCCCTGCTCTTTATTTGTTTGTGCTTAGGGTCGATGTTCTTTTAGTTTGGTCATGGTTTAGGTTCTCGTGTTTTGGTCAGGCTCTTTAATTTTCTTTTGCCTTAGTCCATGCTTTTATTTGTCATGCTTTGAGTTTCTTGTGCTTTAGGTCCATGCCTTATTTCTGTGGCTTTAGGTCCAGGCTCTTTAGGTTCTCGTGTTTTAGGTTGAGGTTCTTTAGTTTTGTCATATTTAAGGTTCTCATGCTTTAGGTCCAGGTTCTTTAGTTTCTCATGCTTTAGATCCAGGCTCTTTAGTTTCTTGTGCTGGTGCTAAATTCAAGCCCTGGCTTGACGTGAACGTTTTTGTATTGTTCATTTAATTCCGATTATTCTGGTTATTACATTCAGAGTTATGGTCCTGTTTGGATCCAGTAAGAATTAAATCCATCTTTCAGAGCTTCCATCACCAGCCAAAGCTCTTTCTCTGGAATATAACGGCCAGACATTTCTTTTCTTTCCCACATCTGGGAGGAAGCAGCCCATGTGGTATGGATCATTCCTTGTTGTGGGTGTCTGAACGTCTGGTTCTCTGTTCCGATGCTTCAGAACCCGAGTGCTCGTTAAATCACTTCACTTTTTAGCCCTTGGTGCTGCATCATGCCTAAACACAAACGTCTCTCTGAACAGAATTTTAACTGAACCCCGCCGCCCTGTCCCAAACGGCCCACGTCTCTCCTTACACATCTAGAAAGACGTTTAGCTGAATTCCAAAGGAGTCGGAGGTGGTTTAGGGTTGGGAATGAAGACAGATGTTTATTTGAGGCTCAGGAAGGGGAGACCGGACCATTTCTGGGTTTTTCATCCAGGGCTCTTTGGGTTGACACCAGGTCCTGGATGGAGAACAGTTGAGCAAGGGCTTGTGCTGTCCTCAGAGAGACGCTAATCTGCTCTGACTCCATGCCGAGCTCCACAAGACCGGAGCATGACGCGTTCCAGCCCAATGACAGACAGACAGGAAGAGAATTCCAGCTTTATTGTTTCTCCAGTGAATTCTTCAATAACGAAAGGAGACCCGCCTCACACTGTCAGCGTTTGGTTGTCATAGTGACAACGCCGAATGGAACTTCCTCATCAGTAGAAGGCAGCACAGTGACTCGGTGTGTCTGTGTGTGTGTGTGTGTGCGCGTGTGTGTGTGTGCGCGTGTGTGTGTGCGCGCGGGGGCTGCGTAGCGAGCGTGTCGGCTCTTGCCGTTCGGGAATGAGGCGCTCAGACGTGTTTGGGAGCTCGGCATGGCTCGAGCATTGGTGCTGCAGCGTCTGAATCCGCAGCATGAGGGACGTCCAGCTCCGGCAGCGCAACATGAGTCTCAAAAAGAGACTTTCCTTTAAAAGAGTCTCCAACTTTTTAGCGGTGAGTCTGTCAGAGGGACACTCTGTACAGCTTTCTTTATTTTTAGCTTGGTATCTGTTCATCTCGTTACTTTTTTATGCTCATATCGATTCCTTTTGCCCAGGTTCAAATGAGCCAGGCTTTTTACATCCAGGTATTTTAGCATCCAGGCTCTTTAGGTTCAGTCATTTTAGGATCCAGGCATTTAGGTTCCAGTCATGTTTTTAGGTCCAGGCTCTTTAGACTTTTTGTGCTTTAGTTCCAGTTTTATGTTTAGTTCCAGTGCTTTTTTGTTGCTTTAAATAGGTTAGGGATGGGCAATATGATGATATTTTATTGGATGGTGATAAATTTTGTTATCGTGATAGATGATGTGCTTTCCTGAGCATATCGAGGTCAGTGCTTAAGGAACACTGAAAAACTTCAGATTCATTATTAATAGTGTAATATGTCCAGTGGATGAATGAAGTGCAGCACATTTTGAATAAAAATCACTTTTTTAAAGCATCTCTTGCTACTGCTGCGGTTTAGATGTGATCACATGTATCATGATAAACATAATGTATCGTGAAAATGTCTTTAATTATCGTGATGATATTTTTACCATATCGCCCAGCCTACTGTAGGTCCAGGTTCTTAAGTATCTCATTCTTTACGACCAGGCTCTTTATGTCCAGGTCCAGACTTGGTGGTCTAGGTTTTTTACACCTAGGCTCTTTTATAGTCCAGTCACAACCCCCTGTTTGAGTTTTGCTTTTTAGTTCCAGATAATTTTTCATGCTTATGCTGATCCCCTTTTCCAGGATTGTATGTTCTAGATATTTTAGGTCCAGGCTTTTTAGGTCTAGACTCTCTAGGTTCTTTTAGATCCGGGTTCTAGAAGTCCAGGCTCTTTAAACTATGTAAGTCCAGACATTTTTTAGCTCCAGATTCTGGAGGTCTAGGTTCATTAGGCCCAGGCATTTTATGTCCAGGTTATGTAGGTCCAGACTCTTTAGGTCAAAGCATTTTAGATCCAGACAGTTTAGGTCCAGATTCTGTATTTCCTGGTTCTTTAAGTCCAGACAAACCCTTTAAGTCCAGACATTTTAGACCCAGACTCTTTAGGTAAGGCTCTTTAGGTCAAAGCATTTTAGATCCAGACAGTTAAGGTCCAGACTCTTTAGGTCCAGGTTCTGTAGGTCTTGGTTCTTTATGTCCAGACAGACCCTTTAAGTCCAGACATTTTAGACCCAGGCTCTTTACGTCAAAGCATTTTAGATCCAGACAGTTAAGGTCCAGATTCTTTAGGTCCAGACATGTTATGTCGAAGTTCTGTAGGTCTTGGTTCTTTAGATCCAGACATTTTAGGTCGAAGTTCTGTAGGTCTTGGTTCTTTAGGTCCAGACATTTTAAGTCCAGACATTTAGGTCCAGCCTCTCTAGGTCTAGATTCTTTAAGTCCAGACCTTTTTGATCCAGGTTCTGTAAGTCCAGGCTCCTCAAGTCCAGACTCTTTAAGCTCAGAAATTTTAGCTCCAGGTTCTGGAGGTCTAGGTTCTTTAGGTCCAGACATTTTAGGTCTAGCCGCTCTAAGTCCGGACTCTTTAGGTCAAAAGATTTTAGTTCCAGACATTTAGGTCCAGGCTCTTTAGGTCTGGTTAGATTCATTTGTACAAACTCATTAAGACTAAACTGAACACACTACATGTAACCATGAATGAATGAACCTGATAGTAATTCTAAAACTAGCTACAATAAAATCCAGCTAAAGCATGAAATCATTTCGGGTTCATTTCCCGCTCGTTATAGCCTACGTTAATTGACCATGCGTACGCTCTCTCTTTTTCTCTCAGATAAGGGCCTAGTGTTTATTGTGCAGACTCTTAATGGCACCTTTAACGAGTTTGGTGCTGCTGTAATGTGCAGAGTTGGCTCTAGGCAAATGAATATCACGTGGATATTTTCGGTTTTCGGACTGGCTCGACAACATCGCTAATAGAAGCTCAGATCTGCCCTCGGGAAGAAGACGGGGGTGGAATGGGCACTCCTGCTTGCTTTAGCGGTGGCATGTTGGCACTGGCTGTTCTTACGAAACCTGCCCTGTGAGTACAGTGTGTAGTTTCATGCATGATGCAATGTTTAGTCTAATAAAAAGAAAATCAGTTCTCCAGTGCTTGTTGTTACACGGCATGTACAGTGATAGGGCTTATGCTGTGCTGCTGGGGTTTGGTTCCAGGTACCATTTACTTACTGCCATGCTCTTTGTTAAATAGGTTGGTGGATTTTAATGAATAGGAATATTTGTGTATAATACATATTCATTGGGTGATGCAGTGGTGCTTCAGAGCCCTGAGTTCCAGTCCCAGCAAGGCCACTGACTGTGAGAGTTTGCATGTTCTCCCCATGTTTCCTCTCACGTTCACGATTTCCCAGCATGACTGAGTGAATATGTTGGGTGTGTATGTGCCCTGTGATGGACTGGCACCCTGTCCAGCGCTGGTTCCATACAGTACTGAGCAAAAGTCTTAGGCCCCCATTAGATTTGGTGTTTTAGCAATGCTATAATCAACGTATATAACATTAGCGAAAAATGGAGTCATCAAACTTGGATTGATCGCTCTATAATCCTCTTTCCCACTGATCTTCATTCTAATCTTTGTGAGCTTTAGCATATCTTAGTCTTTTCACCCTGTTCCTCTTACGAGACGTACGAGACGTTTGATTTAACAGATTCAAATTGATGTATCCCTCCGATTCCTTGTTATTCTTCTGTGACTGGGCTGGTCTGAAGTATAGCTACGATACTCTGAAAAAAAAGAGTATGATGTCATTATTAAGGTCTCATTATATCACCCACATCTGCTCCTAACGTCAGTTACTGTTCCTACTTCAAATTCAAAAGTAAACACAGCATCAGGCTGAGGCTCAGCGCTGAACTTTCCTGTTCCTCCTCCAGGTGCTGTGTGGCTTCTGGTTTGTTTGGAAAACCTCCCGGGTTGCTCCATAGACACCCCTCCCCTCCCTGCCTCTCCTGAGAGTGATCTTTATCGCCCACATACGTGGAAACAAAAGCTTCAGTTTATTTTCTTTTCACTTTCCGGTTACTTCAGGGCAAACAAACAGACCAATAAAAGAACAACCTTATAAATAAGTTTAATTTCCCCGTCTTACCGGCCTCTGTGCAGCCCTCTCACCAGGGGTGTGTGATGTTGAAATGAGACATTAATACCAATATTTTCAGGGATTTTTCCCCATCTCTCTCAACCCCCTGAACTGGCCCTGTATCTGTCGTGATATAATCTGTTGCTTTTCTTGTCGTAAAGCACTTTTTATTTTATCGAATGGTTCCTCTAAGGTTTGCTGAGTGTGAAAGTTGTCCTAATCTTCATTTTCTGTTCTGGTGGGGTATCGTTTGCATTTTATTGATTCCGATTCTGCTTATCGATTCCGAAATGGCGAAAAAAGGTGCCGAATGTTTAGGTACAAAGAATTCCTTAATCATCGGTCTGATTCTGTACTGGCTGTCGGTCGAAGCGGTACACTGCTGAAGCTCAGCATCATGCTTTAGATGTTTTGCCATGTTGCAGACGTATAACTGTTATAACAGATCAGCTTTCCTCACGTATTACATTTAGCCTTTTCGTTTTCTCTCAAACTGGAGCCAAACTTTTGAGTGTCCGTCTTCCTCTAACGCTCTAATGAAGCGTATCAAAACAAAACTACGTGATTACATGACACACCGGTCCTGCAGGTAGGTGCCCCTTAATAAAGATCTTTTTTGTACTAATCGTGGACGTGTATTTAAAGCATAAAATGTGTTAGTACGAACAGATAAGCAATGATTCATTGTTTACCCATCCTCTGTACAGTGTACCCGACTCTTTATCCATCCTTTACCTGTCTTTTACCTGTCCGCCTGAACTTTACCCATTTTCCTTTTACCCATCTGTGTAGAACTGAACCCGAAGAGTACCCAGCAAATGTTTCCCATAAGGAATAATATAAATGGAATGAAT
>JAJAGP010000077.1:545000-560000 GCA_025084515.1 Ancistrus triradiatus | reverse complement strand
GAGCATCAGCTTCAGGAAACGTTACTGCTGCTACAGTTATCAAATCCAGAGGGTCCAAATACTTTTGCACCCTGGACAGTGATTAGATGGGCGGGGATTGTGACTGATACGGCTGCTCATGATCGCTCACTGCCACATGGTTTCTCTTTGAGTCACAGTGGGAATCTGTTTTGCCACCTTGTCCGTGCTTGACTGAGTGGCATGTCCGGGCGAATGTGGGCGGGGCAAATGCAGACCTGTGGGTGTGGCTAATGACACTGAAAGCATGTCTCACTGTTAGTCACTAGGAGAGAGTGGGGACAGCGTTACGGGTTGGACAGGAAGAGCGGGTGTGGGTGTGGCTGTGGGTGTGTGTGAGTGAGGGGGCACGGGGTGATATCTGCCCACTTTGCCCCGGCTCCAGGGCTGTTGTGTGTGTGTGTGTGTGTGATGATCAGGAGAGTCACTCACACATGTCTCTGTGTCTTCTCTTACAGTCTGCAGCTGTCTCCGATGGCGGTGAGTAAATGCTCATTTACCTCTCAGTTTCCTGTTGAGCCTCTGACTGCACTCTGGACTTTTTCTTCTCTCTCCCTCTGAGCCCGGCTGGGAAAGCCATCTGCTGCCCTGCCCTATCACGTCTGATGGGCTCCCAGTAGATCCTCGCTGTTTCTCAGCAGATACCGGTCTGGTCTCCTGCAGGCAGACTCACGGAAGTTTTCTTAGCAAGAAACTTGCCAAGGTTCTTCAGACAAACAATAAGAAGTTCAAACGTTCAGAAAATAACTTAAGAAGTTCTCAGATCTTATCTTCAGAAAATCTTTGTTTTCTTATGTGGGCCATGGGAACTGAAGGGAAATCAAAGAATTTAACAGAAATCAAAGGCTTTAATAGAGAAATTAAGGAATTTACCAGAAAATTAAAGGAATTTAACAGCGAACTGAAGAAATTTAACAGAGAAATCAAACAATATGAAGAGAAATAAAGGAATTCAACAGAGAAATAAATAAATTTAAGTAATTGAAGAGAGAAATGAAGTAATTTAACTGAGAAATCAAGGAATTTAACAGAAAATTAAAGGAATTTAACAGTGAAATTAAAGGAATTTAACAGTGAAATTAAGGACTTTAACAGAGAAATGAAGGAATTTAACAGAAAAATGAAGGAATTTAACAGTGAAATTAAAGAATTTAACAGAAATAAAGGAATTTCACAGAGAAATTGAAGAATTTAACAAAAATCAAGGATTTTAAGACAAAAATGAAGGAATTAAAAAGAGAAATTAAGAGTTTTAAGAGAGGAAATAAGGAATTTAACAGAGAAATTAAGGAATCTAAGGAATTTAACAGAGAAATCAAAGACTTTAATAGAGAAATGAAGGAATTTAACAGAAATTTAAGGAATTTAACAGCAAACTGAAGAAATTTAACAGAGAAATCAAATAATATGACAGAGAAATAAAGGAATTTAACAGATGAATGACTTAACCGAGAAATCAAGGAATTTACCAGAAAAATAAAAGAATTTAACAGTGAAATTAAGAACTTTGAGAGAAATGAAGAAATTTAACAGAAATTAAGGAACTGAATAGAAAAATGAAGGAAGTTAACAGAGAAATGAAAGAATTTAACATAAATCAAGGAATTTAACAGAAATGAAGGGATTTTACAGCGAAATTGAAGAAGTTAACAGAAATCAAGGATGTTAAGACAAAAATTAAGGATTTTAACAGAGAAATTAAGGAACTTTGCACCAAGTTCCAAAACTGAGTATTTGAATGAATGAAAAATGAGACTTATAGAGAATGTTAATTATATTTACAGTCACTAGGTTACATTAAAACGGATATAATATTTATTTCTTACTATCTATCTGCAGTATTTGGTGTGAGACACATTTTGAATTTGTATTGTTCCCTTATTCAGTTTAATCCACTCGGAGGAAAAGAAAATGAAGAAAAAACATCAAACCAAGTGTTCAAAAAAAATTCGTAAACAAGAAATAGAGGCGATGGTGGGAGAAATAGCCCACAGGAAAAAATATCCTGGGAATGAATTTGCAGTTAAACTCCCAGCCGTTATGAGCAGACACAGCCCAGAGCTCATACAGAGGGTAGAATAAGAGAGACATTAATGCATTTAACAGAGAAAGAGTAATTATAGAACTACAAAATGCTTCTATATGGGATGTGGAACTGATCAAATGGACAGTGAGTGCAGAAGCAGGAAGGCATGCCCAATAAGAGAGTAAATATCCATTGAATAAAATAAGTTTGTGTTAGTAGGCGAGCAGTTCAGCCTTCACTTCACATCATGGCAGGACGTTAGTGGTTACAGCGGGTTATGAGAGGATTAAAATGCCTCATACTTCATCCTGAATAGTCGTGAATGAGCAGGATTCAGTGAAGCAGCTTTCAGGAACATTTGGCTTGTAATGCAGAACGATTCCTGAGTCAACGAGCCGTGAATCACTCTATTAATGCAGCGTTAAGTAAAGAGAGGGTACTGATACCGCAGCCACAAGGGTTATGTCCTCCACAGGTATTCAACATGTCAGTACGGCCTCGGATCTCGATTTACCTGTGCCTTATAGCCAAAAATATCTGAACACCATAAATTACCTTGAAAACATAATGTATTAGTTTGGAGTTTGTCCCTCTTTGTTGTGTAGAGTCTTTATATTTCGGGGAAGCTTTCCATTAGATTTGGAACATGGCTGTGAGGTCAGGCGCTGATGATTGGCAATGGCTCACGGTTGGGATTCCAGGTCATCTTAAAGGGTGATAATGGAGTTATGGTCAGGACTCTTAATAAGCAACCAAGCTGTCCATCGGAGTTGGCAGACGTTTCTTTTTGGGGTTAAGCCACCCTTATTAGAGTTTAAAAGATCCTGGTGTTGTAGCAGGTGTAACTGTGACTTAGGATTAAGATTTTCTTCCGTCACTGCCTGTGTTGCTGTTATTCCGAAGTAACAGTCACTGTTTGTACCTGCATCCTCTCGAGACATCGAGCACTCGAGACGGTTCTGCCTCTGCCCGCCTCTCCCGCCGTCCAATTAGCATGTGCGAACGGCGCGCTAATATGGCGCTAAAGCTGCGATCCCGCGAGAGAGGTGCAGCGAAGGCCGGCTGTTATGAGAGCTCTTCATTCCATCCTGTTCATGTCGGCTTTCTTTCGTCAGCGTCTCCTCTCAGAGCAGCGCCGTCCGCTAAGCTCGCGAATCCGGTGCCAGGTCTAAGCCTTTCGAGTTCTGTTTGCACATTTCGAGCGTGGTTAGTGCAGAACGTCAGCGCCTCATCACGTTACTCATCGAAGACCAAGCCGTGCTTCGGGCTGATCTCAGACCTGCAGGTGGAGGCAGAATGTGCAGGGACCCGGCACTGATTTCATTCGAATAAAAGTTACACCACCGATTACTGTTGCACGCTGGGTTTGATGCTGTTACACAGACAGCTGTGTGAGTTACAAGGTTTATAGTTCATAGTGTTTATGCAAAAGTTACACAACCTCTGCAAACAACACACTGAACACACGGCCCATTAACAAATCACTTAAACCCTGACGCCTTACAAATAAGCCCTGACTTTTGCACGCGCCAGATCTGGTCTAATTCTTTTTTTTAATGCAGAAACGTCATATATTATTATTTTTTCCTGCAAACAAGCATTTTGTAAACCCACTAGCAGTGTGCAGTACATTTGCATTTATTTGCACGTTGCAGTTTTTAAAAAAAATGCGTTTTCCATACTGTCCCAACACTTTCTGATTTAGGGATGTAACGTATGAATCCTGTTTCTTGGTGTGTCCTGAGTATCTGCTCATTTCAGCAGCTGCTTCTCTTCTGGTGACCACGATCCATAATAATGTATGAATGTGAGAATATAAGTCGATCCCAGACTTGTGGATCCCCCTGTAGATGAGTCCTGCTTAAGCTGCTGTAGCTTGGCTATGCTAGCCTTCTCATTAGCGCTGCAGGCTCATGTTGCGCCACTCATCAGCGTTTCCCTCTTCTGCCCACCTTCAATTATTCATCTGGAGACTCTACAGAGCTGCCGGACCTCTGTACGGGGCTCGTCTCTGCTGCTTTGGGCTCTGTAATGCACCACTGTTTGGGATGTGAATGGTTAGCTTTGATGGGCAGTAGCTCGGAGCTGCGTGCCCCCGCGTGTGTGATGGTGCTCAGGTATGGATGTAAAAGCCTGGCATCCTTATGGGATGAAGTACCTGGTTAAGTGGCATCATACGGGTTCATACCAGCTTTACCCAGGTAGGATGTAGGTCTGTTCTGTTGTTTGCGTGTTCTTATGGGTAAATGTTGCCGATAAAAAAACCAGATGCTATTTTTAACGTAGTGAGACCTTCTTTTTGGCTAAACTCTCTGAAAACTCCCTGTCCGCTTTTGCTTTCTTTAGTTTCCATTCCCTTAATGTGTTAGAGATTTTGCTGTGTCTTTTTCACATCATCAACTTAAAAAAACAAAAACACGAGCGGAGATGAGTGCAGGAAGCTCTAGTTTGTGTTTTTGTGAGCATGAACAGATCAGAATGCACGTAGATAAATAATCAGACGCTTCCATCCAGTCCCTGTGAGCTTTATCACCATCATTCTCCAGCCTTTCAGTTCTGTTCCACCAGATCTTTGCTTTAATGTCCATGCTTTCAGAGACAGCCTGTTGCTCATCCTATAAGCTCCTGATGAGCTGTTCTGCCCGGCAACCGAGCTCTGATTGGTCAGCCTGATTTTAATGCAGTAAGCAGAACAGGCTCTGATTAAAAATGTTACGCAGCGTCGCGGCCCTTATTTTCGGACTCGGTGTGAACGACAGCTTTAATATAGGTGCGATCAGGTGGGCTACAACATCAGAAGGCCACAATGGGTTCGACTAAGAAGAGAAAGCTGAGGCTGCAGTGAACCAAGTAAAAAGACAAGTCTTTAGAAAAGGCGGAAATGGCAACCGCATCGGGTAACTGGTATGCATGCTATGAAAAATCCAGTTACTGGAATAAAATCCAGCTCTCTTTATCGGTTTCTTAATCTGATTGCTAGATCGGCGTATGCTGTGTACATGGTCGCTTGAATAATCAGGGTTATTACGTTCACCGCTCTTTCCAGTGACTGGATGTGAATCCAGAGGACGTTCTTTGGGATCTGCAGGAATTGCGTGAGGAATTGCGAGAGTTAACTTGTTGGAACATGAGGTTTAAGCCGTTCTTACTGGATCAGTCATCGAGCTCCGAGGTGTTTCTGTGTTCTGGCCGCAGACGGTCCCATTATACGTCTCGGTCCTTATATTTAGAGTCAAATGCCGTGGACGCAGAGCAGAGCCTGGAACGTTGTTCAGTGTGTGCTATTTATGTGACATGTTTCTACAAGTGACGTTATAATGGCAGGGATTTTCGAGCACAATGAGAGCTTGCACTGCAGCTAATGAGGAATAAGACGCTCTTTCTGTGAGTGCTTCAGTCCTAGTTTTGGCTTTAGATGCTTTGTCAGTTGCAGTTAAATTGATTTAGAGCTATAATTCTGAATGGACTAATAGACAACAAGCAATAACATATGATTTAACAAAACAAAAGCTTTAACTCAAACCGCTACTGTGTGCAAGATGCCTAACGAACGGCTCCTTAACGAGCTCCTAAATGGACTTTGTTGTGTAAGAGAGAGAAAACACTAAATTATGCAGTACAGAGGAACACACACACACACACACACACACACACTCACACACTGCAGGATGAGATAATGTCCTGTAATATAGTGCCTGTAATAAAGTGTATTTTGTTCATAAGCTAATAAACAGTATAAACACATTCTCTGAGGTGTTCTATTGCTCCATAATGTCCAATTATGTTTATTTAATGAGCTCTAATGGTGGAGTTACCCAGGGGAACAATAAAAGTCGCTCCACTGAGGACACACTGACTGCAGTGGAACAACAGCAACAGCAGCAATAATAATAATAATAATAACAATGATAATGATAATAATAATGATAATAGGGCACACAGGGTTCAAGTCCCACTGGTTGCTTATAGGCAGGTCAGGAGTCACATGCAGACACAATCGGCTCTGTCTGAGGGAGGGGAGGCCAGTCGAGGGATTACCTTCAGTGTTTTGTAACAGTGACCTCTAGCCTCCCTGAAGAACTGGCATCCCATTCAGGGCATGTTATTACAGTATATTATCCATTTTATATTATTCTCCATTTTATTTATTATATTCCCCTTTTTATTTATTATGCTTTTTTATGTATTATAATCCCTATTTATGTCCTCCATTTTATTTTTGATATTCTCTATTTATTATATTCTACATTTTATTTACTATATTCTCCATTTTTATTATATTATCCATTTAATTTTGTTCTGCATTTTATTTATTATATTCTCTATGTATTATATTATTCTTTTTATTTAATATATTCTCAATTTATTATATTCTCTTTTATTTAGTATATCCTTTATTTTATTGTATTCTCCATTTTATTTATCATATTCTGTATTTATTATATTCTCTTTTTTTATTATATTTTCTATTTTATTATATTATTCACTTTTATTTATTATATTCTCAATTTATTATGTTCTCTATTGCATTTATTAGATCCTCTATTTTATTGTATTCTCCATGTTATTTGTTATTTTCTCTATGTATTATATTCTTCTTTTTATTTATTATATTCTCTATTTTATTTATTATGTTCTTTTTTTTATAATCTATGTGTATTTTATTTTCAGTTTATGTATTATGTTCTCTATGTTCTCAATTTTATTTATTATATTCTGTGTTTACTATGTTATCTGTTTTATTTGTTATATTTTCTATTTTATTGTATTCAGTATTAAAAAAAAAATATATATATATATATGGCTGTTTTTTTCTGGGGATAGACACTCGAGTCATGTGACCCTGGCCAGGAAATGTGAGGTTAAAACACGAAAAAAAATAATGATAATATTACTACTACTACTAATATTAATAAATTAATTAATTATATATACAGTACAGTGCAAAAGTCTTAGGCCACCATTATAGTTGTTGTTTTACATGCTTAATAATGAACATACAGTAGATAATTACTTTTCAGTCTCTTTATTAGAATGCGACGAGAAAATACATTAAATTTGTATGCAGTATTTAAAAACTAAAAAATACAAATCAGAAAAACAGCTTCTGCCTGTTAGGGTAAGTATTTAGTGTGATCTCCCCTACACGTGACCAATAGTAGTCTGAAGAAGCTTGATCAGGAATGGCCTTATAAAAGGGTAGCAGCCAAGAAATCATTTTTTTGGGGAGGTCACATTAAATACTAACAGAAGCCATGTTTTGTGTGTGTACAAATTTCCTGTATTTTCTGTTTAAACCTTATTAAACAGACTGATAATTATATATGGTTATTATACTATTGCTAAAACAACAAACCTAATGGTGACCCAAGACTTTTGCACACTACTGTATTCGTGAACGTGTTGAACGGACACCTGAAATATGACAGTGTTAAGGAGTGAATATTGTTACAAATGTTAATGCATTCATTTTATAAGCATCAGCAAAAATCAACCCTTATATCCGTCTGTGTAAAATGGAGGTCTCAGAACGTAAGTGTGTTTATAGTGGCTCGTTCAATCGGTGCAGGAATGAGAAATATTTAAGGTTGTGTTAACTTTTTAATTTAGAAATCCAATAAAACATGACATAACATGGGGGGCATATTCCCCGTCGGTGCCATGCTTCCCTGGCGCTGAAAGTCCAGATGTACGGCCTCCCTGCAGTCTTAAGTTGGCACAGAGAGTTCGGGAAGCTCTTCGTTTCCCAGATGTTTTCACCTCCTCAGATGCTCCCCAATCTCGGTGCCCCAGAGATTGGCACAATCTCTTTTTATTGTTTTTCTTGTTTCTTTTCCTCACTGCTGAGCTCCTCATGTGTCTAGTTCCCAAAATTTAGTGTCTCTGTGTGTGTGTGTGTGTGTGTGTGTGTGTGTGTGTGTGTGTGTGTGTGTGTGTGTGTGTGTGTGTGTGTGTGTGTGTGTAGAGCTGAACAGCGCAGATCTGAAGGGCTGCGGCAGTGATAACAGCCTGAACAGCAACGCCAGTCTACCCAGCGTGCAGTGCCACATCCGCCACACGGAGCGCCGCGTGGCATCATGGGCCGTCTGCTTCGAGCGTCTGCTGCAGGACCCCGTCGGCATCCGTTACTTTTCAGTACGTACCCGAATATCAAACGTTCCCATCTCAGGAGCTCCACATCACTGTAGTGTGGGGGCACCCCGGGCTGGTCACATGACAAAAACAAGACCCAGCCCCCCCACAAGTGCGTAAGAGGCCATGAGGTCATAACGGAACACGGGGTAACTTCTAAGCACCTAAAGGCGTCTGCTTTCAATGCCATTAGCTCTCGAGCAAAGACGAAGGGCGCCGGCGTAACGTCTCTGCCGCTGGGATTAAAAGCAGCATGTCCTTCTGTGTGCAGGAGTTCCTGAAGAAGGAGTTCAGCGAGGAGAACATCCTGTTCTGGCAGGCGTGCGAATTTTTCAGCCGAGTTCCAGAAACCGACAAGAAACAGGTACGAGACTCCAGACTTCCACCTGAAACAAAGCGCAGCGCAGAGCCGGTATTCATCAGCACAACATCCTGCAGTAAGAAGCTTCTGCCCCACTCCTGCTTTCACTCAGGAGGTCCTTACGCGGACGGCGACTGAACACCAGATCTTTCATTTGTTTATAAACATCCAGTCCTGCATTTGGGACCTTTAGCGAGGGCACCGACCCCACCCCATACCACAGCAGGGTCTGACTTCTGGGCTTGTTGCTGATAAATGCTTAACGTAAGGCCAAAACTGTCCGTACCTCTGCGTCTCCCCTGCCCCAGTAGATGTAGATGGAGCTGCATATATACAGTGGGGCAAAAAAGTATTTAGTCAGCCACTGAGTGTGGAAGTTCTCCTACTTAGAAAGATGAGAGAGGTCTGTCATTTTCATCGTTGGTACACTTCAACTATGAGAGACAGAAGAGCTTCTTAAAGAAGAAGTTACAGGTCGGTGAGAGCCAGAAATCTTGCTTGTTTGTGGATACTGCTTTTTTAACCTCAGTACTAGCCCTAAATTGCCCCCCTCTCAACATTTTTTGGAATGTGTTGCAGGCCTGAAATGTCCAGAACAAAACCTGAGCTCTCTTGGGTTCATACTGTCTGCAACTTCCCTTTAATTTGCATTGTTGTCCTTCACTGTATGCTTTACTCTACACGCCATCGAGCTTAATCCTCTCTGTGACGGATTCCTCTGATCTGTAGCTGTCCCAGAAGGCGAGGGAGATCTACAACAGCTTCCTGTCCAGTAAAGCCACCACGCCGGTCAACATCGACAGTCAGGCGCAGCTGGCCGACGACATTCTGAACGCTCCACGACCCGACATGTTCAAGGAGCAGCAGCTACAGGTCAGCCTTTATTCTTTTATTTGTTTTATTTTCTGGCTCGGTGGTAAGAACCAACCTCTGGAAACGATAGTTCTTGAGGGCTTGGGTTCGAATCACAGGCGGCTTGCAGAGCCATATTCTGTCTGGTGGCTCGTTCACAGATGGTGAAATACATTCATTCTCAAGCTGTCCATTCGAATTTGGATTTGTTCGAAGTCTTAATCTAATTCCTCCATAAGAAGTCATGTAAATAGGATCAGTCTGTTCCTGACCCCCGAGTGATTGTTTTAGGCCAATGTTTGGAAGTAATTAATGATTAAAACCATGACTAAAGCAAAATGTAACACAATAATCATAATCCATAAAGACCTTAAATACGTGAAAATTTGCTTGCTTTTTATAGCCATTGAGGCGAGCGCAGTTTCGGCAAGTGTTTTATATATATATATACTCCCCGGACAAAAAACGAGTCACGTTGCATGTTTAAGGTGGTAGTAACTTCAGGCTCCTGCAGATGGCGCTGCATGAGGATGATGGGGCTATAAATACCTGCAGGGTGTGCGACGGGGTTCATAGGTTGAGAAGAGGTGGTACAGTGCAGTGAATGTCTGGCTTATGGAAAATGGCTCAGAAAGCAGATAGTAATGATAGGCTGTTCAGTCACAGGTGACCAATTTTCTGTCTGATGAGAATATAATATAATATAAATATAATGTAATATAATTGAACATAATATAATATAATATAAAATAATTCAACATAATGCATAATAATATTTTATAACATAATATTATATAATACATTGTAATATAATATCATATAATGGAATTTAACATAATATTATATAATATAAAATAAAATAATATAACATAATGTATTATTTTATAACATATAATATAATGGAATTTAACATAATATAAAATAAAATAATATAACATAATGAATTATAATATATTATAACATAATATAATATAATTTAACATATTATAAAATAATGTAATATAATATAGTATAATGTAATATAATATAATATCACATAATGGAATTTAACATAATATAACATAATATAATAAGTAATTTAATTAAAATTTTTTTTTTTTTTGAATTTGTGGGAAAAAAAATTCGAGCGGACCTTTCGATGTAAGAATTGTTTGAGTGAAAACACGTTCAAACACTGAGGTTCCGCTACAGTTATTTTGTGCAACACCCGTCCTCCAACAAACCACCTCCAACAAAGCAGACTGTGAGGCTGGTGATGTCTGTATTTTGTCTCCTGGAGCAGTTTGTCCACTCATGTTTAACTTCAGTCATGAGCTTTTAGGTAGAAAGCCAGCTCTGGATGTGTTGGCAGGAGCCTGTCTTACCCTTAGCCTGTCTTGCCCTTAGCCTGTCTTATCCTTAGCCTGTCTTGCTCTTAGCCTGTCTTACCCTTAGCCTGTCTTGCTCTTAGCCTGTCTTACCCTTATCCTGTCTTACCCTTAGCCTGTCTTACCCTTAGCCTGTCTTATCCTTAGCCTGTCTTGCTCTTAGCCTGTCTTACCCTTAGCCTGTCTTGCTCTTAGCCTGTCTTACCCTTAGTCTGTCTTACCCTTAGCCTGTCTTACCCTTAGCCTGTCTTACCCTTAGTCTGTCTTACCCTTAGCCTGTCTTACCCTTAGCCTGTCTTACCCAGCGAACGCGTGACATCTTAAGGCTAGGTTTTGACTGTTGATTTGCAGAGTGAGTGAGATGCTGGAGAAGGTCAGCTCACACATGGTTAAAGCAAGAATGAACTGTGACAGTCAGGTTGGTGGCATGGTGAAGTGCTTCCTCTCCGGATTCCTTCTGCGGGGGGACTGTGTACAGAGGACACACATGGAGGGGTGTGTGTGGCTATCTCAGATCGCTCCACCCTGCTAATATCATGAGATATAAAAGAATTGGCTCTAAAATGCAGAAGCTCTGCTGCCTAAACACCCAGAGCACATGATGTTAGAAGAAGGCCTTCTGGACGTCCAGGGGCGAGACCTGAGCACCCGATCCTACAAACCGTACCCAGAACAGCCCGCCCTCGGTGCCTCACTTCTCTTTTACTCTGAATGTGAGATCTGTTTTATCAAAAGGAGCCTCTTATCACGTCTGGAGTAACGCGGCTATTTTCAGAGATGCTCTGTCGCCCTCACCTCCTACTCAGCGTTTCCAGATCCCTGCCCCAGGCTCCGGCAGACACAAGGGGGCAGTGTAACGATCCGAACGTTCGGCCAAAACTCAGACTCCTCCTTCTGACCCCTGCCTCTTTTTTTTTGGCCCGTCTGCAGATCTTTAACCTGATGAAGTTTGACAGCTACACTCGCTTCCTGAAGTCCTTCCTCTATCAGGAGTGCATGCTGGCCGAAGTGGAGGGACGACCTCTTCCAGACCCCTACCACATCCCCAGCAGCCCCACGTCCAAACACAGCACGGGTTCAGACCGCTCCAACCTCTCCACTCCCAAAAAGGTAAGGACCCTGCCTTATATATATTCCGTCTCTGATAGCACGCTCATCAGACGGTCCCAGAACGGACCCTGGTGTGAACTAGTGTCTTATCCAGGTGCGAGGCGCCAGAAACGATTCTCCAAACATCTGGTGTCTTTTAATGGAATCTTTTTATACGTGTTGGAGCTCAGCTCATCTGTCAGGCAGTAGAATAAACTTATCTAAGAATAGACCTGGTGGGGATAATAGATACCTAATCTATCATCCTAGTGAGTCGCTTTGGTTTGGTAGCATTGCTCCACACCGGCAGCAGCCAGGCCGGGACTCGAACCCCGGTCTCTAAAGCTGATAGGGCTAACACGTGTAATCTTCATTAAACATAACGTGTCTGATTATATATGTTAATCATTATTAATCACAGGAATGCACCGATTAACGTCTCGCTTTAAGTCCAGCTCTAATAGGAAATAAAATCTGTCTTATATACGTCTTATTTACGTCTGAATGACAGAAAACTAGTACTAACGGACTCTTGCAACACCTGGTGGCAGAAAAGAGAATTGCAGTCTTGAATCAAGTCAGATTTATGTATTTTCTTACCTTCTTTCTGCCAACTTCATTTGATAGGACTATGCAAAAGTAGTTTTGTCTATGTGTCTGTAGGATAAGTTATCTTAAAAGAGTTGTATAAACATAAGCAGATTATGCATTGGTCTGGGAGAAGTTTCTCCTTTCTGCTTTCTATCTCTAGATCTGTGTCCTGACATATCCTGTTTATAGATAAGCTTCAGCCTCTCTCTCTCTCTCTCTCTCTCTCTCTCTCTCTCTCTCCCCTCCTTCGAAGTTATGTACTGTTACCTTTTTTGACCCTGCAGGAGGAGAAGAGGAGTAAATCAGGAAAGTCACTAAACGAGGAGTGTAAAGATGAACACAGCGATAAAAAGAAAGCCAGTTTCTTCCCGTGGTCCCGGAACCGAAGCTTTGGGAAAGGGCCTAAGAAGAAAGATCTGGGAGAGTACAGTGAGTAACTGTTTAACCTCAGTCTCTTCTGTTTATCTGAATTATTGCCTACATTTTGTGACTATTGCAAACGTGTGTGTGTGTGTGTGTGTGTGTGTGTGTGTGTGTGTGTGTGTTGTTGTTGCAGGCTTTACGGGCAGTGATGGGCGCAGAGAGTCACAGGGCTCTTTGTCGTCTGGTGCCAGTTTAGAGCTCGGTACATCGGCTTCAGGCAAGAACGAGGTGAGGAAGCTTTACATAATGATATATCACAGAGAAGATAACCACACAACAACATCTGTTATATCTGTCATTCAGCCTGAGGGATTTACTGCATATTCATCACATACAGTGGTGCCTGAAAGTTTGTGAACCCTTTAGAATTTTCTATATTTCTGCATAAATATGAGCTAAAACATCATCAGATTTTCACACAAGTCCTAAAAGTAGATAAAAGAAATCAGTTAAACAAATGAGACACATATTATACTCGGTCATTTATTTATTAAGGAAAATGATCCAATATTACATATTAGTGAGTGGCAAAAGTATCTGACCCTTTCTTTCAGTATCTGGTGTGACCCCCCTGTGCAGCAATAACTGCAGCTAAACGTTTCCTGTAGCTGTTGATCAGTCCTGCACACCGGCTTGGAGGAATTTTAGCCCATTCCTCCGTACAGAACAGCTTCAGCTCTGGGATGTTGGTGGGTTTCCTCACATTAGCTGCTCGCTTCAGGTCCTTCCACAGCATTTCCATTGGATTAAGGTCAGGACTTTGGGCTTGGCCATTCCAAAACATGAACTTTTATTCTTCTTTAACCATTCATTGGTAGAACGGCTTGTGTGCTAGGGTCGCTGTCTTGCTGCATGACCCCCACCTTCTCTTGAGATTCAGTTCATGGACAGATTGTCCTGACATTTTTCCTTTAGAATTCTCTGCTATCAATTCTCTGCTAGAATTCTTGTTCCATCAATGATGGCAAGCCGTCCTGCCCAGATGCAGCAAAAAACAGGCCCCAAACCATGATACTACCACCACCATGTTTCACAGATGGGATAAGGTCTTATGCTGGAATGCAGTGTTTCCTTTCTCCAAACATAACGCTTTTCTTTTAAACCAAAAAGTTCTATTTTGGTCTCATCCGTCCACAAAAAACATTCTTCCAGTAAGCCTTCGGCTCGTCCACGTGATCTTGAGCAACTGCAGCGACGAGAGCAATGTTCTTTTTTTGGAGAGCAGTGGCTTTTTCTCCTTGCAGCCCTGCCATGCACCCACCATGTTGTTCAGTGTTCTTCTGATGGTGGACTCAAGAACATTACCATTAGCCAATGTGAGAGAGGCCTTCAGTTGCTTAGAAGTTACCCTGGGCGCCTTTGTGACCTCACCAACTTTACTATTACACGCCTTGCTCTTGGAGTGATCTTTGTTGGTCGGCCACTCCTGGGGAGGGTAACAATGGTCTTGAATTTCCTCCATTTGTACACAATCTGTCTGACTGTGGATTGGTGGAGTCCAAACTCTTTAGAGATGGTTTTGTAACCTTTTCCAGCCTGATGAGCATCAACAACTCTTTCTCTGAGCTACACTTCCACAAACATGTGTTGTGAAGAGCAGACTTTGATAGATTCCTGTTCTTTAAATAAAACAGGGTGCCCCCTCACACCTGATTGTCATCCCATTGACTGAAACACCTGACTCTAATTTCACCTTAAAATTACTTTTGCCACTCACTAATATGTAATATTGAATCATTTTCCTCAATAAATAAATGACCAAGTATAATATTGTTGTCTCATTTGTGTAACTGGGTTCTCTTTATCTACTTTTAGGACTTGTGTGAAAATCTGATGATGTTTTAGGTCATATTTATGCAGAAATACAGAAAATTCTAAAGGGTTCACAAACTTTCAAGCACCACTGTAGAATGGAGAGGAACATGACAGTAAGATTTACAGTCACAGGAACATGAGAGTATCTTCATATTAGAACGGCACAGTACTAGCACAGGAACGTGACAGTAACATCAGCATGAACTCACTGTTACATCACAGCGGTTTCACAGGAACAGCGCAGGAACTTCAAAGTAAAAGCACAGGAACATTACAGGAAATTCCGAGTAGCATTAAAGTACATATGAACACACACTGAATTAACC